>CM072511.1:48693080-48872177 GCA_036898135.1 Oncomelania hupensis | reverse complement strand
TGCTTGTTGCAAAGACAATTCTGATTGATGATGTTGCTGCAGGAAACTTGACTGGAAAGCTGTGAAAAGGTCAAGGAAAAGCAATATAAAGAAATCCAGCAATAACTCAAGCAAATATAAGAACAACTCATCACAGCTCCCATCCTATCCTATACCGTAACTCAAAGGTTGTTGGGGCACCACAGATGACCGTTTAACCAGCGTACTCCATCTTTCTCTTTCTGCTCCTTGCATTGTGCCTTGCAGGATGTTTTTTTTTGCAAGGCCTGATGCTCTAGTGACATGGCCATACCATCGGTGTTTCCATTTCTTCAACACTGTTAGCATGTCATCATGTTGTCAAATGGCTTGTGTGATAGTCTGTCAGACTTCGTTACTGGTGATGTGCTGGGTATAGGAAATGCCCATGAGTCTTCTGTAGCACCTCATCTCCATGCTTTGTATTCTTCATTGTATATCTGCTGTGAGAGACAGCTCCCACACCCTGTCCCAACCTCTATCTAACTTTTCATGCCAGACAGGAATATCTTTTGTGAAGGTAAACTCAGTTACGTACATCTATATAATGGTATTTGGTAATTTGTCTTTGATCTTTTGAAGTGCTGCATCAATTTACTTAAAACTTTGCACAATTACAGATTTTAGTATCCAATTTTTTTTTTCTGCATTACCTAACTTTATTTCAAATGTTCACAAATATCTTCATTTCTGTAGCAAATATTTCAAATAATAAAGTTCAATCTTCCACAATCTTTACTGTTTCATTTACAGCACTGTTAATTAAAAGCCACTTACAGTCACAGTACAAGCAAGTCTCTATCCTAGACTGGACTAGGCCGCATGGCCTGAAGGAGAGAGAGGCAGAGAGAGAGAGAGAGAGAGAGAGAGAGAGAGAGAGAGAGAGAGAGAGAGAGAGAGAGAGAGAGAGAGACCGAGTCCCTAGCCCAGACTGGGCTGTGCATCATCATGTGATCAGGAGAGCGTGTGTGTGTGTGTGTGTGTGTGAGAGAGAGAGAGAGAGTGTGTGTGTGTGTGTTTGTGAGTATGTGCTTGATTGATAAATCAATGTTGTAGAAGTCTCCTTATATTTGGTTACACATTATCTTTCAAATGTTGTGTTCAATCCCATTGTTGTTGTTAGTTCGTCAATTTGTGCTTATTTTTTTCCGCATGAACATATTTTCCAAAAGTCTTCATTTTGTGTTTTCAATACACAAACTTCGTGTTAAAAAAATGAAAAAAAGAAAGGGGAGAAAAGAAACATAAGACTACAGTGTGTGTGAGAGAGTTTACTTACTAGTAATCAGTACCTAAAAGTAACCCGCACTTGGTCCAGGTACGCCACTAGTACTTCATAATTAGCTTTGACAGAGTTCATACTGAGCACAACACATTTGTGATGTAGTATGCTAAACACAGTTATGATGATGCACATATTCAAGGCTTTTATTATTAAATACTGCTTATATATTGCTGTAGTCCTGGTTTTCTTTACCTTTATTTCAGATTCAGATTCAATATTTTATTACCAGTATTGTTAGTATTAATTTGTTAATCTTAATATCAGTACTTTCAGTCTCAACTATCCTATCTTATCCTATCTTATCCCGTAACTGGAAAGTCGTTGGGGCACCACAGAAGATCATTTAACCAGCATACTCCATCTTTCTCTGTCCTCAGCAACCCTCTTGGCTTCGCTCAGTGTCAAGCCAGTTTATTCTCAAATGGTGTCCTCCCACCTCTTTTTCTGTCTCCCTCTTCTTCTGCCTTCTTGCACTGTGCCTTGCATGATGGTTTTTGCAAGGTCTGATGATCTGGTGACGCGGCCATACCATCGGAGTTTCCGTTTCTTCAGCACTGTGAGCATGTCATCGCGTTGTCCAATGGCTTGTGTGTTGGTCTGTCGGACTTCATCATTCGTGATGTGCTGGGTATAGGTCTCACACATTTAGTTTAATCGGGTGGCTTCCCTGACACAGTGGGTTAGTTGCCAGGTTCCTATGCCAAAGGTCGTGGCTTCTGTTCTTGCAAGGGGCGAACTTATGCGACTTAGGTACAAGACTATTTAGATCACTGATGTGTTTCTCCGAGTACTCCAGTTTTCTCACTCCCTTTATTAATGGTATTGGATGCAGACAATCTAAAATTTTACAAATAAAAATTTGATTTACTTTCCATCTTCTAATAGAGGCTTGCCTTTGTACCACATGTTTGAGTGATGAATGTGTGTTTTGTTGTGTATGTTGGAGTGTCTGTAACATGTGAGCGTGTATGTTGGTTACAGATCATTGCGCTTTGAGTCTGATCTAGGAATAAGGCGCGTATAGCCTCCAGTATTAGTATTATTAATCAATTAAAACATACATAGACAAACATAAAATTTGAATTAAATAAATTTGTTAAAGAATAGAGCTAAATAACTAGACAATAATATGAATACACAAATAGATTTCAATTAATTGATACCAGGTCAAAAGTTGTTTGAAATAATAATCCTATCTCCAATACCTGACCTTTTTTTTCACCTTATCCTTAACCACAGCATTGAATTATAATATTACTTTGCACTGTTGCACAAATTGCTTCCTTTACAGTTACAGCTCTCCTACGTTTGAAGTTCTACACATGAATGACTGAATACTATCACTTTGCACATTACAATACTCGCTAAAAGTAAAACTTTCATTTCCCCAAAGGATATCTGCAAAGAGTTGACATCTTCAGGATAAAAGTTGCACACTTTCACCATCGACCCGCCACTGCTGCCACTTTCTATCCAACACTCCTTGCCAGCAAAGCCACCCTGGAACTGAATCTGGATTTCATGGACATCAATCTCGGAGCTGAATTCCAACTGGATATACTGTGGACACCCCTGCAAGACAAAAAGGAAAATTATACACAATGTCCTGCGCCTTGTCTGCATAAAGTTGTGCACATAATATATCGGCATAATTATTATTAAATATAATAGATCGTATTAATTCTTTCTGAAAAAGTAGAGGATCACAAATGGCATGAAAAATGCATTAGATTGCATAAGGTTGGCTAGGAATGTGAGAATTAACTCTAAAGGTGACATGTTCCCTTTACAAACCAGCCTTATTTTAAGCTTCAGAGCCTGGTCTTATTTTAAAAAAAAAAAGACTTGAGAAAAGGGTTTTCTTTGCATGTTTTGGATCAATAATAACAGCTGAGGCATAGTTTTAATTACTAAATAATAGATATTTAAGTGAAATCATCAAAATTCTAAAAACTGATAGTAGTTAAAATAATTGTAAACTCTGTTTTAAATTACAAAAAAAAAACTAAAAGTTGTCAACATAATACCTGATCAGAATTCCAACAGGTTTCTTCATTTCCATCAAAAAGAAATTGTTTCCCGAACTGCTTTACATCACGATTCAACACAGAGCTGACTCTACAAATAAAATGAAACAAAATAAAACAATGAACATGACAGGGTATTACCGTTACAAATAATAGTTTGGAGCGTAAAAACTATATATTTATCTCCTGATAAAATGTAAACCACATCCTATGACACATGAATTCAATAGTTATCATAATAGTATAGTTGTTTCGGCATTATTGGCTGATAACATTTTGCACACGGCTCCATGTCAAAGAAACAGTCAAAAGTCCTTTGAAGAAGGTGTGGAAGATTTTCAAGAGAGTTTCACTATCATGAAGTTGGCCATCATCAGCTTAGAAGTGATGACTGATGTGGTGATTTTTGTTGATGTCAGAGAGGAGAAGTATACAGAGTGAAAAGAACTGGGCCAAGAACAGAGCCACGAGGAACACCACAGGTAAGTAGGACTGGAGAAGAATTGTCACTGTTCACGGAGACTGTCTGAAACTTATCAAAAAGAGAAGAGAACCAGTTGAGTGAAGAGCTGAAAATCCCAAAAGTGTTTTCAAGATGTTGGAGGAGAATAAAGAGTGATTAATTGATGGTAAAAAAAAGCAACAGAGAGATCAAGAAGAATGAGAAGGGAAAGTTTCCCAGAGTCATTGGCAAGCAAGTTGTCACTGAAAATATAACGAGTGCAGTTTCAATGAATGGAATGTTCAGAACGGTAGACAGACTGAAATGGGCAGAGAAGGCAGTTGGAAGCAAGATGTTCATTTAACTGTTTCAGGACAATCTTTTCAAGGAGTTTTGACATGATAGGTTGTGACTTCAAACTCTGGTTGAACAACAACTAAAACTTAAAATAACATTACAAAATTAGAAAAAAGGGAAACTAATGGCTGCCTTATTTTGCCGTTTAGTGGACAAGAGTGAAACTAATGGCCGTCTTATTTTGCTGTTTAGTGGACAACAAAAATCGGCTGTAGCAATATGCAGTGGTACATAATTATTAGTAGTCTAATAGCGTCACATATAATGTAATCAGGAAACTCTCTTCCCCACTCTCCACCCTTACGAAGAGCATAATCCGCCCCTGGTGTAGTATAGTAGTGACGGCATATCAGAGTTGTGTGTGTGGGGGTGGATGATATCAGGTGAGCGTGTATGTTGGTACATATCGCCGCGCTTTGAGCCTGTTGGTTTGGGGAAAGGCGCGTACATAGCATCCTGTATTATTATTATTATATCAGCCTTTTGCCCTCTAGATAGACCTTCATTCAAGAGCACACATAATTACTTGTCACACTGCCAGGCTTTCAAGTTTCAGGCATCAGTTGTCTTACGAATTCTTGATGTACTACACCATTGCTTTCCCGCCCTGAACTGAAAACAAAAGAAGGGGAGACTGTAGGTCCAACTACATTACGTCATCCGAAGTAATAAGTAGGCTATAAGACCAGGGGCACAGATATGATAGACGATGCGGCCGTACGTGGCGGAGGTCATTCAATGCCACCGCTGCCAGAGGTACGGCCACACTAGGAAATTCTGTAAATCTGCCCAGTCTTGCTCTTCCTGTGGTGCTTCCGGTCATTCCGGAGCACAATGTACAGCCGAGGCCCGATTTTGCCTTAACTGCGTAGGCAATCACTCGGCTTCAAACCCTAATTGTCCCGCCCTGAGGAGCGCGTTCTCGCGAACGAACTCAGGGCGGCTCAATATATGCCGCGGGCCCAGGCCTTAAGCCAGGCCCGTCAACATATTTCTACCTCTGCGCCTTTGCCGACTCGGGCACCTTTTGCCTGGGGAGCACCCCGTGCTCCTGCTGCCCCTGCGATGGCTGGTCCCCCACCCTTGCCCTCGGCCAATCGTCATGGTCGGCCTTCTCCCCTTGTGCTTCCTGCTGCCAGCGGGAATTCGAGCCTCCCTGAGGTGCCGTGCCATGACCCTTTGGACGCAGTGTGCAGGTTGGAGAGGGTGGTCGATCAGCTCACCCACACTGTCGCCGGGTTGTTGGATTTGGTCTGAGGTCTGGTCGATCGGTCCCAGCCGCTGCGCAGCCCCGTTCTCTCCGAGTTTGGCGCTCAGACCGATGCCTGTAGCTCTAGGCATGACGCTATGTCTCAGACTCCCCCTTGGGAGGAGGTATCCGGCCTCCCTGTTTGGAACACAGCCACTCAGGTCAACAGTGGACCATCTAGTAGAGAATTCTTGAAACAGTTGGACGCGTATACGTCGATTCTTATTCCGCATTTCAGGGGCTCTGAGATTGATTTCGCTAGGGATCTTTATCGGTGGGTCTACGACTCGGGTCTGGCGGATGACTCTTGTCTGAGGGGTCCCCCGTGGAACCTCCAGTGGAAACCAAGGTGCCCTTGCTAGGGCCTTTTTCTTTCGCCGCGTTTTTTACATTTCTTAACTTTTTTAAAATTAAATTTCCATTTTGGCCTCAATGGCCTCGTTTTGTTTTCTTATATTATTATATAGATATGTTTTTTCTCTGAGTTTGTTTATAGCTGGCCGCTATTTGCCCATAGCCTACTTCCGTAGTTTTCTTTTTAGCTTTGTCTTTTTTTTAGCTCGTTAGTTGTACATAGTGGTTAGGTTTTTAACAGTGGTCCTGAGGGATTTTATTTTTAACCTGCTTTTATATCCGTCTGCCCCGTCTCTGCCTGTATTGTTCGACAGACCTGGTCTGCCACCCATATAAAAGTTTGTTTTTCTCCCTTCCTCCTGGATAACTTCCATAGCACCCTCACCGTAGTCTAGCATAGTTTTCCTGGTACGGCCTTCCCCCCCCCCCCCCCCAGTGGGCTCTTGACCGATTACTCCTTTTCGAGTGTCCCTCTTCATCTGGTGGCGAGTCCACCACACATCCTGATGTTGCCTTCGAGCGCTCCGACTCTATTTAGTCTATACATCTCGTCTCTACATTTCTTCACCAGACTTCTTAAATCATCGATCTTCTTATTCACGTCCCATATACGCCAAGGTGTCTCGGGACATAAATCTACTCAACAAACAAACAACAACGATAGACGAAGCCTCAGCCAGTCTCTGAGCTTGTAGTTTGGTATCGTAAAGGCATATCCTTTAATGATTTATATAATAAATGAGTAGGCCCCAAGAACACTATCATGGGGGACTCCACTTGTGACTGGTATTTTATCTAATGCAGAGTTAGGTGTCTTTTCTCATAAAAGCAAATCCTCAAAGCCCTCAAGCAACGATTGTACGTAAGACCCGCCAAGTGGCATTTCCATAACCTTTCAATGTATTTTATTTATTAACCTCCTTTTAAGCTGCTGTAAATGTGCACCTACCAAAAGTTACAATGGATATACAGGCGTATGTGCCGTTTAACAGCCTGTCTATGCCATTTAACAGATTAAACACATAACTAAATATTTATTTTAAAGTAAACAGTCCACCAAACAAATACCTGACTCTCGACACATGTTTTGATAAGGGGGCCGCCATGATTGCCGATGATTGCATGTTTGTCGCAGTATTATTATTCGTATGTTCAAGATAAACTGCAGTAAATGACAATTTATCATGGTCTACCGGCTAGTGGGGTGTAGATAATTATACCGAAAACTATATGTTGTCGCGTTTAATATTTTGGTATTTTCTTTTATACGACAATCGAGCACAGGTACAAGGGACATTACTCGACTTGGACCACAGGCTGTGAAGTCTCGTCTTTCGTAGGCCTCAATTACATCCTATGTAGGTAATATCACTGAACTAAATTAGATCAGTGAGGTAATATACAGTATACAGTATGTAATCGAGGCCTACGAAAGACGAGACTTCACAGCCTGTGCTTGAACATCGGAATCGAAAGAATACAGAGTGGATGCAGGAAAATCTTGACTTTACAGCAAGCAGGCAAACAACGGCGTTGTCAACGCTCTCTTATCATCTTATGATTAAACGGATATATTGTTCATGTGGAATATTAAACAGAAATGTTCGTTTCATTTTTAGTAAATCGAGGCCTCTTTGGCTGGTAATATCGCCGCACCAGCAGTTCACCTTGCACTCGGCAGCAGCCGCACATTTTTATGAATCGGCCAGATTCAGAATGCCAAAAAAGCACAAGTCAACTAGCACTAAGGTATCTATCAGTTATTGTTAATACAGTGTATAACTAACTAATAGACAATAAATACGCATAAACAATGAATATATACACAAACAAGCATATTCATTTTGCTGTAAGTGTAATAGATTTGAAGGGAATAGGCCCACAAAACGATATAATAATTTATAATATTTACCTGACTTTTGAGACATGCTTCACTAAGAAACCGCCATCATCAAAATACATGGATCATTATCGAGTGACCTTCATAAAGACATAGATTGAAGGCTAAGGCATTCTGTTTAGCGGCCTTTCATGGATCCCATCTGACGGTGTGTGTGTGTGTGTGTGTGTGGCTAGGTAGAAACGTCGTTATTCTGACATACACTTGAACCTCTACGTACTTTCTTTTGACGGACCCCGTTATTTTGACGTCAAAACAGTGTTTACGTTAGGGTTAGGGCTGTGTTAGGCTTCGGGTTAGGTTAAGGGTTTGGGTTTGGGCTAGCTTTAAAAAAATGGACAAATTCGTAAAAATGTCAAAGTAACGTAGGTATAGTTTCATTAAAAGTCATCACAACGGCGTTTGTACACGATTACGTGTGTGGTTGGATAGGTAGAAACGCCGTTAATCTGACATGCACTTGAACCTCTTTCTGTACTTTCTTTTGATGGCCCCGTTATTTTGACGTCAAAACAATGTTGGGTTAGGGATGTGTTAGGCTTAGGGTTAGAGTTAGGGATAGGCTCAAAAAAAAAAGGAAAAATGTCAAAATAATGTTAAAAGTGTCAAAATAATGTAGTCATCACAACGGTGTTTCTACACGGTTGTGTGTGTGTGTGTGTATTCCTGTTCAAAATTACAATTAGGCTAGTTGGTGACTTTGTTTATTATTATTGTTGCTTTTATTGTTGTAGTTATTATTACTATTGTGAAAGTAATATGACCATAACTGATTGCATTTGATTTTTGTGTGTCTGTAGGTGTGTGTGTGTAAAATTGTTAAAACGCTGTTAATTTGACAAACACTTTAAAATCTATGTTGTTTTGAGGGCACCGTTATTTTGACGTCATTGTTTGACTAACATTTGACAGAGATATCTAGAGAGATATCTCTTTAGATATCTCTGCATTTGATGACTCTGTGACCTTGACCTTGAAGTGAAGTCATTCATTCCCTGATCATTTTTAGGTCTCATGGGTATCCAAAATCTTGGTTGTGATAGTTGAAATAGGCTCTGAGTACTTCCCACTTTAAAATGTTTTGCACACACGGACAGCAGACAGACACACAATTTTTTCGATATCATTTTTGAACTATTTAGGTCTCATCTTGCACAGATTTGCAGATTTCTGATAAAAAAATTTGGGGAGGGGGTAAGGAAGGGGGTGAATACATAGACTCACTTTGCTATGCATGTGAGTCAAAAAAGTAGAAACAACCACCCCTTAACCTCTGCCTCGTGATACCCTCTCTCCTGCCCCCACACACTAATGCAACTAAGGTGTATCAGAGTAATATTTGTACTTCAGGACAACCCAGGAGCACAGGCAGCAGATTCAGCTTCAGGGGATGAAAGTCCAGTAATCAGTAACTCAAATGGGACCATTTCCATCAAGATTCTTGCTAAGCCAGGGGCAAAACACAATTTGGTAACAGGTATAACTAATTGCATGTTTTTTTCTTTCTAAAACATTCAACCGATATAGCCACCTGGAAATGCTAGAATAACTTAATAATAATAATTAAACTTTACGACAGTAGTAATTACAGGTATCAATTTGTAAGTAAACATCTTTCTTCTTAATGACAACAGATTCGAGTTAAAATTAAGCATGAAAACCCATGGATGCAAGCATGATGCAAGTTTGAGAGGTGCGATTTGGTATTAGCTTAAAGTTACATGTATAAGTTAAATCTGGTCTATCCTGTGATTGCAATATAATATATTGTGCCATCATAAGAGATTCATACATGTAGCTTAGAAATAAATCAGTAACTAGAAGGCAAAGCTCATATGACTCACATGCTCCTTATGGAACTCGCAATATTTAACATGAAAATTATCGCAAAGAAAAAACAAAATAAAACGATGTCATTAAAATGCAAAGTAACACCGACTTCGATATTTCTATGCTCTTGACCTTGAGATGACCTCGACCTTCAGCTACAAATACACTCATGTATTATCAAATTAAAGCAAAAGTTGTATTATGTCAAAACCAATGTACCTTGGGATGACCTTAACCCTCATGTGACCTCTCATGCATGTTTGATCAAATAACCCAATGTTGTTGCATACTATGGGTTAAATAAAAGCCATTCCACTGATTTTTTAAAATAAATTTTGATTTTGACACTTTATTGTTCCTTTTATCGGGAAATTCTGGGCCACCTTTCCTGGGGAAGGCACAGTCACAGCCTGTGGTACGCCCAAACCCCACCTATCTAATATTAGTTTTGTTTTTGAAATTTTGCTGGGGGAGCAAACTGGAGTACCCAAAGAAAACCCCCGAAACATTGCCCGAGTCGAAAGTAAATAATATTTGAAGAAACATAATGCCCAGAGGTGGAATCAATCCCACACCGGTCAGTTGCCATTGGTTTCTAGCCTGTGGACAAGGCAAGTTAGTCCCACCATAGACCATGCGGCCACCACATTCCACGGTATGATTACCTATTTTTTTGTATGTTTTTGCAAGGTCTATAATGACCTTGACCTTAAAGATCAACGCAAAAACTGCCCATATATGAAAGATCAATCTATCATCTCTAAATACAAGTTTGGACTTTATATCTCATAGTTTATGGTCAGGGTCAATTCAAAGTACCTATACTAACTGACTTTGGACAGCTCCAGTGACCTTGACCTTGGAGTGAGGTTGACCAAATTCGTATAGTATGAATATCTCATTGATATCTATCATGTTTCAAGGAATCAATTCAATTCAATATTAATAACCTAGACAACATGTGACATTTTGTGAAAATGTTTTTTTTTTTTTTTTTTTTTTTTTTTACTAACAATTGATGACCCTGTTACCTTGACTCTGAAGAGAAGTCAGGCATTCTCTGACCATTTATGAGGTCTCATGGGTATACAAAATCTTACCAAGTTTGGTTGTGATAGTTTAAAAAGGTTCCGAGTCGTTAGCCACTTTAAATTTTTTGCACAGAGGGCGGACGTTGCACAGCGGATGGCGGACAGACAGATGGACAGACTGACTTTTTTGGGGTCATTTTTGGAATATTTAGGATTCACCTCACACAGATTTGCATGTGAGTCAAATATATATCTATTTCAGGCTTCCAAATGAATTGGATAAAATCATTAAAAAGTCAAAACACTTTTTTGTAGTGCTGTGTTAGTATCAATTAATTATATTTTAATCTCTGCTGTCCATTTGATTGCAGACATTAGCACTGAGGGGGTTGGAGTGCAAATTTCAGCGCCTCCAGTTGATGGAGAAGCTAATACAGAACTGGTCCGTTACATAGCAAGCATTCTTGGAGTGCGCAAGTCAGATGTTTGCTTAGATAAGGTAAGGGAGTGGTAGGAAAAAATCCTCACTTCTTAAAAGACTTACTAAAGAATTCAAAGCAATGGTTTCTTTAGCAACCACTAAGAATCATTTTCATGGTGGTAGTTTTCTAGTTGGAATTATGTTTCAGCTGTACTTTCAGCATTCCACATTATTTTGTTGTTTTATAATTATGCTCTGCTCAATTTATTCAGAAATTATTTGTCATAATTATGGTAGGAATAGGTAGGCATATATTTGCAGAATTAACTGCATACCATTACATTGCAAATTTTCTGAAAGATGGTAAGCATAAGTCTATAATCGTCATACTTTTTTTTTTTCAGGGTTCAAGGTCGAGAAACAAAATTATTCAAGTGTCTGGCAATGTTTCAAGAGAAAGTATCATGGCCAAACTGCAGGCTGCAATAGAAGGTGGCAGGTGAAAGTGCTGAGTGATGCTGAGATGCATGCATCACTATAGTAAGCTGTTAAAGTAGTTCATTCATGAACATTCTCAGTATTTCCCCTTTAAAGGAAACCACTGTCCTTTTCATGAAAATAAACCAGTATCAGTGTTTTTTTAAAAAGTGCCATATCTGATTTTCCTTGGTTGTGCAGTGCATATGTGTACCAGGGATTGCATTTATCCATGTTTTCTGTGTATTTCATGCATGGAAAGTCCACGCACACATTTAAAAATTGAAATAATGCATAAGACTTATGCAAAGCAGTCTTGTTTCCAAGAGTGGCCAGTCCTTCAATGAAAAGACGAAACAAATTTCAGGGGCATGCACCTCTGATCTCCTACAAAACATACACAAATAAAAAGTTTCTTTAGGAAATCAATGTCATACATATTTTTGCCTTATATTCAGTTGTAAAAATGTCCCAATTAACACAACATACAGACAATTAACCCACTTTTATGATAATAACAAACATCTATTCTGATGACATTATTGCAGATGTAAGTGCTTTTTGTCTAGGATGCGAGTCCAAATTTATGTATCTTTATCTGCTGAAAGAGAGGGGATGGAAAAAGAGAGGATAAGTTCTTAAAATGCTAAGCCGACCGCAAACTTGTTTTTTCCAACCTTGTTCCAGTCATTCGCCCAAAAAGGCAATCACCGAAGTCGAACGAAGCTTTCCGATGTGTTACGAAATTATGCTTGCATGACTACGACTAGTTGACATTGAAAATGATCACTGTTGCTTCTAATTCTGTTCGATTTACACAGATTAGCATTTCGCAACGGTATATTTTGCTAATATGAGCATAATTATTATCGACCATATTTAATAGTTGCGTTCCTTGATTTGCATTTTGTTAGTTCTCAGCAGTAGGCTAATAATAGCATTCCCCATTTCCTGCCTAGAACCAAGTAGACACTGTTATACAGTATACATAGGCTTAATCTACATTATATATTATAAGTCAGTCTCCGCACAGCGTAGAAGCTCACTAGCTGAATATAATTATTAGACCTGTATTGTTTGTTTTATACGTAAATAAATGTATAAACTATATCTATTCTAATTAATAATATTTAGGCCTATACTTTATAATATTCGAATCTTTAAATTTCCGGAGAAGGACGAGTAGGCTAAGCGAATGTTTTGTTCATAACTCGAGATCAGAGTTAAATTAATAGTTAGTTAGTTATTAATTGCTTACAGGGTCCAGCGGACTGCAAAGAGCCGAATCAGGACCACAAAATCAAGACAACTCGAGATCAGAGTTAAATTAATAGCTAGTTAGTTTTTCATTGCTTACAGGGTCCAGCGGACTGTGAAGAGCCGAATCAGGACCACAAAATCAAGACCACAACTTCGCTAGTAGTAGTAGTAATAGTAGTATAGTTATTTAGTTAAATCTTTAATTTATTTATTTGTTTTGTTTGTTATTATTATTATTATTATTATTATTATTATTACTACTACTTTTAAAAAAAGAAAAAAAAGAGTGGTGTGCTGCTGTGCGTGCTCAATGGTGTAAATATGGTCAGTGACGTTTTGTTTGTTTTTGCTAAAGTTGTGTGACCCGAAATATTCAGATGGTGTTATTAATTATTTTTTCTGATAGATTTACCAAAGTTTTCAGATGATTTATGGACATTTCCGCCTGCCATGCAACATTTTTTTTAAGACGTGTTTTTCATTAAAATAAATATTGAAATACATATAACAAATTTACTGTATCAGTTAAAAAGAATAATATTAGTTAAATAAATAATTGCTTTGGTGCTTGCAATAAAAATGTTACTGTTTTTTGAGACCATTATAAACTTGCTTTGCCTTGTTGTGCTGAAGGGACATCAACGTATCCATAGCGCTTTGAAGTTTTGTCATGGTTATATTGTTGAAATAGATGTGAAATATCATTGTGTGTGTGCATTATGTGTTATGTATTATTTTTACTCTTTATTACTAATTGTGTCAGTATATTATTCATCATAAAATAATAATAATAATAATAATAACAATAATAATAATAATAATAATAATAACTGCTTCAAAATGCGAATCTCGACTTGACTTACAGCTTGAAGCTGTGCAGATTGAAACAGAATTAGGTCTAGAAGCAACAGCGGCTATTTTTATGCACAGATGTTTCACTACAGGCTCTGAAGTATTTTCTTTCGTCTTTGTAAACTCGTGGGCCTCCTACAATTTACAAACGTACGTAGTATATCTAGTATGTAATTGAGGCCTACCACAAGTATATCAACTAACAAGTTAGCATCTCGTATTGCCCCTAGTCGACGTGCGGTGGTCCCGTTTAGCTACAAGCTGAGACGGGGAAATCCCAAACCTAAAAATAGAATAGAGAATTCTGGGAAATCTGTTCTCGCGAAGATGTGCTCGCTGAAATGAAACGAAAGTTGAGAGAGGAACTGCATATTTCTGGTAGTGAACAAAGGCAGAAACTTGTCAGCAGTATTATCAGCGATGGAGTTATAATGGACGAAGTGCTCCATACCTATGAAGTTGCCTTTGCTCGAGCAAAGAAACTAAAGAAGGATTTAGCCGACGTTATTTCAGAAAAGGATTTCTCTACCCATAATTCCCCTGGGTTTTGAAGTTTCTAAAAAGTTATTTCAGGCCGATGACGCTCTATGGAGCACAAAGCATGTAAAGGGAAGCAATCGGTTGTAAGCGCACGTCGATAGAGACATAGAAGAGAGAGGCTAACTTGTTAGTTGATATACTTGTGGGCCTACGAAAGACGAGACTTCCCAGCCTGTGGTTTCACGTAGTCCTGCAAGCCTTCATTTGTAAAACATCGGATAGCTTCGCTCGACTCGGAGAGCTTCGTTCAACTTCGGTAATTGCCTTTTTCGGCGAATGACTGGAACTAGGTTGGAAAAAACAAGTTCGCCCCGTCAAAATATTCAACACAAATTTAAAATATCCCTTGGCACTGTGACAGTTCATCATTTATGCTCTTTTGCGACATTTGTTTTAATAGTTTTAATGCAAATGTTTTGTAATTGCGCAGTTGTTATTTCGTCTTATGCTGAATTACTTATGCTTTAGGCACTTTTTGCCTAGTTTCTATAAGCCATATATATGCGTGTTTAAGAAAGCTAGCGCAATCCCAGGGTGTACAGGTAGAATGTTGATGGAGAAGATGCTCTTTTCTATTTATTCAAGAATGAAGGAGTAAATGGTTTTAGGCATGATGCTGGTTTAATCTTATTTTACCTTCATACAATAGATAACTAGAAGGGCAGAGCCCATATTTCTCACATGCTCCTTATGGAACTCGCAATATTTAACATGAAATTGAGTGCCCAGAAAAAAACAATATGAAACATGGGCATTAAAATGCAAAGTAACACTGACTTTCAACTTTCTATTCTCTTGACCTCAAGATGACCTTGACCTACAGCTGCAAATACATTCATATACTATCAAATAAAGTACAGCAAAGTTGTATTATGCCCCAAAATGGCAACTTTGGGATGACCTTGACAGTGGGATGACCTTGACCCTCATGTGACCTCTCATGCATGTCTGATCAAATAACCCAATGTTGTTGCATACTATGGTTTAAATAAACAGCCATTCCACTGTACAATTTCAAATTCCCACTGTCGCTGTCTTTTTACTTTGTTCTTTCTCATTCCTACTCTGTTCTATAAATCTACTATACTATCTTTTTCTTCACTAGACCAGTCATATAACCTTTTTTCTTGAAAACTCTTCCGGGACAAAACTTCTTATTTGTGTGTGAGATCTGTTGGATCAGCTTGGGAATATTGGACGCATTCTTCCAAATGGTCACTGGGGCTTCCTATGATATTATTTGGAAATGTACGCATTTTATATATATATGTTTTGTTGAAATTTTATAGTGATGTTGATATTCTATTTTGTTTTTGTAAACAGGGGTTCGATAAATTAGAGTATAGCCTCAGCGTCCCCTGCGTGGGATGTCTTTATTGTAAAGTGACCGGCTGGTGGATTGCCTTCAGTGTTACCACTATGGCTGTTTGTGCAGATCTTTTATGCGGATAAGGGGTGAGTCCTTTTTCAGCGAAGTTGTGATCTTGATTTTGTGGTCCTAATTCGGTTCTTTGCAGTCCGCTGGACCCGGTAAGCAATGAATAACTATCTAACCACTGTACAATAACCTATTTTTTAAATGTTTTTGGAAGGCCTAAAATCATCTTGACCAAGATCAACGCAAAAATGGAACATATATAAAAGATCAATCTATCATCTTGAAATACAAGTTTGGACTTTATATCTCTCATAGTAAGGGTCAATGTCACTTCAAAGTACCTATACTGACTATATCTCTCATAGTAAGGGTCAATGTCACTTCAAAGTACCTATACTGACTGACTTTGGACAGCTCCATTGACCTTAGAATGAGGTTGACCAAATTTGTTTAGTATGTGTGTGTCGTTGATATCTATCATGCATCAAATAATCATAAGTTTAGTATTAATCTAGAAAAAAAAGTGAAATTTTGTGAAAAATTGTCATTTTTTGACTAACATTTGTTGACCCGGTGACCGTGACCTTGAAGTGAAGTCATTTATTCACTGATCATTTATGAGGTCTCATGGGTATACACCATCTTACCAAGTCTGGTTATGATAGTTGAAATAGGTTCTGAACTAGTAATCCATTTGCAAGTTTTGCACAGAAAGATGGCAGACAAACTGTAAAAAAAAAAAAAATGTCATTTTTGGACTATTAGGACTAATCTCGCACACATTTGTAAAAATCTGTAGTATTTTGTTGTTGTTGTCTTTTGTTGTTGTTTTTTTTTGGGTGGGTAGGTGGAGGGGGGGGGGGGGGGGGGTAGGGGTTGAGTACATAAACTCACATTGCTATGCACGTGAGTCAAAAATCTGTTAACATTTATGATTTAAGTTGCAATATGTGATTTGTTCCGTACTTCTGTCCATTAATATTTTTTTCGATTTCGACCAAGTCATAGTCTAAGTTGTAACTGTAAAAAAAAAAGAAATAATATGAGAGAGAGAGAGAGAGAGAGAGAGAGAGAGAGAGAGAGAGAGAGAGAGAGAGAGAGAGAGAGAGAGAGAGAGAGAGAGTTAAGCTTAGAAAATCATTGTATGCACAATGATTGAATAAATATATTATCAAAGGAAAAAAGTGGTATTGTTTTATGAAAAATGCATTTTAAATGACATTTTTAAGTGTTGCATATTTTTATAGCATTGAATGATGGTCTCTATACAAATTGCGAGGGCATACCATAAAGTAAATTAAGAACTAAAAAAGTGAAAGCCTATGTAGAACATATTCACAATGTTCTGTATGAAATTCAGTGCCCAGTATGGATTAATTTTAAACTAGTCGGGCAAAGCCCATATGACTCAGAAGCTCCCTTTGGAACTTATTCACAATATCTATATGAAAATCAATGCACCAGTATCAATAACGTTTTTAAAAATAAAAAAAAAGACAAAAAAAAGAAAGAAAAGAATAAACAAAAATGTTGCGTTAAAACACAAAGTAGCATAGCTGGAGGTCAAAGTCTTCTCAAGATTAAAAGTCATTTTAATCTTGAGAAGACTTTGACCTCCAGCTATACTTGAACATTTTTCTCTCATAGTTAGGTCACTTGAAGAAGGCATAAGAACCCACTTTGCCTGTGACCTTGACTTTTGGAGTATGGTTGACCAAACTCACATGGGTGGTGTTTGATTTTTATCAATAACTTTAAAAAATTGTGAAATTTTGCAAACAATATTTTTTGCTAACACTTGTTGACCTTGTGACATTGACACTGAAGTGAGGTCATTCAATCACTAATAATTTTTCAAGCTCTCATGGCAATACACCGTTCTACCAAGTTTATCTGTAATAAATAAAATATAAATGATTGTATTACCAGTAATTAGTCAAATTAAAAGTTTTGGGGTCAAACATTTACAAAAAATATTTTTGGACTATTTAGGACTCATCTTGTGCAGATTTGCAAAACTGAAATTTTTTGGACTTGGGTGAGTATGTAGACTTACATTGCTGCATGTATAGGAGTACAAAATAACTCAAAAGAACGTCTCAGCAGGATTATTATAGACTCGATGTACATGTAGAATTCCGGAATAACCTATAAATTTTGCCATTACCTTTCGCAATAACCTCGAAATTTCCTGACAAAAATGGACAATAAAGTGTCAAAAATTTTGTTAAATTCTAAATAAAAAAAATAATAAATTGGCTACTTAGGAACATTATTATTCATTCTGCTAACATTACTGAACTCTTCATTAATTTTTACAAAGCTGAGTTAGTATTTGTAGACAGATGTAGACATTCATACTTACAATATTACTTGGAGTAAAAAAAAAATATATATAAAAAAAAAGAGAAAAAAAAAGAGAGAGAACAAAGCTATCATAATCCTCATTAACTGTAATCAGAAGTAGGCTATGTCCTTGTTACTGGACTGTGATCTGTTTGTTATATGTATTATAGTACTTTAAGCAAACAAAAGTTCACAATGTAACATTCAGGTAATAACTGGTCGCCTCCTGTAGTAATATGCTAACTGAAAAGGTAGTATTTTCTGTGCTGTGCATGATTTGGAAGCCAGATTACAAAAGGTCCTCCAGTATCCTGAAACACACAGAAAAATGCATGAAAAGGCATTACAACTCATTCAAAATGAAAGTAAATTCTCTCTAATCTATGTTTCCTAGCTAGATAGGAAAAATTACACTTCCATTTTTAACTCTTCTTCGTCGACGTCACGTCCTATGGACATAACTTCCAGGGAATGGTACTCGCTTTGGACGTCACTTGACACAAGCCAGTCCCGGCAACGAATGTCAACTATGGAAGCCCATAAGAAAGTCAGCTATATTGGATACGATTATGTTTTTCTTTTTTTTTCCCTAAATCAAAGTGCTGCAATATGTAGCCAGTATACATGCTAACATAATGTTATATACACGCTAACATGTGCAACAAACACATTTTTCACTCAGGTATGTAGTGCAAAGGCCCATACTTCTATATTTTTGCTTTGCTTTTTTTAGGACAAAGCTGATTCACAGCATGGCTAAGAGAATAAACACTTCTTGAGATTATGATATTTTAATTTTAATTTTTTTTTTAATAGCTATGTGTGAAAGTGTCTGAAAATACTTTTTAAATGCTTGCCATCTTGTTCTTTTTGCATAGCATGAAGCAACGTTTCCAATGTGATCTTTTGGATGAATTGTCTTAGAGCGATAACGTCCAAGCAATTTTATTTATTTATTTTTGTTGTTGTTGAAGGAGCTTGGGGATTTTTAGTAAAAAAAAGTTTCCAAAAGTTTTAATTGCATGTAAAAGGTTAAGGTGGGGTGGGTGGGTGGGGGTGAGAGGAGTTTGGTGGAGACAGAATAAAGTAGAGGGGATAGCCCATTTAGATTGAAGCAAACAAATTCTTTATTAAGTGTAATTAACTTTTATTTATTTATTTTTAAAAAGGAGAGGTTGTAGAGGAAAAATACTCGTACCTCTTGCTTTGAAAATTATCTTTGTTGGATCGTCGTCTTTTGCCGGCTGGTGCTACAGTGGATGCCCCTCCTGCCGGAGCCGCAGCAGCAGGTGCCGCAGCAGCAGGTGCTGGAGCAGCAACAGGAGCAGCTGGTTTAGGAGGAGGAGGAGGAGGAGGAGGAGCAGCTTCTGGCCTGGGTTTCTTGTGATGACCTCCAATTTGTATTAAAGGTGCTTCCTCATCTTCATCACCGTAATTACCGTAATCGTCATAATCTTCGCTGATCTGTATGATAGGGTGTGGCTTTCGCTTCTTGTCCTTTTTCTTCCCCTTTTTCTTCTTTGGTCGCTTAATTTCTACTATCTCTTCATCGTCATCATTGTCATCATCATCATTGTCGTCGTCATCATCATCATCATCATCATTGTCATCATCGTCATTTTCATCTTCATCAATCTCGATAGTCTCATCATCTGCTTCGAGTTGAATTTTGAGGACATTTTCATCTTTCTTTTTTTTCTTCTTTGCTTTCTTTGCTTTACGCTTTGTTCTTTTCTTCTTCTTTTTGTCCTTTTTAACAAGTTTCTTGGTGATAATTTTGATTGGTTTCTTCTTCCTTTTCTTCTTTGATTTTTTTCTGGAGACAGTCTTTTGGTCAATGATGATATCTGTTTCTTCAGGTTGCCTTTTTTTGCTGTTAGATTCAACAACTTGTTTCATAACATCTGCCAGCAGCTTCACACTCTCAGTGTTTGTGTCTTCTTTCTTCTGTGCTCTTCTCTTCAGTGTGTCAAGTTCACTTTCAATTTTCTCTGCAAAATACAAAGATTTAGAAGTTCAAACATTTAGGAAGTAAAAACAATTAAAACACAAGGATGGCTGACAAAAAACAGCACCACCATTTTATGTATACAGTATAATAGGTAAACACTAGGTTAAGCAATTGTGCTTACCCAAAATGAGTATTTATATGTACACTGATAATCACTGTAGATTAAAATGGCATCTCTTGATTTATTGTACACAAGTTATAGTAACATGATTAAAATGATATAAAAGAAAAAGACTCGAGAAAAGCACGCACACATACACACTTGCACACACACACACACACACAAATATAATCTCCTCTCCCACCGAACTTAGAATTGGATGTTTAAAATACAGGACTTTGGGATATCGGTCCAATGATGTGCCTTTAACTACAGTCCATGATTTTATAACTGATATAATATTATAATATTTTATTTATTATTCTTTGTGCAAATTAAAGACTTTTATTATTTAAAACGAACTTGTTTTACACATTAAGGGCCTCTAACTGACACACTACAGCACCGAGGATTCTCTTCAAATTTACAGTGAGTGTTGCCCACAGGGAAAATAAGATTAACCCAATCGTGTTTTAATGTGATAACAAATGCTATTTTCCAAGTAAAGTCACACAACAAAATAAATAAACCTCCTCGATATCATGGCACTTTAAACATGCTGTTCTTGGTTTTCTAAAGAATTGGAAAGTAAATGTACTGTTCAACAGGCTGTATCGTAAACTTGTGTGCTACTAAAAATGTGACGTTTACATGACGGTGTACACAGTACAGTACGCACTACTGACCAATTTCTCTGACTGTCTCTTCATAGTCTCCAGGACTACCATAGTCATAATAGTCGTCATCGGCACCTCCATAGTTGTCTTGCTTTTCAATGACGATTTTCTCCTCTCTCTTTTCTCTTTGGACGTCGGATGCCAGGGGGTGAACTGCATCCTGCTGTACAATCTGTTCCGCTAACTTGTTGTGTTCGGTGAGACTGCACACACACACGTACACACACCCACGTACACACACACACACATACACGCACACCCCTCAATTGATAATTGTTAGTAGGCCTATACATTTTTTTTTCCAAACTCCCATCACGTCTAATTAGGCTGTTCATATCTCCAAAATATTTGACCGAGGCACGTTGTCATTAGTACCTTTTCTACGCAGAAGTAAAATTGTTTCAAACGAGATGAAACAACTGCACACGTCAGACTATTTTTTGAGGATATAGTTATTCTACCCATCCCCCTCCTCCTCTTCTCTCCCCTCCACTCCCTACCTCGCCAACATTGTAATGGTTAGCCGTAATACTGACAAGTAACTGACATTTCAGGCAACATAAAATTTGATTTAGAGAGCCACGGTATCAATGATGTTTGTGTGTATGTTTATGTGTGTGCATGTGTGTGAGAGAGACTGACTATGAGTTTACTTGGGAAATGCATTGTTGTCACATTATTAAAAGGTGATATGATGAGTAATCGTTGCTCAAACCGACCTCTAAGCTTTGAATGTTAGGTGTCTCTTCCTCGTCATGTGAACAAACAACTGTGCCTACTATACACATTTTTGCTGCTGTGATATTTTTAGGATCAACCTTGATGCTATTATTAGGCATGTAAGCAAATCAATTTAGCAACTTAGTAAAAACCGTACATTTAAAAGAGTTTTTGTTTGGGCATAATATCATTTGTATGTGGTAGGGCAACACCTTTAGGAATTTGAAAAGGATAATGTGACATTTAAAAGTAGCACATTTCTCAGTAGATAGTTTGCTTCAGCGAAGCAGCTAAAAGCAATTGCTAATCAATTGTTACTTTTGGATGCTCTTGTGGGACATATTTTGTGTGTTTGATGTCACCCACTGTAAGGTTTCTTTACGATTTTATATCCATTTCTTTGTATGTCTTCGGGCTGACACTTTTTCAGATGAATTTAATAAATTTTTAATATAGTTTGCGTGTGTATGCTCACGTGAGTGAGTGAATATACATATATAGTTGTTCTATATTCATACAAGCACATAGAGCTAAATCTAGGTTAGATGGATTAATACAAAGCTTGATGCGCTTTTCCCCATATCATCAATCAGGCTTAAAGAGCGCCGATCTGTACCACCATACACTATAACGTTTGACACATTCTCACACAAACATGTATGCAAAAGGCAGGGAAAACGCTATTAGAAGACGGAAGGGCAATCGATTTTTGTTGTTGAAATTTTAGATTGAGTACCTCCAATAACATTATTGAACATAATAATATAGACGAGTGCTACATAAGACTTCTGGGCATTTCCTATACCAAGCACATCACCAACGACGAAGTCTGACAGACCATCAAAATCATTGGACAACACGATGACATGCTCACAGTAGTGAAGAAACGAAAACCCAGATGATAACGCCACGTCACCTGAGCACCAGGCCTTGCAAAGACCATCCTGCAAGGCACAGTGTAAGGAGGCAGAAGAAAAGGGAGACATAAAAAGAGGTGGGAGGACAATATTCGAGAATGGACTGCATGGTTTGACACTATGCGAAGCCATGAGGGTTGCAGAGGGCTGAGAAAGATGGAGTATGCTGGTTAAACGATCATCTGTAGTGCCCCAACGACTTTCGAGTTACGGGATATGATAAGATTGAAATATTAACGAGCGGAACATTTGACTCCAGACTCTCGGAACACCACCCAACCCCAACTGTTATTTTTGTATTATTTATCCTAAGGGTACATCAAAATTGTTTGCCTCGCAAGCTGGGAGGCGTTCCGAGGGTATACAGGATTGCCGACTGCTAGTGCCACAGGTCACTGCCACAAACCTGCATAGAATGCTAGCCGGCAATTTAGTCCTGTTCACCCCCAAAGCTGAAAACGAAGGATCAGGCGGGGAGGACATATGTCGCGTCGCCTTGTCCTGCATAATCCAAGTTTAAGTACACACCCAAGGATTCTAAACAGGGGGAGCCACCCAAGGCCAGACTGAAAACAAGGGAAAACAACTCTCTCTGACAACCTCAAGGTGGACAGTCTCTCCGAAGCGTGACTAGTGGCCTCCCTCACCGCCACGATAATAGTAATAATAATAGTTTCTTTTCTTCTTGTGGTTCATACAGACTATCAGATGCTTAATATACAATCAGATGCAGACACTAGGCTTGTTTGGTGGATCTTTGTAAATAACAAATTTAAGAACATAATAAAGGACTAAGAAACTATATGCAAACGTTACCAATACAGACATATTTTATTTTCCCGCGCATTGCGTCATATATCATCCAAGTGATCCATCTTTAATTGTCTAATCCATAATTATACAGTATTACCTCTCTATCTCCCTTGATTCTCCCGAGGTATTTGACCATCACCCCAAATGCAATTTAATACTTTACACAACTGCATAGTAATTGCCAGATTGGTGCATAGTAATTGCCAGATTGGTATCGTAATCCGTAACTCGAAAGTCGCTGGGGCACTACAGATGATCGTTTAACCAGCGCACTCCATCTTTCTCTGTTTTCAGCAACCCTTATGGCTTCCTCAGTGTCAAGCCAGTCCATTCTCGAATGTTGTCCTCCCACTTCTTCTTCGGTCTCTCTTCTTCTGCCTCCTTGCCCCGTGCCTTGCAGAATGGTCTTTGTAAGGCCTGATGCTCTGGTGACGAGGCCATATCATCGGATTTTCCGTTTCTTCTCCACTGTGAGCACGTCATCGTGTTGTCCAATGGCTTGTGTGATGGTCTGTCGGACTTCGTCGTTGGTATGCATCAGTAGTAAATTAATCTGGATGCCACATCGTAAGAGCTGTAACCACTACGAAGAGGGATAAAAGACCTGTGTATTCTCTAGCCTGGATCGGAAAACGATGCTTAACGTCCTATTGCATGAGCGTTAAGGACGATCACCACGTCGCCACCCTGACAACAATGACCATCATCATCATATCAAAAATGAGATCCAAGTAGTAATATAACTCTCTAGCCTGAAGAACGATGACAATAAAATAAGAAAAATGCAAACATGGATTTTTTGTGGTGGGCATACCCAGGGGATCTATTATTCTGTAGTATTTACACTGGACGTGGCATATCCTTCAAAATGGTTTAGGTGAGGGCTTTTCAGATTTAGGTCATTACTGCTTTATCGTGCTTTTGAAGCCATATGTGCAAATCTTACCTTGCTCCGTGAACGCTGAACAAAGACAATAGGAAGGTCGACAGAAAAAGAAACCGACGCACAAGCATCGTTTCATTGTTTCCTTTGTTTTTAACCAAAAGATGGGTCCATCGTAACCTTCATGTTTCACTGCGTCACTCATCAGAGCGCGTCGAAAAATGTCGTCATAGCTGTGACAGACGTATAAGACGACGTCACTCCCTCCTCCTCCCCCCCCCCCCCCTCCAAGAGAACCCCTATTCTGGTATTTTGGAACTTCCGGTTTAAGGGGGTTCTCTTTGGGTGGGAAAAGAAAAGAAAAAAACAAAAAAACTTTGATTCCAACTTACGGAATTCCACTCGGTTTCGTAGCAGTTGTGTGTGTGAGTGTGAGTGTGTGTGTGTGTGTGTGTGTGTGTGTGTGTGTGTGTGTGTGTGTGTGTGTGTGTGTGTTTTAACCATTCCGCCATCCCGTCATGCCGGACGGAACATTCATTCTTTTTACGGACTGCAGCCGAGTGGAATCAGCTTAGTGACGATAAAATCGCCAGCGCAGCATCATCAGCGCTGAGGACGTCAACGCTAGGGCTGTAATATCACTGGCCAATTCCACGAACTGTACAGAACTATTTTAACCAGCTTTTAAACCCAGAGACATTAAATTACTTTTAAACAAGACCCTTGACAGGTAGATTTGCGTTCCCCAAGTCCGTCACGGCAATCTCTCTATATATAAATTGCTTAGCCGGAAGTCCTTCTTTGCCTCTACTGTAAAGTTTGTCCGGTATGGACGCTGATCTGGGCAGGTGCTGGGCACTGCGGATCGGCCTGCTGTGCGCTCAAAACCCGCGAAATCGTTATAGCCGACATTTCCTTACCGAACGTTTAACCGTTTCTGAGATAAATAAATAAACAAAATGTCCACAAACTGCAATAGCCTCATTCCGCGCGGCGCTTCCGATTCAACCTGTGTCAAGAACTGCCGTTCCGTAATACCGCAAATTTTGTTTTATTTCCATTCAAAACACTTTTGCACTCATGTCACCAATCTTACAGCTGAAGGTTACCTGTTCACTTTCTTTTTCATCCATACTTATATGCGCACAAAAATTCAATTTGCATAAAATCTTCCATTACTTGAAGCAACTGTGTCATACAAGATCTGTGCTGACGAAAACCATGTTTGTAGAGTTGTAACACGGTTACTTCCCTCTAACTAAATCACTGCTGATGCAGTACCTATGCGCTACCTCGAATACAAATATACCGGAAGTATTATGGTACCAAGGGAGATTACTTGCATGCCTAATATTTTTAAATAAAGGTATGACATTTAAAAATACGTTGCCTAACATAAATACTAAATTACAATAAAATATTTTAGTGCATTACTCAAACATGCACCTATACTCTGTTCTGCAGTACATTGCAATTATCATTTTAAATTAAAATAGTTCAATGCATTGCTCGAGTCGAACATCAACATGTACCTTTTAATCTACTCTGTTTTGCAGTGCTTCATCATTCGACCCCTGCAAATAAACTATTGCAATCATTTCAGTGCATTTCTAATGTTTGACTCTGTTCTGCAGTACATTGCAATTATCATTTTAAATTAAAATAGTTCAATGCATTGCTCGAGTCGAACATCAACATGTACCTTTTAGTCTACTCTGTTTTGCAGTGCTTCATCATTCGACCCTGCAAGTAAACTATTGCAATCATTTCAGTGCATTTTGAATGTTTAATGCTAACTCGCAGACAACAGTTGTCTCTCTGTCTACATTTTAAACAGCAACCCTTGCCAGGGTACAAAACCACTAGTAGCCAATAAAGGTTCATGTTATGTAATTTTTCAGATCCAGAGATCACGTCATTTGAATAAATTACCATATTGGGTTTTACAGCAAAATGACTTCCCTTCCCTTTTACGTTTGTCTTCGTTGGAGTTCCCTCGGGTTTTTTTTTCTCTCTGTCAAGCAATCTCTCTTCTTTGGATCTAACTCTCACTCTGTATCGCAATCTCTCTTCGTTGGATCTCATTGGGTCTCTCTCGTTGGATCCAATTGTTACTCTGTCTCGCAATCTCTCTTGTTGGATCTCTCTCTCTCTCTCTCTCTCTCTCTCTCTCTCTCTCTCTCTTTCTCTCTCTCTCTCGGAGAGCTAGGGAGGTGAGGTACCCGTTGACAATCACGCACCCTGTTAAAGCCGTCAAGTTTTGGTTTAGACTGATCCATATGGATGAAGCCCGACTTCCAAGAAGTAACCCTGGACCGGAATGGCAAAACAAAATGGGTTTCGAATGTGAACTTGCTATTGTATAAATCGGGGTTATGGCTACATCAAGGAGTTGGTGACATGCCGAGTTTTCTTAATGCTTTCAGGCAAAGAATCGTGGATATGTATTTTCAGGAATGGAGTGCAGGTATAATTAATTACCAGTGATCGTTTTGCTGAATACAGAGTTTCTAAACAGGGTTTGCATTTGGAGATGTACCTCGATAGCATCCCAATTAAAGCGTTTAGAGACACACTGGTAAGAGTTAGACAGGGCATCAGTTCGTTATGAGTACTTAAGAATAAATATGCCAAATCTGACCCATAACCGGACAACAGCTGCCCTTTTACCCCAGCACTCTTGCAGAACGTAGAACATTACAATCAGAGACAACACTTGGTTAAGATGAGGGGCACCAGTGATATTGGAAAGGTTCGTCAGCTTGCGTGGTTCTTGTACAAGTGCCTCCAAAAGCAACCTCAATGAAGACTTAAATTAAGAGAGAGAGAGAGAGAGAGAGACAGAGAGAGCGAGAATGAAATGAAGAGTGCTGGCTGAAGAAAAGAAAAAGATAATAGCTGATAAGAAACAGATGGAGAGAGAGAGAGAGAGAGAGAGAGAGAGAGAGAGAGAGAGAGAGAGAGAGAGAGAGAGAGAGAGCGAGAACGAAATGAAGAGTGCTGGCTGAAGAAAAGAAAAAGATAATAGCTGATAAGAAACAGATGGAGAGAGAGAGAGAGAGAGAGAGAGAGAGAGAGAGAGAGCGAGAGAGAGAAAATTAAGTGAGAGAGATTGATATGTTAATTTCTTAATTAATCAACGAGTAAAATATAATAATTATAAATTAGCGATAATTCAACGGACAAGTTAAAGGAATATATGACATTGACATTAAAGAGTGAGAATGTAAATGGAATGAGAAACGGTATGAATGAAGTAAGATTGCAATGCGCCTTTTCTTCATAATTATGCTTAAATGTGTAATTTTGATTTTCATTTAAAAACCCTTGTTGACTGGCAACCATGAAGTGGGCCAAAGGCCATTGTTCATTATTAAAGTGTCAAGTGACGAAGTCTCTCTCTCTCTCTCTCTCTCTCTCTCTCTCCTTCTCTCTCTCTCTCTCTCTCTCTCTCTCTCTCTCTCTCTCTCTCTCTCTCTCGCCCTCTTCTATTTTACAATCATGGATTGTTAAATAAATGCCTTCTCTCTATTCCGTTCTGTCCACGGACTTTCATGGTCTTGTCAATTTTTCCATGGTCTCTGCGTTTCCAGTCGATAGAGAAACAGACCGATATTGGTTTAAAGGTAATTTTGGTTTTGTTGACGGTCATTTTAAAGGTGTGTTACTCGATAAACGGGGTTTGGTTGGTCATTCTGTCAGCTGATTAGCTGAAAGATTAGATCTGCCATCTAGGCAGAGAAATTCAATAGTCAAATAATATAGGGATCGCGCTTCGAAGCTACTACATGAGGGCCACGCTTCGATGGTATGAAATTTCGTGATTGGGGTGGGGAGGGGGGCGGAGGGGTGGGCAGAGAGAGAGAGAGATAGAGAGAGAGAGAGAGAGAAAGAGAGAGAGAGAGAGAGAGAGAGAGAGAGAGAGAGAGAGAGAGAGAGAGAGAGAGCGAGAGAGAGAGTAAATAGATTAACGTCCCCGGACACATAGAGAGAGAGAGAGAGAGCGAGAGCGGATATAAGTGTGACGTCATTGCTTCCCCCCCCCCAACTCCCCATGACGTCAGGCACAAATTAGAGGGAAATGACAGGAACAGCCACTTTCCGAACAGTTAGGGGAAATAATTAGGGGCTGAACTGCAAATTTACTCAATAACTTAATAATTCTCTGGCGGCAGAGATAACTCCGAGGTAAGAGCGCACGACGTGCGTCTTGGGTGACGTGGGTTCGAATCCCGACTTCAGCAAAATAATGCATATTAGTGGCTAATGCCTTGTGTAAGTGCGTTATATAAGAGCAATCCTTTATTATTATTATTTTCTTCTTTTTTTTTTTAAATGAGTACATCTTTGCACATGTATTTCCGTGACGATAGGAATGCCACGGAATTCTTGTCATCTTTTTTTTTCTCCCCTGCATGCGCAATGAGCATGACTATT
Organism: Oncomelania hupensis; assembly: GCA_036898135.1. Classification (NCBI taxonomy): domain Eukaryota; kingdom Metazoa; phylum Mollusca; class Gastropoda; order Littorinimorpha; family Pomatiopsidae; genus Oncomelania; species Oncomelania hupensis. The sequence goes on along the minus strand of CM072511.1, from coordinate 48,843,852 downwards.
CACGTGAATGATCGCGCTATTGAAGACAGCATCATCATCATCATCAAAATCAGTTGTATTGTTTAAAACACTGTATTAAAAAGAACAATATAGATACAAAGGATTACAAATGAGTTACATATCGTGCAATATTTAAATAGTTGGCCTACTATATCTTGTATATTTAATTTTAAATGTTATTGATTTCCAAGTCATTTTGCAAAACTGTAAAATAGAAGTTTTTTTTAATATTGAACAGACACACTGCAAAATAACACTTTCTTGGGATAAAAGTGTCCATGATTACTGAGTTTATTTCCTCCTGCATTGGGACGCACAAGTATACACGAGTGTTAACGAGATAGCAAATGTGTGTGTCCTTTCGCCTGCGCACATGTGAGTAGTTTCTTAAGCCTTTAGCCTTTGGAAGACAAGACGAAGCAGACGCATTACATTTGACAGTCATGATTCTTCCAAATTCCACAGCATGTCCAAGCTCGTCGTTTGTTTCCAAACACGGCGCATAGAATGGCACCAAACATTATGTTGTTTACCGGTGCTGAGAAAGATGACTGTAGGGTTCTGATGATTATTAATTAAAATGTTTGTAAATAATGATCTCTGTTTTGGGTCCCTTTGCAGTAAGCTTATTGTTTTCTTGCATGTCTTATTTTGTGCTCCCTCTGGATTTCTTGGGTTTTTTATTACGCTTGCCGGGTTTATTCTTGTTATGTGACGGTTGCACGTTGATAGTAATCAGTTCCGTCAGTTTACTGCTGCCTTCGTCGCTCTTTGCGTTGCTTTTAATATCACTATACTCACTGCCGGTGTCAGCTTGTTTCTCGTCCACCTCCGGTATTTTACCAGCCTGAAATGCGTTCTTATTTTGCATATTTTCCGTCTTAATTTTGGATGGTTTCCGTTCTCTTGTTTTATTTCTTTTCTTATTCAGCGCATTCATTCCCATGGCAACATCAGTAGACTTATCAGACGGCTTGGTTTCTTGATCCTGAACTTTTATGATTACCTGAGTTTGCTTCTCGCCTTTGGCAGGCATCTTAGAGATCTCATCACTACTGTCGTCATTATCAGTATCCTTATCGATGATGTCGTTGCTCATAGTTTTCTTTTGCTCTGAAAGCTTAAAAGAAGTTTTTTGTTTGCCTTTCTTGGGCAATGCCTGATTTTGTTCTGAGGTTTTTATTGTGATGCGTTCCTCACTCTGTTTTAACAGCTTATTTTTGGGCTGATTGTCGTCATCATCATAATTATCATTGCCGGCATTGCCTGCGGCTTTGTTTTGTTTTTGATTGTTCTTGAATTCTTGTTTTTTGACATCGTCGACGTAATCTTTTTCGGCAGCAGCGTTGGCGGCAACAGGATGTGCGATCTTAACTACAACATTTTCCTGCGTCTTAAATTTGGCTGTCTTCTTTGGTTTTGTTTTCTTAGATAGCACGTTATCCTTCTTAAATGTGTCTGGATTAATTAGTGCTTCCTCTGTCATGGCAATGGCCTGCTGCAGGGTCTGGTCACTTTTGTCACCAGCCTTAGCAGAGGGTTTGAATCCTTGACCCTGAATGTTTATGGCTAACTGAGTGTGCTTTTCACCTCTGGCAGACATCTCAGATCTATCGTCACTGTCGTCATCATTATCAATATCGTCATCGATGTTGGCATTGCTAAAAGGTTTCGTTTGCTCTGAAAGCTTAACAGCAGTTTTTTGTTTGCCTTTCTTGGACAAAGCCTGATTTTTTTCTGAAGTTTTTATTGTGATGCGTTCCTCACTCTGTTTTAACTGCTTATTTTTAGGCTGATTGTCGTCGTCATCATAATTATTATTGCCGGCGTTGTCCTGCATCTGTTGTTGACTGTTCTTGAATTTTTGTTGGTCGACATCATCGTCGTGATCCTTTTCGGCAGCAGCGTTGGCGGCAACAGGATGTGCGATCTTAACTACAACATTTTCCTGCGTCTTAAATTTGGCTGTCTTCTTTGGTTTTGTAGGTAGCACGTTATCCTTCTTAAATTTGTCTGGATTAATTAGTGCTTCCTCTGTCATGGCAATAGCCTGCTGCAGGGTCTGGTCATTTTTGTCACCAGCCTTAGCAGAGGGTTTGGTTTCTTGGTCCTGAATGTTTATGAATAACTGAGTTTGCTCCTCACCTCTGGAAGACATCTCAGATCTATCGTCACTGTCGTCATCATTATACATATCGTCATCGATGTTGTAATTACTGGAAGATTTCGTTTGCTCTGAAAGCTTAACAGCAGTTTTTTGTTTGACTTTCTTGGGGAATGCCTGATTTTGTTCTGAAGTTTTTATTGTAATGCGTTCTTCACTCTGTTTTAACAGCTTATTTTTAGGTTGATTGTCATTGTCGTCATAATTATTGTTGCCGGAATTGTCTGCGGCTTTGTTCTGTTGTTGAACGTTCTTGAATTTTTGTTGGTCAACATCATCGTCGTGATCCTTGTCGGCAGCACCGTTGGCGGCAACAGGATGTGCGATCTTAACTACAACATTTTCCTGCGTCCTAAATTTGGCTGTCTTCTTAGGTTTTGTTTTCTTAGGTAGCATGGTTTCTTTCTTAAATTTGTCTGGATTAATTAGTGCTTCCTCTGTCATGGCAATGGCCTGCTGCAGGGTCTGGTCATTTTTGTCACCAGCCTTAGCAGAGGGTTTGGTTTCTTGGTCCTGAATGTTTATGAATAACTGAGTTTGCTCCTCACCTCTGGCAGACATCTCAGAGCTTTCATCACTGTCGTCATCATTATCATTATTCGTTTCCCCAGGGATGTTGTCGTTGCTCAGGGTTTTCTTTTGCTCTGAAAGTTTAACAGCAGCGTTTTGTTTGTATTTCGTTGGCAATGCCTGATTTTGTCCTGATGTTTGTATTGTGATGCGTTCCTCACTCTGTTTTAACTGCTTATTTTTGGTCGGATTGTCGTCATCATCATAATCAGCATAATCACCATCATCATCATTGCCGCCATTGATTGCGGCCTTGTTCTGTTGCTGGTTGTTCTTGAAGTTTTGGTTGACATCATCGTCCTTCTGTGCAACACCTTTGGAGGCAACTTTCTTTGTTTCTTTCACGTCCACTTTTATAGATTGTACGTTATTGTTTGCACGTGTCGCTTCATCATGAGTTTGTTCCTTCCTAAGATTTTGAGTTTGAATTTGTTTCCGCGATTCATTGACGTTAATTTCTAGCTTTTGACCAGAACCTTTTTTTAGCACAGTGCTCTCAGACTTCTCAGGTCTTGGTGACTGCACTTCCTGTATTTGTTTTCCAGTGTCAGCTTCTATCTGTTGATCATATCCTTCTTTGATTACATTGCTCTTGGATTTCTCAGATTTTCGTGGCTGCGGTTGCTGTATTTGCTTTCCAATGTCAACTTCTACCTGTTGGTCATTATTTTCCTTTATTACGATGCTCTCAGTCTTTTCAGATCTTGGTGGTTGCTGTTGCTGCATTTGATTTCCGGTGTCGACTACTAGCTGTTTACCATTACCTTCTTTTATCACAGTGCTCTCGAACTTCTGAAATTTCCGTGGATGCTGTTGCTGTAGTTGCTTTCCAGTGTCAACTTCTACCTGTTGGCCACTACCTTCCTTTATCACAATGCTCTCGGACTTTGAGGATTTTGGTGGTTGCCGTTGTTGTAATTGCTTTTCAGTGTCAACTTGTACCTGTTGGTCATTACCTTCTTTACCAAGGGTCTCGGACTTTTGAGGTTTTGATGGCTCTTCTTGATGTATTTTTTTGTCGCTGTCAGACGTCTTGGCACTCTTGATTACTACTTGGATTTCTTCATTTTCATCACTGTCATCATTATAATTATGATCGTAATCGTGACCGTGACTGTCCTCAGTATTTTCGTCATTGTCATCGGCATTATCGTCATCGTCATCTGCATAATCGTCATCTTGATCATTGTCCGAGTCCTTTTCCTCAGTTAGCTGTCTTCGCTTTCGAATGGTAATCTTGTCCAGTTCTGCTTCATAGTCTGCCACGTTTTGGGCTGTTGCAGTTAGTTCCATTTTCTGTGCAACACTTTTGCTGTATTCGTCAGATCTGTCACCATCACCATTGTCGTAGTCATCGTTATCGATAAAAAGATTCATAGCTAAGTTCGAGACCCTGACGTTTCCCATGGAATCAAGATCAATGTCTTCCACCGGGGTAGAATCTGCATCTGCTTGAAACAAAGCAAGAGGGCAAGCAACAATAGTGTATTCAGTTAGTCAAGAAACTAGAAACTAAGCTTGCATATCAGAACATGAGATATACACGTTATTAGATATCGGACATATATCAATAACCTGAAGGCTTTTTGAGGTAAGGTTTTAATTGTTATGTTCATTTAAAGTTTAAAGATACTGTGCATTTTAAGTTTGCACAACGCCCACATTACTCCCATGCTCCTTATGGAACTTAAAATATTCTACATGAGGATCAGTGCCGAGAAAAAATTGAAACAAAACGGTGACATCAAAATGCAAATACTGACTTTGATCTTGCGATGCTATATTGTTCTTATTTAATTAATTTATTTAATCACTTTTTAATATAGCGCTTTACCAACTCAAGAGCTGCTCAAAGCGCTGGCCGAAACAGGATCTAACTCAAACCCGATACGCCCACCTGCAGCCTTTGGGCGCATGGTCTGACGCCCGGACAATTGAGCACAATCCTGGGCAGCCAGGGATGGGGGAACTAAATGCTTGCTGGGTGTGTTCTTGTTACCGGCACTCACCCGTCTAGGACACGAGCGTCCGTTATGATGGAATGTATGCGACACACAGACTAGACCTCGGTTTATACTCTCATCCGAAGGAGTATGAAACGGGAGTAACGTGTCTTTCCCAGGGACACAACACAATGACCCGGCCAGGGCTCGAACCCGGGACCTTCCGATCCGCAAGCCAAAGCACTACCATTAGACCACCGTGCCTTCCCAACTTTCTTGAGACGATCGTGACCTCCGGATCCACATGGACGCTTATATATGATCAAATAAAATACAGCAAACGTTGTATAATGCCAACAATCAAACAGTGACCTTTGGATGTCCTTGACCTTCGATGATCTTGACCTTGACTTTCACATGACCTCTGATGCCCATGTATGATCAAATAACACATTATGAGCAGACATTGCAATGTAGCATGACAATTTTTTAAAATGTATAAAAGGCCTAAAAGGACCTTGACCTTCGAGATAAACGCAAAAACGTCACAAATATGAAAAATCAAGCTATGATGGAACTTGAAATATTCTACATGAGGATGCGTCCTACAACAAGTTTGGACTATATCTCATAGTTAAGGGTCAAGGTCATATCAATGTACCGACTTTGGACAGCTCCGGTGACTTTGACCTTGAAGCGAAGGGTGTGTGTGTGTATTTATTTTTTTTGCTGCAGTTTATTATCCCTTTCTATCGGGAAACTCTGGGCCGCCTCCCCCGGGGAAGGCGTAGTCGCAGCCAGTGGCGCGCCCAAACCCTACCTACCTAACAATTTTGTGTGTGTGTGTGTGTGTGTGTGAATTTTTGAAATTTTTGCTGGGGGAGAAAACCGGAGTACCCGGAGAAAACCCCCGAGACGTTGCCCGAGTAGAAAGTAAATAATATTCGGAGAAACATAACGCCCAGATGCTGGCTCGAACCTACACCTGTCAGGCGCCATTGGTTTCTGGCTTATGGACAAGGCAAGTTAGTCCCGCCTTAGCCCACTTGGCCACAACGCTCGCTATGTATATGTGTGTGAGTAATAGACTCACATTGCTGCACGCATGTTAGTCAAAAAATGAGTCCTAATTTTTTAACAATGTCAATGAAAAAATGGAGAACAATTTGGTTGAATGCCAGGACATCAAGTTAAAGTGAGTTTGAACCCCCGAAGGCGAAAACACTTACGATAAGAATAAAACATCAAAGAGGCGAATATGTACTTATTATATTCATAAATATGTGTGCGTTTGATATTTGCGAAATATGAATCTAAACGTCGTGGCCATGATTTCTAAAATATCTTCTGCTATAATCAGTACATGGCTTACTTTATTTGCAACATGTAATTGGCCGGCCTTCAGGCACTTACAGTTAGACACAGCCGTACTAGCCTGGAATAGTATTTGTATGCTGACTGCATAAGCTACAACCTCGCCCGCACGCTATGTAGGTCAACCAACACATCGCCTATATTGCAGCTAGCTCTTCCTCTATATATAGCGCCACAGCCTAGGGGTGTTTCCGCTGTGATTCTCGGCAAAGCCTCATGGCCAGAAAGAAGCTACAGACTTGGTTGTATTTTTTTAATTTTAAAAAGCTTTTGCTTTTGCTGCAATAATGTGGACTAATAAGTTCTTATTAGATCAAACTCTCCAGTGTATACTTTAGAAAAAACAAACTGGGTTCAGACTCACTTCAATTAAAATGAGAGAAAAGCAGTTTTCAGACCAGTACCATTGATAATCTCTTTGATCGCCATCACCGAGTCGTCGCTGCCGGATTGCATGTCCACTTTAACAGTCTCCTGTCCATTTTCAGGCATTTTGAGTGTCTTTGGCTTTACTTCTCCGCCGTCAATAATCTCAACGTTACCATTTTCAACTTTGTCAACAAAGATGGTGGTCTCTAAATTGCTGTTATTGTTATCGCCATCATCGTCGTCATCATCATTATCGCCGTCGTCCTTATTAGCCTGATCGTCGACATCATTATCTGCAGCTCTGCGTCGTTTTTTCACCGCTCCATAATCGTTGCTGCTGTCATCATAGTCATCGTCCTCGACGTCATCCCCATCATCATTCAAGTAATCAGTCACATCATCTACAGTTATGCCATCAGCGTTATTACCTGCGACTGTGAAGCTTGCCTTGGGTTTCAAGTCCTCCTTGATTTGAATGACAGAATTTGTCTGACCATCCGGAGCATAAAATATGATCTCCTCAGCGCCGTTTACAGGCATTTCAATGTCAATACCTTCGTTTTCACCACCACCATTTAGTGGCTTTTCTCTGACCTTGACTAGACCGCTTCCAAATGCGTCCACTCTCAATTCACCTGCGCTTGCTCTTCGACGCCTTACTCCATCATCATCTGAAATGTCATCATCATCAGAATCCATGTCATCATCTTCATCGTCGTCATCGCCGTTGTTGTAATCACTGTTTGCATTCAAATTCTCCGTGATTTTAATAACGGCGCTGTCCTTGCCATCTGGTGCATTAAGTCTGATTTCTTCTTCACCAGTATCTGGCATTTCCACTTTGATATCTTCTTCCTCACCGCCACCAGATAGCGGCATTTCCTTAACAGAAACTTTACCGTCTCCTGTTGCGTCCACCTTCATGTGCTTACTGCTTGCTCTACGAGGTCTTATCTCTACATATTCCCACATATTTCCGTTACCCGTTCTCTTTTGCCGCTTACCCCTATTGTCTATATCGTGGTAATCGCGGATGTAATCGCTGTTCGCATGTAGACTCTCTTCAACTTTAATAACGGTGTTCTCCTTGAAATCTGGTGCATCGATTATGATCTTTTCTGCGCCGTTATGAGGCATTTCAATGTCAATATCTTCCTCTTCACCACCATCGGCTAAAGGCTTTTCTTTGACCTTGACTAGACCGCTTCCAAATGCGTCCACTCTCAGTTCACCTGCGCTTGCTCTTCGACGCCTTACCCCATCATCATCTGAAGTGTCATCATCATCAGAATCCATGTCATCATCTTCATCGTCGTCATCGTCGTTGTCGTAATCACTGTTTGCATTCAAATTCTCCGTGATTTTAATAACGGCGCTGTCCTTGCCATCTGGTGCATTAAGTCTGATTTCTTCTTCACCAGTATCTGGCATTTCCACTTTGATATCTTCTTCCTCACCGCCACCAGATAGCGGCGTTTCCTTAACAGAAACTTTACCGTCTCCTGCTGCGTCCACCTTCATGTGCTTACTGCTTGCTCTACGAGGTCTTATCTCTACATATTCCCAAATATTTTCGTTACCCGTTCTCTTTTGCCGCTTACCCCTATTGTCTATATCGTTGTAATCGCGGATGTAATCGCTGTTCGCATGTAGACTCTCTTCAAATTTAATAACGGTGTTCTCCTTGAAATCTGGTGCATCGATTATGATTTTTTCTGCGCCGTTTTGAGGCATTTCAATGTCAATATCTTCCTCTTCACCACCATCGGCTAAAGGCTTTTCTTTGACCTTGACTAGACCGCTTCCAAATGCGTCCACTCTCAGTTCACCTGCGCTTGCTCTTCGACGCCTTACCCCATCATCATCTGGAGCGTCATCATCATCAGAATCCATGTCATCATCTTCATCGTCGTCATCGTCGTTGTCGTAATCACTTTTTGCATTCAAATTCTCCGTGATTTTAATAACGGCGCTGTCCTTGCCATCTGGTGCATTAAGTCTGATTTCTTCTTCACCAGTATCTGGCATTTCCACTTTGATATCTTCTTCCTCACCGCCACCAGCTAGCGGCGTGTCCTTAACAGAAACTTTACCGTCTCCTGTTGCGTCCACCGTCATGTGCTCACTGCTTCCTCTAAAAGGTCTTATTTTTACATATTCCGGAATATTTCCGTTACTCGTTCTCTTTTGCCGTTTATCGTTATTGCCTTTATCGTGGTAATCGCGGATGTCATCGCTGTTAGCATTTAAATTCTCCCCAATTTTAATAACGGTGTTCTCCTGGAAATCTGGTTCATTAATTATGATCTCTTCTGCGCCGTTTTCAGGCATTTCAATGTCGATATCTTCTTCTTCACCATCACCAGCTAGCGGCTTTTGTTTGACCTTGACTCGACCACTTCCAAGTGCGTCCACTCTCGATCGTCGGCGTCTTACTCCATCATCATCTAAAGTGTCATCATTATCATCATCAGAATTCCTGTCCTCATCTTCATCGTCGTCCATATCGTCATCGTAATCGCTGGTGTCATCATTATTTGCATTTAAATTCTCCTTGATGTTGAGAACGGAGCTTTCCGTGCCATCTGGTTCATTAATTCTGATTTCTTCTTCGCCCTTATCAGGCATTTCAACTGTAATATCTTCTTCTTCACCTCCACCAGCTAGCGGAATGTCCTTCACTGAAACTTTACCATCTCCTTTTGTGTCCACCTTCATTTTCTCACTGCTAAGAGGTCTCACATCTACTACTTCCCAAACATTTCCATTACTCTTTCTTTTTGATCGCCTCAGTGTGTTCCCAAACTTCACAAGAGAGCCATGCACGGGATTTAGTGACATTTTCTTATGTTTACCTTCAAGGAAATTCAAAGGGGCATCATTCATATTCGCTGACCTACGCCTCCGAGGTCTGACAACGATTTGGAGATTCTGACCTGACTGGTAGTTCTCTTCATCGCCTGATCGTTCGTGTTCTTCGCGTACGAAGGCCTTTCCGAATAATTTCTGTTTCAGAAGAGCCTTGCTGTACTGTCTAGAGTTGCCCTGTTCCCCGACTTCCTCCGAAGAACTTGGCCTTCGCCGTATGCGCGAGGGCCGGTAACGGCCATTCTTAGTCTCTTTGATCTTTAATTTGATATTGTTATTTTGTTTCCACTTGTTTCCTTCTCTTTTCCAAGCTGTACCTTTATATCTGGTGCGTCTCCAGGGCGCTTTCCATTTACGTTGTCTTCCTCTGCGAGGGTTTGTTTTGTCCACAATCTCAATAACTTCCCTGCTCGGTTCTGGTTTGTCCACAATCTCAATAACTTCCCTGCTCGGTTCTGGTTTGTCCACAATCTCAATAACTTCCCTGCTCGGTTCTGGTTTGTCCACAAGCTCAATAACTTCCCTGCTCGGTTTTGTTTTGCCCAAAATTTCAAGAACGTCCCTGCTCGGTTCGGTTTTCTCCACCAGCTCAATAACTTCCCTGCTCGGTTTTGTTTTGTCCACAAGCTCAATAACTTCCCTGCTTGGTTCTGTTTTGTCCACTAGTTCAATAACTTCCCTGTTTGGTTCTGTTTTGTCCACAAGCTCAATGACTTCTCTACTCGGTTCTGTTTTGTCCACAAACTCAATGACTTCTCTACTCGGTTCTGTTTTGCCCACAAGCTCAATAACTTCCCTGCTCGGTTTTGTTTTCTCCACAAGCCCAATAACTTCCCTGCTCGGTTTTGTTTTCTCCACAAGCTCAATAACTTCCCTGCTCGGTTTTGTTTTCTCCACAAGCTCAATAACTTCCCTGCTCGGTTTTGTTTTATCCACAATCTCAATAATTTCCTTATCCAGCACTCTTTTCGTACCTTGCTTCCTACCTTTGTTGAACAAGGTTGGGTTCATTTCCTCAATAATATCAACTATTTCATTTATTGCTTCACTGTCGTCGATTTGAAGATCAGCAATTTGTAATCTGGCACCTTGACCCTTGTCCCCCGTAATTGTGATGTGACTTTTTCCGTCACCTTCGTCAATGCTTATTTGGTCTTGAAAATCATCTATCTTAAAATGATTGCCTTTCCCCATGTCTTCATAAATATTGATGCGCTCACCTTTCCTGCCTTCACGTTTTTCGTCAACTGTCAAACGGCTGCCCTTTCTTCCTCTTTCAACTATTCTTATACGTTCTCCATCTTTTTCCTCGTCAGTGTCAAAGTAATCGCTTTCGTCATAGTCTTCAGTGAGTTCCTTTTTTTTGCCTTCGTCATTAATTTTAATGTGACTAACTTTTCCACCTTTTCTTTTGTCAATGCTAATACGATTTCCACCACCTTTTCTTTCATTGATGCTAATATGACCCCCGGGATCTTTTCTTTCATTGATGCTAATATGACCGCTGTCAGCATTTCTTTCATTGATACTAATACGACCCCCGTCAGAGTTTCTTTCATTAATGCTGATACGGCTGCCTCTTTCATTGATGCTGAAACGACCGCCGCCTGCGCTTCTTTCATTGAAACTAATACCACGTCGGCGACCACCGTCAGCGTTTCTTTCATTGATATTAATACGGCCGCCGCGACTGCGGGCAGCGTTTCTGTCATTAATACTAATACGACCACCGCCAGCATTTTTTTCATTGATTTTGATACGACCACCGCCATCTTTTGTTTCATCGATGCTAATACGACCCTCGACACCTTTTGTTTCATCAATGCTGATACGGCTGCCGGTTTCACTAATGCTGATGCGACCATCGCCACCTTTTGTTTTATCAATGCTGGTACGACCGCCGCCACCATTTCTCTCACTGATTCTAACACGACCGTTTCTTTCATTGATTCTGATACGACCGCCGCCCCCTTTTGTTTCATCAATGCTGATACGACCGCCGCCCCCTTTTGTTTCATCAATGCTGATACGACCGCCGCCCCCTTTTGTTTCATCAATGCTGATACGACTATCGCCAACTTTTGTTTCATCAATGCTAATACGACCGCCGCCACCGATGCTGATTCGACCGCCACTACCTTTTGTTTCATCAATGCTGATACGACCGCCGCCCTCTTTTGTTTCATCAATGCTGATACGGCCGCCGCCCCCTTTTGTTTCATCAATGCTGATACGACCGCCGCCCCCTTCTGTTTCATCAATGCTGATACGACCGCCGCCCCCTTTTGTTTCATCAATGCTGACACGACCGCCGCCCCCTTTTGTTTCACCAATGCTGATACGACCGCCGCCCCCGTTTGTTTCATCAATGCTGATACGACCGCCGCCCCCTTTTGTTTCATCAATGCTGATACGACCACCGCCCCCTTTTGTTTCATCAATGTTAATACGACCACCGCCACCGATGCTGATACGGCCGCCGCCCCCTTTTGTTTCATCAATGCTGACACGACCGCCGCCCCCTTTTGTTTCACCAATGCTGATACGACCGCCGCCCCCGTTTGTTTCATCAATGCTGATACGACCGCCGCCCCCTTTTGTTTCATCAATGCTGATACGACCGCCGCCCCCTTTTGTTTCATCAATGCTAATACGACCACCGCCACCGATGCTGATACGACCGCCAATACCTTTTGTTTCATCAATGCTGATACGGCCGCCGCCCCCTTTTGTTTCATCAATGCTGATACGACCGCCGCCCCCTTTTGTTTCATCAATGCTGATACGACCGTCGCCCCCTTTTGTTTCATCAATGCTGATACGACCGCCGCCCCCGTTTGTTTCATCAATGCTGATACGACCTCCGCCCCCTTTTGTTTCATCAATGCTGATACGACCGCCGCCCCCGTTTGTTTCATCAATGCTGATACGACCGCCGCCCCCGTTTGTTTCATCAATGCTGATACGACCGCCGCCCCCTTTTGTTTCATCAATGCTGATACGACTATCGCCACCGATGCTGATACGACCACCACTACCTTTTGTTTCATCAATGCTGATACGACCGCCACCCCCTTTTGTTTCATCAATGCTGATACGACCGCCACCACCTTTTCCTTCATTTATTGTGATACGACCGCCGCCCTCTATTCCCTCATCAATACTGATTTGACCTCCGCCACCTTCCTCAATATTTACGCGACCATCGCCGTTGTAATTGCCACCACCTCCTGCACTTTTAGCTTTAACTTTGATATGACCGCCTCTTCCAGTGTCATCTTCTATTTGAATATGATCATCTTCATTGTCGTCATCAGCATTGATTGAACTACCCTTGCTATTTTCAACACTGAGGGATTGACCTTCGGTATTAACTTTTAATGTATTTCTTCTACGTCTTGTTTGTGCCTGTGCATGTCTGAGTATCCTAGCAACAATAGTTTGATTTGAGTTTGATCCTTCTTGGTTATTTCCCTTTCGAGGAAGCTCTTTAACTTTACTAGATCCCTTTTGACCATAACTCTCCTGCGTCGTCTCATTGACATAACCTCTGTCCGAATGTGGGATGACAAGTTCTGTGTCTTGCATCTGATTTCCGTTTTGTCTTTCCTGTACAGCGTTTGAGTGAACATCATCTTTATAAATGTTACGGACATCATTGTTCTGAATCTGTGTAAGTTCACTGCCTGAAGTTCCATGGATTTCATAAATTATGACGTATCCTGGCAAGGTGTGCTTTAGCTTAGGCGGTTGACGTTTCCTACGCTTTTTACCGTCATTATAATCGTCAGCACCATCATCTTCATCATCGTCATGATCATCATTATCGTCATCATGAGATATAACCCAGTTTGCAGAGTATCCTGAATTGTCTCTGCCTATGTTATCAGAGTCTGAATCCTCCTCAGCAGGATACCTTTTCTGGTCTATGAAGGCGACGGAGTCGTTCAATTGTATGGCCTTCTGGTTGTTCGTCATGACGTCATTAAGCAGATCAGCCAGTTTAACCGTGTCTGCATCGGCATTTACCGTATTGCCGTTCGCCTCAACGTACACACGTTTTTTTGAAATTTGGGGTCGATTTTGTTGCTGGTCAAACCTGTGGGCAGCTAGCACTTTTCCTGGGTTGAGCCTGGGCACTAGAGCATCATCTCGCTTTTGCCTGATTGAAGACCAAGTATGCATGTCATCAACGCTCTTTTCGTTGATATTTCTTTCTCGTTTATCTCTTTGAAAACTACGTGTATTCTTTCGATTTATATTTTTGAGGGTTTCATCACCTGTCTGTCGCCTATGGCGTCGGTTTAAAAGGAACATTTCAAATTTAGTTGACTTTTTATCTCTACTTGGCTTTTGCAGGCTGCTGAATTCAATCTTGTCTGGCTGTTTTTGAAGTTGATTAACATTTTCCGCTTTATCTCTGAACATTTTAGTACTTGTTACATTCACAGTAGCCTTCATAATGTTGTGCGGCAGCTTGGCGTGGTTGGTATTGTTATTGTTATATGCTTTTTCGGTCTTTTCCGAGTCGTCGTTGTTATTGTGTGTGTTATCATTGTGATCACTTAGGCCGTTATCATTAACTTCGTTGCCCGTTTTTCTGTGGTCATCACCACTGTTACCTTCTTCCTCATCACAGCCGTTCTTATTGTTCAATGTTGTGGGGTTTCGACTACAATTCTTGAAATTGTGTATCTGTTTGGGACCAGACTGGTTGGAGATTGCTGCTATGGTGGGTGGTTGCACGCTTTTATTGTCTTTCGTGTGATGAACCATCGTTTGGCCCTTGGTTACTTTGAATCGCTGAACACCGTTTAGTCCGTTGGTCAATCGAAGGTCTACTTTTAGACCCTTATACCATCGTTTAGCATTAGTATCACGTTTCCTTTTCTTTTTCTTCACATCGATATCACCGGCAATATATAAGTCCTCTTGAAGTTGCTCGTTATCCAAGTCCACATCTATGTCGTCGTCATCGTCTTCTTCATACTCTTGTTCATCAGCGCTGTCGAAGTCGAGATAAACTTCGCTGTTGGCAGCCTGTCTTCTGACTTTGGGTTCTTGTCTCTTAAAGCGAGACCGAGAAACGTGCGTGGCAGACATTGTATTTTTGTCGGCTGGTGCAGAAGCTTCAACTTTTTCTCGAGTCTCTTTTGTTTTGATCTGAAAAAAGTTAGAAAAGTACTTTTGTCACCAAGTTAGTTAGTTATCCATTGCTTACACAGGGTCCAACGGACTGCAAAGAGCCGAATCAGGACCACAAAATCAAGGCCACAACTTCGCTGAAAGAGGACTCGCCACTGATCCGCATAAAAGATCTGCGGAAACAACCCTAGTGGTAACACTGAAGCAATCCGCCAGCCGGTCACTTTAAAGTAAAGACATCCCACGCAGGGGACGCTAATTATCCTCTAATTTATCGAACCCCCGTTTACAAAAACAAAATAGAATATAAACAACATTATTAAATATTAGCAAAACGCATACATAGAAAATGCCTACATTGCCAAATTATAACATCATAGGAAACCCCAGTAACCACCTAGCAGAAAGCATCCAATATTCCCAAGCTGATCCAACGGACCTCACACACAAATGAGGAGTTTTGTCCCGGAAGAGTTTTCAAGAAAAAAGGTAGTGACTGGTCTAGCGAAGAAGAAGATTGTATAGTAGATTGACAGAACAGAGTAGGAATGAGAAAGAACAAAGGAGAAAGACAGCGAGAGTGAGAATTTAAAGCACTAAATTTCCAGAAAGTGGGGATGCTATTTATACTGAAACCCTCGGCACTCCCACGGGGGAATGTCACCAAGTAAAGTGACCCCTTTAAAAGATAAACGAAAATACACTACTCAAATCCTCCTCCTTATTGTGACTAAGTTATTTTGCTTGTCTCATTATCCGGTGTTGTTTTTTTCTCATACCTTCCCTCTATCAACATACAAACATCCGTTCTTTTCTTTCACCTGCCGCTTTGATTGTTTTTGTTCTTAACAACTTTAATAAATGTTCTTTGGACAAACACTCGTCCTCATTCAAAGAATTACCTGTAAATTAACTTCTTCTGTATTTCCATCGTTCTTTTCCACCAAAAATTGGACATCTTCCTCCTTGATTTCCGTCTTCGGAACTTTGAGTCCGATACCAGTGAAAATGTCATTCAAGGTGTCAATGTCTTCATGATCATTTGTCTCCAAATCATCATCCTTAGCGATGGCGTATCCGTCAGCCTCGTTCTCAAGCGTCCCTGCACAGCAAAATGTCAGTGAAGCTATTATGTAGACCTCTTCTGTGTGCGGTAAAAAGGTAAAGGTAAAGGTAGTCCCATAGCCTTGTGGCCGTAGGGGAGCGTGATGTTGGAGATCACACTTATCTTGGGCCAGCGTAATGAGGGTGATGCCCAACTCTCTCCCTCGCTGCTTCACCTTCCCCACCCTCAAGAGAGTAGGTACTCAATCACAGTTGAGTCAACTGGGGGCGTTGTTGTTTGTCGCTTCACACCTTAGCGGTCACCCATCCAAGTGCTAACCGCACCGGACGGTGCTTCACTTTCGACACAGTAGCGAGTGCTCCAACCACTGCACTATCCGACACGGTGTGCGGTAAGGCGTTACTATCGCTGACAAGTAATCGTAGCTGTAGGTATTAACAACGACAAATATTGTTTACGAAATGGTAAACTCTATTACGCTGCAACTTTGATGGTTTGCAGCTCTTTTCATTGCAGTGTGAGAATGCATGTTTGTTAGGGTATGTTCGGTGTTTGTTCTACCCCAGCGATAACATATAGTCTACCTGGTTGTCCTAATGTTACACCTACAGTACTACTTCCCTCAGATAACTAATTGCAGACTAATATTTGTTTTGTTCTTGTTCAGTCTATTAAGAGTGGCAAGCTACAGCCGAGAAAGAAGGGTGAAATTTTATGGCTAATAAAGGTTTATTTCGATTTGTTTATACACGTACCAAGATCACGATATTCAGTGTCCGCTAGTTCATTACTTAGTTCGTCGACGTTGTCCTTAGGTTCGTAAAATACTAGTTCTTCCTCTTCTTCCTGGAAGACGGCTCTGTCTGATCGGTGGTTTCCCGACAAACCAGGGTCCTTATTAGCAGAACTGATCTCGACCAGGTGGTCATCTCTTCTGCCGTCCACTGGCCATCCATGCAAATATCTGTTGAACAAACATGGTACAAACAAATCTTCAGAAAATGAGCCTGATTGATCAGTTTGATATTGATAGGTGTTGTCTTCCATCACGTATCATTATGCAGGAGCTAGTATGTGGTTTACTATTAAAAAAAAAAGAAAAAAAAAAGAATGACCAAACCCATGATGTTATTTCTTCTTCATGCAGATCTATTTTCGTGCTGGATTTTTTTTCCCATCTGGATGAACTTTTAGGAGTGCTAGACTTTCGCTTTTTGGTCACCAAGTTTGGTCTCATGATTCATCATTCTGAAACACATCTACATTCATTTGATCTATATACAATTTTGTGCACTTATATTCTTATACCTTATTTTACAAACAAAAAGAATCATTTAGCCTACTTATTGTTTCACAAGCATGATGTGCGTTATTACTTCACATTTTGAGTCTTTTAATTTAAAAAGTGACCGATTAGCAACCTTCGACACTCGAGGTTTGTTTAGTTGTCACTATGCATCGAATTACCAACGAAAACCCCTGAGTTTTCTTTCACGATGACCGGTTGGGGCGCTTCGCGCGGTATGTCATCATTATTTATATAGCAGTCTTTCAGAATTATTCTTCTTTGCGTTAACTGAATATTCTTTGATGCAACCTGATAACAAACCAAATGTCTGCAAAAGTTGTAATTCGTTTGAGAATTTACCTTACGTCCACTCCCTTCTTGTATGAAAGTATGAAAGTCCCAACAAAAAGCAGATGATACCAGTGCATACTTCATCTTTGACCGCAGATTGGGATCACGATGAGAGCCATATGATGCGTCATAAATGCACAGGTGACATCACATACGAATGACGTCAAACACTTTTTCTCGTAGTATTTATAGTCTTGTACCAAGTTCTATTTATTTATTTAATTTAATATCTTTTCACATTTGTGATGTTAGTCAACATATTAAATTATAAATAAAAATAAATTAAAAGAATTACAATTAATTAAATGAAAGCCAACACCTAATAGGCCTACACCTAATAGGCCTATGTTGCAAAATTGATGTCATACAATGAGTCATTGCCGTACTAACGTCATACTTCGCGTTGGCTGATTAGTAGTGCCGCAAAGCAAATGTAGGCAATATAAGAATGTGTTTAGTGTACAAAAATGCCATAGTGAATGCAGTTATGAGATTTATCTAAAGCACTTTGACAATGGAAGGGGCATGAGCTCTTAGCTACTGTTCTTCCCCCCTCCCCTCCCCTCCCCCTCCATCACACAAGCTTTCAGAGCAACATGGCGGCCGGCTGCTCGTGCGGTAGCGATTACTTGTTGATTACCCGAATTCAATTACATTACAAGATTATTGCTTTAGGTCCAGCGGACTCTTCCGAGCCAAAATCAGGACCAGTATAGCCGAATCAGGACTACAAAATCAAGACCACAACTTCGCTGAAAGAGGACTCGCCCCTGATCCGCATAAAAGGTCTGCCGAAACAACCCTAGTGATAACACCGAAGGCACTCCACCAGCTGGTCACTTTACAATAAAGACATCCCACGCAGGGGACGCTGAGGCTAAACTCTAATTTATCGAACACCCGTTTAGAAAAACAAAATAGAATATAAACATCATTATAAAATATCAACAAAACACATACATATAAAATGCCTACATTGCCAAATAATAACATCATAGGAAGCCCTAGTGAAACCTGTTTATTCAGGAATTTTATAATAGGCCCGATTATAAAAATAAAATTAGGGGCCCTTCAATGACCAGACCATCAGGAGCATTGAAATCGGTATCAGGCCTGTGATGCCTAATCATAACCGACGACTCTACTTTGCACTGAATCTCTCGTTCAAGGCACGTTCAAATACTGTGCTAAAAAACCGTGTTATCACTGGATTTTGAGAAGAAAAATAATCAGGATTTACCTTGGTTTCTTTCCTTTGGAAACCGGTGAAACGGCTTTTGTTTGCAGTCCAAATTATATCGGGAGTTGTGGCAGTTGTTTGCGCTACAATGTTCCCCACCCTTGCGCGAGTTTGTCTTCTTGGACGCCATTATATTCATTGTCGATCACGGAGCCAGGGAATGTTACTCCGCCGACAAGCTTTGACGTCAATAAATGGCATCAGTGTCCCATTTCGATCTCTTATAAAATATATGCTTTAATCAAATAACACACACCCACACCCACACCATCACACACACCAAATACCATGACGTCACTCCCCCCACACCCCCAGCCCCCCCCCCCCCCCCCCCAAAAAAAAAGAAAAAGAAAAAAAGAAAAAAGCATACGTTTTGGGGGGTCCTCTCGTAGGGTTCACTATTTGAAATAGTCTATTTCCTAATTAAATACCACGTTTCAAGGATATCCGTTCATTAGTTTTAGAGACAAGTGCGCAACTGTCAACTCCGGACGCTGGACGGACGCCCAATGCCAAAAACAGTAGTTTTGGAGCTTTACAGCTCGGGAACTAAAAAGACAGGTCGATCGCCTAGGTACTTGTAGAACTCGTTTTGTCCGGAATATATCATGGTTTCTTGAAAGCGCAGGTTACCACAGTTGGAAGCTTAACGCAGGGGCGGATCAGTTAGTTTTTTTGGGGGGGTTTCCAAAATTCGTATAAAAAAATAAATAAATAAATAAAATAAATAAAATAAATATATATATATATATAGTATTTATTTTATGTTTATTTTTATTTTTATTTTTATAATTGTATTCTCTCTCTTTCTCTCCTTCTTCTTCTTCTTTCTTTTCCTTTTTTTTTTTTTTTTTGGGCTGGGGGGGGGGGGGGGGTTTCCGGAAACCCCGGAAACCCCCCCCTCGTCCGCCCCTGTAACGCACTGGTGACCCCTACCAGAAGTCCGTTAGAACTGCGTGTTATGTTAGAGATCACATTATAATTATTAGTTCTATCTCTCTTCCTAGTTTTTAATCTCATTGTTTAGTTCCCGAGCTGTAAAGCGCGGAAACTACTGTTTTTGCATGCTTTCCGGCGTCAGCCCAGTATCCGTCCGTCCGGCGGTGACATTTGTGCACTTTTCCCTGAAACTAATAGACGGATTTCTTTGAAACTTCGTATTTAGTTAGGAAATAGTGAACCATATCAGATGACAGATACACACAAAAAAAGCATTTTTTGTGTGACGCCATTATGGTGATGTCATAATTTTTGTTTCTAATCCCATTGTCTCCCAAACTATCGGAGGGACTTGGTTAAAGATTAGTATGTAGGCTTACTAGACTTTGCCTGTCTTAAAAACCAAAGTTATGCAAATCACATCCTGACGTAATGAAAATAAATTAAAAAACAACAACACAACTTTGTATGTAATTAGAGTGTTTAGATGCATTGAGCCTTAAACGAAACTATGGTATATTAAAGGACGTCATCGTGTGACGTCATCACGGTGACGTCATAAATCGTGTTATCTAATCCTATTTACTCCCAAACTACTGGGATTTGGTATATAAGCTTACTTAGGTTTTACCTATGCCTCCAACATAAAACCAAAAGTATGCAAATCGACTGAGGTAACCATGATGACGTCACCTATATTTAAAACAAAACAAAAGAAAACAAAAACATTTCCTTTCAACTTTGTATGTAGTGAGAGTGTACAGATGCGTTGAGCCTTATTCAAAGCTAATGGACGGATTTCCTTGAAACTTGGTATTTAGTTAATGTGTGTGTGTGTGTGCGTGTATGTGTGTGTGTGACTGAGAGAGAGAGAGATAGAGAGAGAGAGAGAGAGAGAGAGAGAGAGAGGGAGAGAGAGAGAGAGAGCACGTGAGGGTGCAGCACTTGTTTGGTTTTGTGGTTGTCTAGATGTCTGAATTATTACAGATTTAACCAATTCTCTCCACACCTACGCACACATACCCACGCACACACTCACTCAAACGCACGCACGCACGCACTCACACACACACACATTGAAGGAATGAGGAGGAAATCATACACACATTCTTCACCACCGCCAACATGACCAGCCAAAAAAGCATAAACACAATAACAAATTAAAGGCAGGTCCCAGCACTTTTAGCTTAAAAAAAAAAAAACCAATTATTTAAAGATAGGCTTGTTGTTATTTTGCCTTGAAACTTTTTCCAGATTAACGCAGTGTAGTTGGGGAAAGTATCCGATTTTCTTCGATTCCGAATCATAGATAGATGCCGATAAATCGAAACAATAGATTTCTGTTGGACTTTTGTATGACCGATATGCTGTGACATTGTATGGCTGCCTTATCCAGTCAAACTGACTTTTTTCGGTGGTCCAGCAGGCGCAGCTGCAGGTGCCTCAGGGGGCGGGGGAGGTGGGGTGGGAGGAGGAGGCGGAGGAGCTTCCGCCTTGCGCTCCACCTCTATAATCTGCACAGTCTGCTTAGGCTTCTCCCTCTGTTTCTTCGCCTCTTGCATTGCCTCCATGAGCTCTGGCGGTAGCTGCAGTTGAACCTGCACTTTTTGCTTTTTAGCCTTTTTCTTCTTCGCCGGCGGTACGGGCACAGGGAGATACTGCATGAAAGACCTAGGCTCATTTTCAAAGATGACGGTTTCTTCCGGTGGCATCCGTTCTATGTACTCGACTTCCTCGACAACTTCCTCATCGCCGTCGTCGTCATCGTCATCGTCGTCATCATCCACACTAGCTTTAGGTATAATTGCTTTGACAAATTTGCTGAAGCGTCGCTGTCTTTTGAGAGGCATGACGTTATTTTCTCGTCGCACCCTTCTTCGTTGGCCAGCTCGCGGATTTTCATAAACAGCCGTGAGAATGATACTGTCTCGTTTCCCTCGGTAAAATACCGGTGGCACATTTTCGTCCCTCCACCCGGCGTCCATGGGCAGTGTCATGATGCGCTTTACCTTGAAGTCGTCTTTAGCTGGCAAGCGTGAGTAGATCACACGGTTTGCACCCACGTTCAACCCTTCTAACCCGGTGAGTTCGCCATAGCCGGTGTCCATGTTGTTGGTGCCTGATTTCTCATAGCGGTCTGCATCATGAACAAAGAATACTACTTTAGTACATGATAATACTACCATCACCCCCAACCTTCCCCAGCTCCCCCACCCCTTCCTCTCCTCCAACATATATACACACACTCACACAAAACCACCACCACCAACAACAACACAAAAACAACAATAATAAACACATTTCTTTGAGGTAGTCAGAGAAAACCCCACCATTAATATGTTTTTAAGAAAACTAAGGCAAAAATGGCGGAAAGTAATGCTTCAAATGTCAGTTGTTCAATGAATTCATTGCTCATAACTTAATACTCCATAAATTTCATTTGGTTCTATACCGTTTTTTTTAGTTGGGTGACCATGAGAATAATTTATATTATAAATTTCCAAGTCGTTCCAAGTGATTACGCAAAGATGTTACTTTATTTCTTTTTATATACGGGTATTTCCTGTTTATTTCACATATTGTTGTAGATTCCCCCCACCCATGCTCACTTAACCCATGGAAGGATTAAGAACGTGGATACAGCGCACTGATGCTCCACTTGCCAAATAATTCACTAAGGCATGGATGGCGCATGTCGAACTTCAGTCAAGACAGAATGATAGTGAGCAGTGCAGGATGAGAAAATGAATTACGATAAGTCAGAGGAATGTTGTTTGAACATACGTGGTTTGAGTGCTCGTTTAAAAGCTTGAGTGGTTGGAATATGACGGAAATGTGAAGTACATTGTTTCGGGGCAAAGTAAGCGAATGCTCTCTCTCCATAGGATTTAGGGCGAAACCTAGGGATGCACAGAGTGCGAGAGTCTGCAGAGTAACGCACCTGGCTGGAAGGAGGAGTGTAGACCGAGAGTGGTTTATATAATACAATAATATTAATATAACAATTTATATAGCGCACATATCTCACGGTACATAACGATTTAGGATCAACTATAAACCTCCTTGATTTTGTTATAAACTGTTAAATTTCACTGTCATTTTAGCGTTACATGAAAAAAAAAAATCTATTTTGCAATGAAACTGCGGTACTTAATTGATAATTAACATCGTATATTGTATTTGCAATCGCAATCGCAATCGTCCCGTGTTAACAAATATAAATTAGCTAAATTGAAAGGTTTATATTATCCACCTGCCACTAATTTTAATACAGTAGTAACAAAGTGCAAGCGGCTATTTACATCAGAAATGATTGCACTATGACATCGCATCATCACCAATCCCACAGAAATTTGCAGACGTTTACTCATCTGCGGTGAAATTAAAAGTGAACAAAGACCTGTATATTAATTTTGTATATTTATATTATCCGAGAGGTACTGACAATATCAACTGTGACTGGATACGGTCATTTGACGTCACAGAACATTGGATTATATGTGGTGATTTTAATACACATTCACCTTTGTGGGATACACGTTGTCATAATGTACCTAATAAAATTTTCTATGAACGTGTAATAGACTCTGAATTGATTTTGATTAATGATGGTAGGATCACTCGAATTCCATATGCGTCCCTAATCGCCTTCAGCCATTGATTTGCCATTTGTTACTCCGAATCTGGTTGTTGACTGCGTATGGGATGTAGACAGTGATCCGCTTGGAAGTGATCACTAACGTATTAATATATCTAGTATTAATAATTATGTTGATAATGAAACAGAATATGATATTATACCCAAGTATATTTATAGTCGTGCTGATAAGGAAATGTTTCAATCTCTATTATTATTGTGTGATACAGATTTTTTTAACAGTAATAATATTAATGAGGCATATGTAAAATGTGTGCAGCAAATTCATTTAGCAGCAGAAAAATCTATTCCCCAGAAAAGAACCTTTAATTTAAAAGAAAAGCATACAAGAAATATCTGGTGGAGTGACAAATGTGAAACAGCCGTAAAAGAGAACAAGATTGCATTTGAAAACTGGTTAAAACATAGATCAGAAGAATATTTTAAAGAAATAATAACAGTTTAAATGAAACGTAATAAAATAATTGCTTTAGAAAAAAGACAATTGTGGTCTGAATATTGTAAATCTGAAGTAAATAACTCTCAAGATGCTGCAAAATTATGGAAGAAATTATCAGAGATGATAAACGGATTCCAGCTTCCTCAGTGTCCTATAAAAGTAGTAGACAATTATTTTCCGTCACTTAGAGAAAAAGCTGAAGAATGTGTAAAAGGTTTTGCTAATGCTAGTAATTCAAATAATCTGCCAACTAACGTTAAAAATAAAAGAGAACATCTAGAACATACTGAAGAATATGAAGCACCCCCCCTGAGATAATAATTTATATATCAACTCAGAAATTAATTTTGAGGAATGTAAAAATACTATTTTAAATTTAGGAAGGAAAATGTTTGCTGTAGGGTTAGATGGTATTTCATATAACTAACTGATGCATTTTCCTGATAAGTGGTATTACATACTATTATTAACAAAAGTTGGACTATGGGCATTATTCCTGATTTTTGGAAATCTTCTATAGTAATTCCTATTCTAAAATCAGATAAGCCCCCATCTGTTACTTCAAGTTATAGACCAATAGCACTAACGTCTCATGTATGTAAAATAATGGAAACGATTGTATTAGAAAGGATATTTTACTATTGTATAAAACATAAAATTATACCACTTAATCAGGTTAGATTTGAAAAGGAAGATCGACTTTGTAAAAATTACGACTCATGTTAAAAGGCAATTTGCAAAAAGAACAAACGTGCTAGCAACATTTTTTTTGGATAGTACCAAAGCATATGACAGAATCTGGCATGCTCAATTATTATTCAAACTAAAATCAATTGGTTTACCGGGCCGTATATATATAATTATTTTGGCACGTTTTTAAACGATAGAAATATAAAGGTAAAGGTGGGCAATTCATATTCGTCTAGCTTTAAGACTAATATGGGAATTCCACAAGGATCTATAGTTTCAGCGATTTTATCCAATATGTTAATTTATGATTTACCACGTGCATAAAGTATTAAATTGTCACTTGTTCAATGTGCAGATGATTTAGCAATAGGAATGAATGTAAGTTTAAAGAAGAAAACATTTTTTACGAAGAAAAATATATAACTAAATTATATCAACAAGAAATAAATAATATATGTCATTATATGAATCAAAACGGTCTTGAATTGTCTACAGAAAAAACAAACTTTGTATTATTTATTATTGGTCAGGAGCCTACACAACTTCTAAATTTAAAAATTGAAAACGAAGAACTCAAGAACGTGAAAGAGGTTATATTTTTAGGTGTATATTTAACATGCAAACTAAAATGGAAAAGACATATAGAGTATTTAATACAAAAAGCTACCAAAAGTTATAATTTATTGAAAATTATTAGCAGACAAAATTGGGGACTAGATGTAAAAACACTGATTCATTTAGCCTCTGCTTTAGTGAGATCCAAATTAACATACGGACAGGAAGCGTATTTTTGAGCCCATAAATAAATTACAAAGTTTAGACAATAAGCAAAAAAATTAGCGCTAGGGGTCCCAAGTCATACAACTATAGAGGCATATAAACTTGCAGGTATTATTCCCCTTGATGAATGGGGAAAAGTTATCTTGTGCCATAAGCTTATACATAGTAAGCGCAGCGCAGTTCACAACAGTACTGTCGAAGAGCTGTTCGTCCAATTTGGCTTAGCTTTCCCCAAAAAGTGCACTCTTACCAAACTATAGGTACCTTTACGAAAGATCTTATTATAGTGGATTTCATGCATATTGAAAATTCTCAAAAAGCTATAATTTCACCAGTACCTATGTGGGAAATTGAAAAGACAACTTATGATATTCATTATTGTAATATAAATAAGAATCATAACATACATTTCACGGCGGTTGAAGCACGAAATCATATGTATGAAAAGTATTATGGACATTTAAAAATACACACAGATGGTTCTGTTTTTGAAACAGGTGAAGCAGGATCAGCGTTCGTAATACCGGATTTTAATATATCAGAATCATATTATTTAGGTAGACTAGAGGGTATTCCATTCTCACTGCTGAATTAATTGCGATATTAATGGCTCTTAATAAAATATCAAATCTTTCTATGGAATATTTAGTATTGTTACAAGTGTAGATTTTATGCGTGCGTGCGTGTACGTGCATGAGTGCGTGCGAACGCGTCTTATCATTTGAATGAAGAAGACATTAATAAAACAACCAACCAACCAACATAACGATTCATGTCGCGAGATCAGAAAAGAAATTGTGACAAAGAACAGATAATTTATACTATTATTGTCAATCCGGGCTTGTATTGGAAGCCAGTGTAGTTTATAGAGTAGTGGCTTGACGTTATCTCGCTTTTTAACCTTAAAGATATGTCTTGCTGCATGCTGAGTTTTGAACTTTCTGTAATTTACTAATAATCTGATGTAGGCATAAAAACAGAAAGTACAATAATCTAGTCTGGAAAGCACACAAGTTTTAGTGGCTTCAACTGTCTGATAACAACGGAACTGATCTGACGTAGGCTTATAGCAGCAATCTTCAAACATAATGTTTTATATATATAAAGATCTACCTAATTGTCGAAGAATTTGAATAGCCTGCTGTTCAGTATCCAAATCAGTCTGGCTTGGTCCTTGCAATATGACTTGCCTAGCGCTCCTATGATTGACCAGCCTGCCAGGAACACCGTCATACAGTCCATCGTCAGCGACCTTCATCTCCTCAGCCATGTGCATCATCCTGAAACAATAGGTTTATCTCCTTAGCTCTGGTAAAAAGGGCTCTGGCGAGAGAGAGAGAGAGAGAGAGAGAGAGAGAGAGAGTGTGTGTGTGTGTGTGTGCGTATGTGTGTGTGAGAGAGAGAGAAAGAGGGCGGGAGAGGGAGAGGGAGAGATGACATGACTGTTTCACTCAGACATTTGGTCAGCAAAAAAGACGATGATAACTCGGTTAGGTTTGTAAGGGAAGGTTACAACTGCTAGAAACCAATAGTGTTATTCACACTTACTACTCTGACTACCAAGACAAAGATGTTGCTAAACAATGCATCATTTACGTAAACAATTCATTGTTTAGGGACTGCATTTGTCATTATTTAGGGGATTCCAGGATTCGCTTGAAAACTTGGCTTTTATAATTTGACTGCTTTGTATAAATAAACGTCCCGAACACGAACGAAAGATCCAGGTCAATTTTGTGCGGGAGTGTTCAGCGTTTTCAGTATCTCCGTCAGAAGAAATAACTCGAATGCTTTCCTTTTGTATTTATTTACTCCAAAACGCAGAGATATAGATGTAGAAGAAGTGGCAGTAACAGGAGTATTGATTTGCTGAAAAATTGGAATCAACGCTACTGCTTTTTTTTTGTTTTCTTCACAAGATCACCGTTTACTCTGAAGATAATCCCGCCAATGCAGAAATAATGATGGATCCCTCCTTTCCGGATCCGTTACCGTTTCATATATTAATACTGTTGCGAACATAATTAAAAAAAAGAATAAAAGAAAGCAGTTGCCTCATTTTAAATCGCAAAACAGCGTAAAATTAGGATTTTACAATTTTCTTTATCACTACACGCAACTCACAGTAACACGACTTGTATCTGCGAATTCTCTAAATAATGAAAATTGCAGTCCCTAAACAACGAACTGTTTACGTAAATAATGCATTATTTAGCAACATCTTCTAAATAAAACATTATTTAGCAAATTCTGCTAAATAATGCATTATATAGGTAAACAAATCATCATGTAGAAACATTTCTAAATAATACATTATTTCACACAATCTGCTAAATAATGCATTCTATAGGTAAATGGCTCCTTCTCTAGCAACGATGCCTTATTTACCTATTTTATGAATTATTATCCTATCCTATCCTATCCCGTAACTCGGAGGTCGTAGGGGCACCACAGATGATCGTTTAACCAGCGTACTCCAACTTTCCCTGTCCTCAGCAACCCTGATGGTTTCGCTCAGTGTCAAACCAGTCCATTCTCGAATGTTGTCCTCCCACCTCTTTTTCGGTCTCCCTTTCTTCTACCTCCTTGCACTGTGCCTTGCAGGATGGTCTTTGCAAGACCTGATGATCTGGTGACGTGGCCATACCATCGGAGTTTCCGTTTATTCACCACTGTGAGCAGGTCATCGTGTTGTCCAATGGCTTGTGTGATGGTCTGTCGGACTTGAATTATTAACCTAAACAATATAGTATTTAGGTAAATATAAGTTATTTACCGACAAAATATATTATTTAGAGAAATCTTACATTGTTTGTAAATAAATTATTATTTAGAAAATACGCTTCTAAATAAAGATAATTTAGCTGAAAGTGGTGAACATTTCGTGACTGTACAACCGGTCAAAACCATGTTCGATCCAAATCATGCCAATATTTTGTGTGTGTCCACGCACCACTATACTATGATCACATCTTCAATCCAGATTCTCCTACTATATAAATAACTAAGTAATTAAAAAAAAAAAAACTACCAAACTGTTTGGCGTATCATGTTGGCCTAGAATAGATAAAACGCACGCCATTTCAGTTTCGAAATTGTCCACTTACTGTGCCTACTTGATGGTAAATCCTCATGATCTCAGTACATTTTGTTAAGTTTACCTGGCTTCCTGTCGCTCGATGAGGGCCAGCCATAAGATCGATGCAAGAAAAGGCCAAGACCAACATGTAGGCATCGCTGTAGGTCATACACCATCCATAGCTATGTGACGCACAGCCAGATAATGACGAAACAAAAGACATGACGTAAGCTTTCTCTCCCCCCAACCCCATCCCCCCCCAAAAAAAAAACAAAAAAACCCGCCTTTTTGGCGCCAAAATGAAATGACAACAATCATACATTGTAGTTGAGCCTTTGAGCCTGGTGAGGCAACTATATTACCTCTTCAGACTCGGCCGACTATGGTGAGGACACAGTCGCTCGTATCTGGATAAAAAGGTAAGGGTAACGTCCTTTTCATATAACGCGTCCCTCTCAGTACTTTTCTATCAAGGTCTTAAACTCTTCTCAGCGAAAATCGCGGATCATCGCATTTTTCAAATAGATCTTTATAAACGAACTAGAAGAGTTATCCCAAAAGAAGGCGGTTCAATCGTTTCAACAGTGATTCATGTAAACATCCAACGTAATAAAAATGCGCAGTCTATTTTAAGACCCGTTCAATTTATGTAAAATTGTATTAAAAAAAAAAAACAAGAAAAAAACTCTTGGAGTCTGAGACCTTGATATAAAAGTACTAAGGAAAGGTCCAACAAAAATAATATGTCTGTTTATGGTAACATAGGAAACGAAATAGGGTAGACTTTTTTTTTGTTGTGGTACCTTTTCCACCTTGGGTACGAATATTTTGTGGCTTTAAAAAAAAAAAAAAATTCCAGACGATCCCCCCAAACAAGTTTAGGGTGGGGCCAAAAAATTAGAGTCTGTCTGGATACCGTAAACAGACTTCTTCTTTTATTTATTTTTTTTTGTTTTGGGGGAGGGGTGGAGGAGATATGGGGGGGGGGGGGGGGGAGAAAGTTAAGGCTTAATCAGACCACGCGCGCCACAGTCAACGGCCCGACGCTTCTTTTTCTCTGTTACGCGTGGGCACGAATTAATTTCAACAAATCCTGCAAAACAATGGCCAACGTCTGCTGTGAGTGTCTCAAGGCTAGCTACGCTGCATAGGTTTGTACCTATCATGTACAAAGAAGGGAGACGCGCCAAAGGCGCTCGCGAGTCCAAGTACAAGCGCCTGTGCTACGCTGTATGGAAAATAATCATAGCAGATACGCCAAATTAATGTCCTTTCTCCCGAAGATATCGATTTATTTTAATCTTTTTCTTTTTCTTTTTTTCCAGTGTATCAATTATAGTGTGAACGCCTTTTAGATTCTCTATACAACAATGTGTGCATTATTTAGTTCTAATCTGTAAGCATGTAAAATACACTTCCCACCCTCGCTGTTATTGCACATTTTGTACTTCACTTTTGTCATTCATTACTGTACCATGGGGCGTGCGGAGGGAGGTGGGGGGGAGGGGGGACCACACACACAACAGAGAAAACTTAAATCAAATTTGTAAATAAATAAAATAAAAGAGTGCTTGAACTATGGAACTTGAGTCATGCAATATATAGACTGTAATACAATGTCGATATGGAACAAGATGTCAAGTCATTCAAAAGTATTTCTACACAAACAACCGAAAAATAAACATGTTCGAAAGAGTTAGTTTTCTTGGTGGTGTAGGGACTCGGCTTTATCATAACGATGCAAAAGAAAATATGGAATGATAGGCCACTGTCCGAATTATGCAAGCAAAACCTTACCTAAATCGGCTCAGATAATATTTAGATAAAGCGTTACACGTGTTTTAGAAAATTGTGAAGCACAACGATTTTTACCTTTTGAAAAAATAC
Organism: Oncomelania hupensis; assembly: GCA_036898135.1. NCBI lineage: Eukaryota > Metazoa > Mollusca > Gastropoda > Littorinimorpha > Pomatiopsidae > Oncomelania > Oncomelania hupensis. Next base: position 48,814,002 of record CM072511.1, on the reverse strand, counting down.
AAATAGAAATAATCTAAAATGCTTAGCAGTAGGTAAAGTATCTCCAAAAGAAAAAAAAAAGATGAATTTCGTTGAAGTCATTGTTGAAATAAGGCCAAAAGTGTGTTTTGAACATAAAAGTAACATTCGGAGCGACGTACCAAACCACCGACCAACTGACCGACAACCACACTGCTACTGAAGGATAGTCCATCATTTGAAATAACTGTATATTAAAACTCAACAAAATCACTTCTGCCGTTATTGAGAATATTGATCAAAACATCTAATGTACAACGAAGAATACAAAGCATGTAGATGAGGTGCTACAGAAGACTTCTGGGCATTTTCTATACCCAGCACATCACCAACAACGAAGTCCGACAGACCGTCACACCAGCCATTGGACACCACGAAGACAGGCTCACAGCAGAAGAAGAGGAATACAGAAAAAGAGGTGGGAGGACAACATTCGAGAATGGACTGGTTTGACACTGAACGAAGCCACAAGGGTTGCTGAGAACAGTGGAGGATGGAGTACGCTAGTTAAACGATCATATGTGGTGCCCCAACGACCTTTGGGTTACGGGATAGGATAGAATAGGATAGGGGCACAACTTGTTTAGCAACAAAATGACTCCAGTGACCTTGACCTATAGGATAGGGGCACAACTTGTTTAGCAACAAAATGACTCCAGTGACCTTGACCTATAGGATAGGGGCACAACTTGTTTAGCAACAAAATGACTCCAGTGACCTTGACCTTTGCGGTAGAGCTAAATTGATGGCACGGGAGGCAGGACAGGCCACTAACCTAGGTAAAATTCCTACGAAGTTTGGTCAAAATTCGTTCTGTGGTTCTCGAGATATGGCGCCCAACGGACCGACTGACGGACATATCGACATTTGGCTAGTTCTTATTCGCTCTTCCCTATTTCAAAATATTTCCAGAAAATACAAAAGTCAAGTTTATTATTTTTAGGAGGGTTGGTCGGGGCGAATTGGGGTGGTGGTGGTGGATGGGACGGTTTTGCATAATTGTTTACGGAATTTATGAACGGTATGACGTGTATACTTCATAGTGATGTGTTTGGGGAAGTTCCGCATTCAAACCTGCTCCTAGTACTGTCTTGTTTTTACATTATTACTTGGCCCTTTTAAAAAAAAAAAAATCAGTTTATAGTCCCCTCTCTTCCCGGTAAGGATTTTCAGAGAGGAGACTGTAACAACTACTTGGCCCTGTTGAAAACCGGTTTTTTGTACACTGAAAAAGCACAGGCGCTTGTATTTGGACACGCGAGCGCCTATACCAACGCGAGCGTCCATGCTTATGACGCGGCTCCCTTCTCTTGAGTATCGATCACGCACACAAGAGAAGGGAGACGCGTCATAGGCATAGGCATAGGCGCTCGCGAAGGCAGAGGCGCCGCATGTCCAAATACTTATTTATTTTATTTATTCATTGCAAGCAATTTGATATAGCGCATATATCCAACAGCTCTATGCGCTTTACAATGATACTACACTCAACAGACACACAACGCAGTTTATAAGACATAGTTATAGTTATAGTTGTTTATAAAGCCAAAAGCAAGCACACACACACACACACACACACACACACCCACACACACAACCACACACACACGCGCGCACACACACAAACAAAACGCGCGCACACACACACTCACACACACACTCAAACACCCACACCCACCTTCCTTCCCCAACAGACGCCTTGCCCTCCGAACTATTATAGTTGTGCCATATCAAAACTAGTGCACACAACAATGTAAAATAAACAGTTTCATATACAGTAATTGGAAAAGAACATTCTTGTATACGGGCGCATGATGTTATCATTTCAGTCTTCAAGATACGAGGCAACTTTACTTTTGCCACGGTAGGACTTTATAAAGTATTGATTTTTTAAAAAAAATAGTGATATGAGCATAGTAATTTGACCTTCAATGAGGATCACACTCATTACTTGACTTTTTCTCAGAAGTAGGCGTGTTCCTGAAAGCAATTGTAAAGATTTAATTTTAATTCTAATCAGTACATTCCTGATAAATAAGGCAGACGCCATGCACAGTTTGTTTTATTGTATTATACTGCTACTGCCACGTATTTCCCTATAGAAAAGGGACAATAAGGTAAATAAAAAAATAAAAATATTAACAATGTTTTATAACGCGTAAGGATAGAATTATTGTACTTTAGGACTCACAATTTTTTAAGGGAAAATTAATTGCAAGGTAAGTTGTTTTAGTGACGTATTTTTCATCGAGATGATGAAAACAGCCAGCTAATCAATCAAATTCAGAAGAAAGACACTACAAAATACTATACATTAATTTCATATATTGCCCATTCACTGCAAGTACAACGCAGAATCACGCTTAGTTGACACAGACGAAATAATTATATTAGGGCTACTATTTATTATTTGTTCTTAAAGTTATAGTCTTATGTCTTCGTCGCCGGATGTTTTATACAAAATACCTATCCTATCCTATCCTATCCTATCCTATCCTATCCCATAATCGGAGGTCGTAGGGGCACCACAGATGATCGTTTAACCAGCGTACTCCATCTTTCCCTGTCCTCAGCAACCCTGATTGTTTCGCTCAGTGTCAAACCAGTCCATTCTCGAATGTTGTCCTCCCACCTCTTTTTCGGTTAAAATACAAAATACAGGAAGTTTTAAACAAAAAGTTTATGATATTAGTCCGGGAACATTTGGAACTTTTAATTATGAAAATAAGTGCATACAATGATCCTTCTTCCGGGTACTCGAATACTTGCGGTTGCCGACCCGAATTCCTGTTTGAGGGTGAGAAATGCGAACAGTGGTGGATTAGGGGATTGTTTCCGCATAGAGGCATGGTGAGCAAAGGCTTGTTCTTGTTCGTCGCCTTCGTCGTCTTCGTCGTCGTCAGTCAAAAGTTAAATATACTTGCCATCTTCCACAACTCTTTGTCCGCTGATACTGATTTCTTGATCCGAGGTTTCCGTAGTAGGCTACATGTATTGTTTTGTGAAACTGATACCTTGATAAACAGGTTAAAGGAAATGTAAGCTAATCCATTGTGTTTGTTTGGGGATGAAGATATCACAGGATTCATCGGAAGTGTTAGAACTTGGCCGGGGAGTCGTAAGCCAAATCAGTTCAATTTAACGACAAATCATAAGTATTTGCACATGTGTGTGTATGTGTGTGTGGGTGGGTGTGTGTGTCTGTGTCTGGAGAAAAGTGGGAGAGGAGGGTGGATAATTTATGATTACGGTTACCTGATACTGAAACTACAAGGGACAACATGATAACATGTGCTGAATATGGGGTTTGACTGTATGTAGCCTGCATTATGCCATGAATAGTTCACCTCGTATTCAACATGGTTTGTTCAAATTGTACGCTGAAGAGGGGTGATGATACGAAGCTGGCAAATTTCCTCGTGATCACACGAGTACCGTCGCCCTACACTTTTTACCTTTAGTGTCTTAAAGTGCTTTCCGTGCATTCATTTAGACCTATTTCTTCTTCTTCTTCTTCTTCTTCTTCTTTTTCTTCTTCTTCTTTAATAGGGACAATAGCTCAATGTTTACATTGCCAAAAGCACGAAGTCTTAAGTATCCAAAGATAGTGTGTGCTTTCTTGTTGCTCAGGCTAAAGTGCTAATGTACTACCGCCTCCTTCTTACGGGCTCGATGATTGGTCAGTCATTTGTCGTCCATTCGTCTCGTTTATAGGCCTATGACGTGTGGTCGTCGGTTCCCTTGCTCTTGGCAGGATATGAGTACACGTCAAAGGGATGGTTGAGGCCTACGTTTGATGACAAGTCGCGTAGGCTGTTTTTGACGAACACCAAAGAATTAAAGAAAGATAATGTGTCCATTTTTTACCATTCTCTCAGTCTCGTGGATAAGACGCTGAAAAGACTGTTCATTTTAGGATACACCTAAAGTGTATCCCATCTAGCGTATTAGGCTATCAAATATTTGCTTACAAACGACTTCAACAAAAGGTATGTAGAAAAATGTGGATACATCTGCGATATCTCATGCGATATTTTGTTTTGCTTCAATAACGGACATGCTGTTTATGATGTGATGTGTGCGAGATTGCAATTTTTGTGTTTATATCATGTGACGAAGGATAGAATGACTCCGCGAAATAAGTAAGCCCTGTTTGAAGTGAACCAGATATAAAGAACACACCGTGACTTAAATCTAATGTTGTATACAGCATTTTGCAATTTGCTATAAAGACATTTGATTGTGAAGTAGGCCACCATAGTCCAGATCTACCGTAAGAGCTGTTGATAATTACCGAACTCGACTTCAGCACAACCCATGAGTTTGACAAAGAGTAAGACTAAAAATGTATTTTGGACAAATTACATGATGACCAACTAACCAGGTAGGCTATTACTGAGTATCATTACGACACACCTATCCTGTCAAGCCTAAGAAGTAAGTATACCTGAGATTATTCAAGTGAAAACCTCCTAAAGACAAATCATGTGTGTATGGAGCGTTAGAGCGTGTATTTTCGTTCTTCAATGCATATTATACAAGCGTGACATTGAAAAGATGTATAACATTTTTGTTCGTGCTTCAGTGCTTTTTAACAGTATTGTATTTTATGAAATGCATGTGTATGGCTGTAAGCCAACCCATTCGGAATGAGAGAATATGCTTTGTAACGAATTGTATTTGCTGTACACATATTACGCGAATGAGTTCAGTTTGAGATTGCGTGTGTATAGATAACGTATGTGTATAGATAATATCAACGCCCACCGTGGTTAGGTACATATTACCTACATTTTGTTCTTTTTATTTCGAGTTTGGCACGAGTCGCACAGCTCAATGCGTATGAACAACACTGGCGCTTTGATCGTTGCTGTTGCTGTGTGTTTCGGTACAACTTAGTAAGCCTAGGACTGTTTGTTAGCGTAGTCTGTTGTAACGGTTGAATGTGCACAAAATAGATACCTTAAGATGTGCTGGTAAAACAGACAATAATTAGACCTAACAGTATTGCTGATTATAGACTGATGTTCAATGTTGCTTTATAAAAAAGGTTGCTGGAAGTATCCCTTGCACTGAAACGGTTAACTTTACCAAAATTAAAATGTGTGCTCATTGAAGAGTGCTTGGTGTTATGTATGTGTGTGTGTGTGTGTGTGTGGGTGTGTGGGTGTGTGTGTGTGTGTGTGTGTGTGTGTGTGTGTGTGTGCATGTAAGCTTAGTTTACGTTAACGGCTTTGGTTGTAATAAAGTTACCAAAAAGTGTGGGTCTGGGAGTGAAAAATATTTAAAATAGTGAACCTCCCACTTAATCTAAAACGTAAGCGGCAGATGAAGTAATGATGTTTTAGTTGAATTTACAAAATTAGGAGACTTGTCAGCCAAGTACAATAACAGGACATTGCTCTTTGCCTTAATCCTCACTGAAAATGGGATCATTGTGCAGATATCGAGCTGCTAACAAAATGAGACAATGGGTGTATTATCAAACTTAACAGTCAAGGATAGAGCCTCAATAACGACCAGTTAAAACTTGTTATTTTAGTCGGGTCTACCCCTAGTTTAGAAAATAAAACTGTAGATAACAAATGGTGAATTTTTGCTGATGTCCCAAGTTGACCCCCTCTGCTTAATACCTAGTTTGTGATAAAACAAAGTAAGCTTAAACATAATTACATAATTTGCCGCTTACGTTTTAGATTAAGTGGGAGATTCACTATTTTAAATATTTTTCACTCCCAGAACCACACACTTTGGTAACTTTATTACAACCAAAGCCGTTAACGTAAACCACACACAAACATACACACACAGCGCATGCTCTAATTAGTTTCAAACGAACAAAAACAAGAATTATTCTGGTGGTATTTCATTTAATTTTTTTTTATGCATTCGCTCTACCAGCTATCGTTTTCTAATTGCAATGGAGAAACAAGATAGCAAAACATTTAAATGTATTTCCAGCCACTCACTAACATAGCTGGGGAAAAAATATTTTCAAAAGTGCTTATTTTCGTGAGCTAATTTAGTAATTGTCTCGGTTTTATCCTAAAAAAAGTTAAATGAAAACGTGGAACGATTGACCACTACTTGAACTATCTGCAAGCCAAACTTTATTAAAATCGGTTCAGCCAACTTTTTAGTAACCTTGGTGTTTGCTTTTTGCCGAGCTGTAATTGTTCCAACAGCGAAAAAATACTAGTCAAATATGTTGTTTTAGAAACGTTCAAAACAATGATGATCGATATATTTGTGTATCGTGGCTGCATAGTACCGCATGTGACCACCTGCTGAGACAACAGTTACACGTTGCACATGGTGATAGAGCTTCGCGCAAATCTGAAAACAAAATTATGTGTATATAAAAAAAAAAGTTCCCTCACCGAGCGATCAACAATTACACGTGGTAAACTACACTGTCATAAGATTAAAAGAAGTTTGTCTATTGTTATTCTTCCTCGTAGGGAGACCAACTATATAATACAGGTAGGAACGGTGTTACTGTTACGAGAGAATAAATAATAGTATGTACACAAGGCATTCTAATCACACGAACTTTTAACGGCACTGACGCTGGCAGAAACACATATCTGTAAATAAACAATTACTCGTCTGTTAGTTGTAGCAAGTATTTGGTCATAGTACAAGGGTTTCTGTTACTGCCTAAGCTGCATTTTGGTTGCAGCCTGCGACAGAGGTGCCCAGGGACTGATTGCTGCCAACGATAGATAGAGTGTCTGGACACACAGATTGCCTCGCCGTGGATGCGTTTGAGTGCGCTACGTAATGCCGCTGCCTCGAATGAGGTCTGGAGGTGATCGAAAGAGTAGTGGAAGTGTTCGAAGAACTCCCGTTCGGCATCTGACGCTCCCAGAAAGCTAGCACCTGCCAAGAAAAAAAGTTATCGGGAGTTAAAAGTCTGACCTTGTGTGCAAAAGCAGCTACATCTTGTAGAAGGTAACATGACAATATCTTCCACTCACGTAAAACTGGTTCTCAGGTCGAAATTAAAATAACTGTTTTAATTCACTGCATTTACTCGTTTAAAGAGCGGCTCAAAGCGCTTGCCGAAAACAGGATATAACTCTAGCCGACCAAAGGTTGATGGAGCGGAACATTACGGGTGTATTTTAAGTAGTTCACATCCACGAGGTTGCTGCTCTTGCTATGAAGAGGCTGTCTTAGACGATGTCGTTGTTAACTTGATTGGACTGGTCTGGTTATGCTCATCTAGATCGTAATCGACATCATATTCATGCCTGTCGCGTCGTCGTCGTCATCATAATCATAATCATCATCATCATAATCATCATCATCATCATCATCATCATCATCATCATCATCATCATCATCACCACCACCTCCATCACCGCCACCATCACACAATAATATCCAATATTTTTTGTTTAATAATACTTTAGTCGTCTGCCGTATTCAATCTCAACACATATTATTAGTAGTGATCAGTCTGAAGATCCAAAAGGAATATAGTTTTCAGTCTCAAGTTCAGAAATAATAGTTATTTACTTGCCTCTTCAAAGATGTGCTCCTCCTTATTCAGCACCCTCCATTCACGCTGCCATCGCCTCAGTTCTTGCACCTCGGGGTCTCTTCTGACTAAGAATGCTCTGAAGGCTGCTTGGATCTTGCTCGCCGTCTCGTCCGCCGTCCACATGAGGGAAGCGGGCACAGGAGGTCTGCAGCAACAGGCCATGTTCGTAATGTTGCTACACTAGTAACAGTACTATGTTATCATTTCAATTAACGTGTGCACGTCAAATCCGAAACATTACAAGAAGGCTGACAATGAAACTACCGGTAGCATTTCGTTGATTGTTATCTTCATCAGAATATATTTTTCTCAGGTCTGGCTGTTCCGACTGTACAGAAGTCCTGCGTCTTGGGTGACGCTGGAGTTTTGTTTACGCATGCAGGCGTTTGTGGTAGTCAAATGCCTTGAGCAGCTCTTTGGGTTGGAATTTAACAGTAAATTAACAGTCTATTCTTACCTGGGGTGGATCTCGAGAAAAGCTTTGACAAAGGGGATGTCATCGAAATGCTCGGGGTTGTCCTTACGTTCAGGGTGCATAGGGTTGTTGTTGTAGATCCTGAGCATCAGGAAGTCCACCGAGTTGAAAGGTACACGCATTATGCTCTTGATGCAGCCTTCCAGACGAGCCTGCACATGCCATACAGAGGTAGACCATTTTTGGAGGAGAGTGATCACTGATGGCCTGGTGATTAGGGCACACCTTTCTGATGCCAAAAGTTAAGCCACTACCAGCCTGGGTGCTATTTCAAATAATGTGGACGACAGTACGGGGTTAGTAGTAACTATTCGAATGGGACCGCCATGAGGGCCAAGGTCTGCGCGTAGTATTCCAGAATCTGTTCTTTCATCATCATTCGTCATCAGTCCCAGCTTCCGTGTGATATTATACCTGTATGAGAGTGGCCTCCAGTGCGGGTAGGAGGCAAGGCCAGACATAGTACTCCAGAAACTCCACGTTGGAACACGTTTTCTTGTCAGGCGGGATGAGGCGAGCGTTCTCGGCTTTGGCATCTTCTGAGTACTTCTCGTCCTGTATCCAAAGGCCAGCACAAGCAGGATGGCCGATAGAGGGATTCAGCTCATTTTGCAGATAGTAGTCACTTTCCACCTAGTACAAAGAAATATATAGTATACTTATCAGTACTTAAGATTGTTCTATTCGATCCAAAACTGTATTTTGTGTGTTGTTGCCTGTTGTTGTTCTCATTTCTTCTCCAAAGTGATAAACATTCTCACCTGAGCGAAGACTTGGCCATGAAAGACTGGGTGATGCTTACGAACGTCGAAGTCAGCGGTGTGAGAGTTGTCTTTTTCGCTGTCCAACCTCTCGATCTGCCGCCTCTTCTCCTCGAACTCTTGGCATACCTGACGATGAACAAACAGGAGTAGGCATACAGAAAGAATGAGATTAGCGGGAAGAATCAAAACCATCACCCGAAAGTACCTCAAGAGCTGTATCAGTGACGCCGCAAAATAAACTGGTCAGCCGCCTGGTGCCTACGAATGTCACGCACTTTAAATAATTATTATTTACATAGGGGACGGTTCCTCTCAAGATGTTAGCATTTTTCGGGGTTCTTGTTACTTTAAATTGCTGCAGCTTATTTATTTATTATTATTTATGTTTTTTTAAATTAATTAATTTTATTTTTTTGGGCTGCGGCAGAACGCGTGGGTGCAGAATTGCGCCACGGAAGCAAAATCATATAAGGATTTGAGTATGTTCCTGAAATAATAGCGTTTGCTAGGCACAGCATAATTTCTTACTCATTCGCCCAGCAACCCGCAACTGCCTGCAACGTTTACTTCTATAAATACAATAACTAATTCATGAACTAATAATTAAGTCACCTGTTCCCATATTGAAGGTTGGGGTCGACAAACGATCCTGGACATGCTGAAGATAAAGGCGTTGTGAAAATTCCGAGTTGCTGTTACCCGTGTGACCTTGACGTTCTTGCTTCTTTTTTTTTTTTTCAGTTCTCGCAAGCCTGCTGCATTAGATCAAACAACCAGTATTTTGCAGAATCAGCGAAATGCACACAGTTTTGCATAACTGACATCGTCATTGTTGGTGTTGCTGCAAGATTCATTGATTCATTCACGAGGAATCAGTGTTATCAAGTTTTGTCATCCGCGTCGTAGTTAGTGGCATTGTTTCCTTTCAATACAACGTGACGCATTTCCGCTAAGCGTAGTTTACGTCATCCTAACATATTCGTGATTTTCCGTGAAATGTCGATCGGTCGATCACTGTTATGGGAAATAATGCTAATAGCATTATGTGATAAGACTCATAGAGGCTTTCTAATGATAAAAAGTCAATTAATTATTGCTTCACATCATTTTCTTTCTTTCTTTCTTTCTTTCTTTCTTTCTTTCTTTCTTTCTTTCTTTCTTTCTTTCTTTCTTCTTTAGAGAAATTAAAAGAACAAAGGGAAAAACATAAAACCGCAAACAATAAAATTATAAAGATTCAATAATCAAATCACTACAGTTACAACAAGTTAAATATGCCATGTACGTCTCTTCTTTTTATTTTTCTTATAGGCCTACTTCTTAAAATTCTCTTCTTCTTCTTCTTCTTCTTCTTCTTCTTCTTCTTCTTCTTCTTCTTCTTCTTCTTCTTCTTCTTCTTCTTCTTCTTCTTCTTCTTCTTCTTCTTCTTCTTCTTCTTGATTTCGATGGTCTGAATCAGATGGCCCACTCTGACCTCTGAGAATGAGCAAAGGTTAAGGACAGAAAAGATTGAGTGGTGGTTAAAGTATCTGCATAGTAAAAATAAATAACAAGATGGCAAGCCATTCAAATGTATGTTCAGATACACTTTGTCAAAAAAATAAGCATTTTAAAAGTGTTACTTTTTTGACGGTGTTGTGACTCGGCATCATCGGAAAATATGGAATGATATGCTACTATCTGAACTATCTGCAAACCAGAAATCGGCTCAACCAGTTTATAAATACAGCATAAAACGTGTTTAGACACTGTTGAAGCACAATGACCTCGACTTATGAGAACTTACAATTACGAGTGATCTATGCTTAGCAGTAGTTAAAGTAACCGCAAATTAAAAATGATACCTTTTGGTTCAGTTATTCTTGAAATAAAATGAAAAAGTACGTTTTGAACGAAAAAGTTAAATTCGGAGCGATGGACTGACCAACTGACAGATGGACCGACAACCGGATTTCTACTGAAGTATGACCTATGATTTGAAGTACATGTATACTAACTTTAAAATTATCGCTTTAGCCGTTTTTTGAGATATCGAGGAAAACGTGTTTAGCAACAGAATGACTCCAATGATCTTGATCTTTGCGATACAACAAATATGATGGCTCGTTCTGATTAACCCGACTATTTCAAAGTATTTCCCCAAAAGTCTGGAAAATACAAAAAAATCGATCTAGTCATACTTGGGGTTTGGACAAAAAAGTGATATTACCTCTACAGGAAAAATCAACAAAATAGGAATTCGTTCCCTAACGGTGCCACTTTTTTCCCCCGACATATGGATACGTAGCTTGAATATTAGTGGGTCGGTTCCCGAGCAGTTTACGAGTTAATAGTGGAATCTTCGCTCCGTCGTTTTTTAGGAAGGAAAATAACTCAAACGTTTTATATCTCAAACGTTTTATATGTGTGTGTGTGAGTGTGTGTGTGTGTGTGTGTGTGTGTGTGTGTGTGTGTGTGTGTGTGTGGCTAGGTAGAAACGCCTTTTTTCTGACATACACTTGAACCTCTACGTACTATCTTTTGACGGACCCCGTTATTTTGACGTCAAAACAGTGTTCCGTTAGGGTTAGGTCTGTGTTAGGGTTAGGTTAAGGGTTAAGGTTTGGGTTAGAGTTAGGGTTAGGGTTAGCTTTAAAAAATGGACAAATTTGTAAAAATGTCAAAGTAACGTATGTAGAGTTTTATGAAAGTCATCACAACGGCGTTTCTACACGGTTGTGTGTGTGTGTGTGTGTGTGTGTGTGTGTACGTGTGTGTGCGTGCGTGTGTGGGCACACTTACACAGTGCTATCTGGACAAATCAGTGAACATCTACATAACTTGTATTGACATGCCTACTTGTTTTGACGTCAGAACAATGATCCGTTAGGGTTAGGGCTGGGTTAGGGTTAGGTTTAGGGTTGTGTGTGTGTGTGTGTGTGAGTATAAATGTGTTTTCCACATTCAGGAATTTTTATACCTAATTTGACATTAGCTTCTCGGATAATATTATTTAAGATGTGGGAATTCAATTTCGACGCAATATGTCTTACTACTATAATAGTTTGTATAATATCTGTTTAGACATCCTGCATGGATATGGGTGTATGTGCATGCGGCGTGCATTCGCGTGTGTGTGTGTGTGTGTGTGTGTGTGCGTGCGTGTGTGTTTCTGTGTGTGTATGTGGCACAAGAGTAAGATTTCATTGGGTAATTACTGACATAACTTGAAGTCTGCATAAATGTTATTCATCATGGGTAAAATGTAACTTCTGAGAACATTCAGTGCAGTTAGTGTTTATGTAAACAACGGCGTTCTTACGTTCTATGATATTACGGTGTAACACGTTATTATTTAATCAGTTTATAGTCCCCTCTCTTCCCGGTAAGGATTTTCAGAGAGGAGACTTGTGTACGTAAGATGTTAATGCTGTTTTATAGTCGTTTATATTGATATGTGTGCAGACAGAGGTACGACGACCAGTGCGCAAGCACCATGCCAGAGACCAAAATGGAAAAAGCTGTGATCCTTGATCTTTATACCCATGGTCTCAACCACCACTACAACCCTCAGGCTGTCCAGCACATGAAGGACAGCCTCTCCATTGGACACAACAACGACGACGTCATCTATCTTTACATCCTGACCTCAGTAGATAACGCAGAGGGCGTCAATAGGGAGTGGAAAATTGCGGCGGAAACTTGTGGCAAGATTGTAAAGAAGGTGGTGAGCGACAGCGAGAGACTCAGCAGTTTCTATAAGGCTAAATTGATGTTGGACGACCAGGCCATCAGTGCTGTGCGTCTACTGTGCCGTTCTGAAGACAAGGCGTTCTGGGTCAATGTTTGTCGGCTTCTGCTGTCTCCTGTTCATAAATGGGACGTGGAAGCTCTGGGCTCGAAAATAGTCCTCAATGGAGATCAAAATAGAAAGACGGACAAGATATCCGACAGCTCGGAAAACGGCTCTGTAGTTTTACCAGCTTCGTGTGATGTTGCTATAAAACATGATTCATCGCAGTCTGAGAAAACTTATTCCAACTTCGAGGAGGAAGTGACCGAAGAAGTGAAACAGTTTTTGAAGACGTTGCCATCATTCTTGGGTGCTCCAGAAGTGGAGAAGTCTGAGCTGCTGCCAGGGAAGGAGGAAGGGTTTGTGCATGGCTACAGTACGAGAAGAGGCGGCGTGTCCGCAATCCCCACCATGTGCGGCATGAACCTCCATTACACTGAGCTGAAGCGGGACGCGCTGCTGGTCATCAACGAGAACAGACGGCGTCTAGGTCTGGTGAGTGACTTTCTCAGTTTTACCACACGCTTCGTGCATTTTAACAAAATAATTGTGAGAGAAGGGGGAAGTAGACTGTATCGCAAGCCATTTTGATTCAGCCAAGTGTAAAATTAGGTTTACATGCGTGTATATGTATTCCGTTTGACAGGTAGATGGGAACTACGATTGCAGTTAACTGGGCCTGACACAGTGAGATGGATGAAATGTTGACACGGGCCATTATGTATTTTGATTAGTCGTTTGAAACAATCTGTAAAACACGGGGATTGGATGGTGGAGATGGGAAACCAATTTCTTAGAGAAAAGGTATAGGGTATTAATTAACCTGTGAAAAGATTGAACACATCACAGCTGCTCACCTAGGTTCTTATTGACCATCACTAGAAGTAGAAGAAAACACTTAACCGTTTACAGTGTGGTATTGTTCTACAGGTAGGTGGTTTTGATCATGAGAAATTCCATATCGTACGCGTGGAGCATGGACACAAGGTGTGGGTAGTAGGTGACGACCCTCCTGACCGTTACGACGCCCTTGTCACTGATCGCTGCGACGTCACTATCGCTGCCGCGGGCGCCGACTGTATTCCACTGCTTTTTGCTGACCCCGTTAGAAAGGTTGTTGGCGCTGCCCACGCTGGGTGGAAAGGTAAGTCTGCTCGGATGGGAATGAGATGGAGTGGGGGATAAGGATGGAGAAAGTTCTTTGTGATTTGGGTAAACGGCTGTTAAGAATGTAAACATTTCCTTGATAGGGGTAACTAGAAAGCTAAGGCTTTTAAACTGTTTACTGATAGCAGGTCGTTTTTGGTGATAACAGTTCTTTTCCTTATTCCTTGGTACTGTAGTTTAGCTTCCGTCAATTTCCGCGCTGCATATAAGCCCCATCAGCGGTATCAGCGGTATTTGTTCTAAATACTCCCATGTTTTGCAGGTACAGTTGAAAGAGTGGGGGAGGTAGTGGTGCAGACGATGAAAGATAGATTTGGGTGCAGACCAGAGGATATCCGGGTAGCCATGGGCCCCGGGGTAAGGCCAGGCTGCTTCACCGTGCTGGAGGAGGAGGGTCAGATGTTCTACGCCGTGCATCCTTCGTGTTTGTTAGGCAGCAATTTCCAACCCGTCAACCATCGAGTCGATACGACGCACGTCGAGAGTGGGGACTGCTCCTCGGTTTCTTCAAAGTATGCAAACGGATATCACCGTGCAACTCGCTCATGTGTCGACCCCAGCGACAGTAGCGGAGCCACAGATAACGATTTGCCAGCCTTCGACCTTGTGGAATACGGCGCAGAAGCAACGCAGCGTTCTTCTGTAGAGCCCACGAGAGATGATGCTACACGCTTAGATACGGACGAATTAAGCGAACCGAGAATAACAAAAGAAAAGCTACTGAGAGGCCCATGTCTGATAAAACTACATCATGGGGAATTCAAGGTCCAGCCGTTGACCCCTGAGCAGCTTCAGCCCAAATCGCCACGACCCCCGAAGGATTGCAGACTGCCACGGTTACACGTGGACCTGCAAATGGCCAACTATCACGTACTGTTGCAGACTGGGGTCCAGAGTGACCACATTGACATGAGCACCTCTCACTGCACCAGGTGCAACCCTGAGCTCTACTATTCCCACGAGCGGGATGGCGTTCCTTTCGGCAACCAGATAGGCTTCATCTGCATGCCTTCACAGGACTAGATGGTTAATATGGTCTATGGCCCCAATAGTAGTCCGCAGGACGTTTAAGCAATAAGTCAGTGCCCGCAGTGATGAGATTGACAATCATTGTAAACGACTGGAACTTTTTAATCACAGCCAGTCGGACTCATACCTATGCTGATAAATAATATAATACTGACTAACAATATGAATTCTTCATTAGTAGTCTTACATTGCTTTTGGTGTACAGAAATATTGTTGTGATATATCGTTTTGGCGTTACAGCGAAAATATTGTTGTGATTTATCTGACAATATACTTTATTTTGATGCAATGAGTGATTAGACTTTGAGGAAAGAAAGAGATAACAATATTTTAAATTTGTATAGAGGATAAGAGATACCCAATTGACAGCTTGTGCTCATTTAAGATTCACGCAGATTGTTCCCGTGTCACATTTAAGATTACCGCTGATTGTTTTTTTGTCTGCCAACAGGATAACGCATTTACCATTAAAAATGTGACCGTATGTAAAAGTTTTGCCTAACTTTTATTACTGGCTCTATCATCGTGTTTCCACGTCCATTGTCACACAACCCTTTTCAGTTTCGTCTACTTGCGTTACAAGCCTGTTTTAATTTGATGATTTTGGGTAGTTCGTGAAACATACGACCTAGTTTATGATCCATATGAACCAGATAACCTGCTATGCTACAGGATTTGCAAACGTTGATTGTTTGTGGAAGTTCAGATGAAGATCACGAGAATGATTACAATGTATTTTTTGACGTCAGAGTTAAAAAGATAAAGGTTTCCCCATCGTGGGAGGGGGGAAGAGAGAAGCGTTTGGGACATCCCTTTTCTCTAGGCGAGCTTAGTGGGGACCGTGCCTGTCTCCTCTCCATCGCTGCTTTACCTTCCCAGGATTAAACATATCCCAGTATACCCAGCTGTGTGGACAGGGTGTTTCATGCGCATGTTTCAATATCTTGGTGTCTTTTGGTGGATGCCTTCCAAGAATGACCACCCATCCAAGTACTAACCCTTTCCGGACTTGCTTAACAGGAACCAGTGGTAGCGTGTGACCAATCCATTACACTTGTGCGCAGGATTAAAACATTATCTTATACAGGAAAATGGCAATGTCAGTTTTCAGTCAGAAATAGCTATTTCATTACAATTATTAAAATTATTTTAAATGGGTTGTGCGATTCTTATTGTGTATCCACCTAAAAAGTCGATTGTTGTGATATAATTAATTGTTTCTTAAAACAATAGCCAGATGTTGAACAGGTATTTATTTATTTATTTATTATTTCCTTTTTTTTTTTGGAATAAATTTACGTCCCCGGACACATTAAGCGTATAGGAGACGGGTGAACCACCACTCTGAACTTTCAATGGTTACAGGTTAATATATTGTTTACCTGGTAGTTGCCATTAGCTAGAATACTTTTTTAAAAATACAAAGTGTAAATTAATTTTTGTTTTTAATTGAGAAAAGTGTACACAATTATATCAAAACAAATGTGATATTTTCAAATTGTTTGTAAAGAATTTTAAGTTGAAGAAATACAAATGTAATACACTGTTACTGTTATTTAAGAGTGTGAGAAACAACGATCTTTGATTCCGTACAAAAGGATAGTTTAAAATTGTATCTGTACAATGTGATAATTCGTTTAAACAAACTGAAATGTATGGGCGTAGGTTATCAGTCGTTTGTTGGTTTATATTAAATCACAGATTAAAAGCCCCAGTTGGGGTGCCGGGGGTTTCAGTATAAATAGTCTCCCCGCTTTCTAGAAATTTAGTAGCCTACTTTAAATTCCCACTGTCGCTGTATTTCTCCTTTGTTCTTTCTCATTTCTACTCTGTTCTATCAATCTATACTGTCCTCTTCTTCGCTAGACCAGTCATCTACCCTTTTTTTAAACTCTTCCTTTACAAATCTCCTCATTTGTGTGTGAGGTCTGTTGTATCAGTTTAGGAATATTGGGCGCTTTCTGCCAAATGGTCACTAGAGCTTCCTATGATATCATTATTTAGCAATGTAGGCATTTTATATGTATGTGTTTCGTTTATATTTTAATAATGATGTTTGTATTCTATTTTGTTTTTGTAAACGGGGGTTCGATAAATTAGAGTACAGCCTCAGCGTCCCCTGCGTGGGATGCCTTTATTGTACAGTGACCGGCTGGGGAATGCCTTCAGTGTTACCACTGGGACTGTTTCGGCAGATCTTTTATGTGGATCAGGGATGAGTCGTCTTTCAGCCAAGTTATGGTCTTGATTTTGTGGTCCTGATTCGGCTCTTTGCAGTCCGCTGGACCCTGTAAGCAATGAATAACTAACAGATAAAAAGTTAAATCGGTTATTTGTAAAATGCTTTGCAGTGGCATGATGTAGTTAAACACTTGAAGCCTTTGCGTGTAGTTCTGTTTCCAATTCGTTCCACACAACCCCACTCCCCATACCCAAACTCTACTTCCCCCTCACCTGATTTGTGGTTTGTAAAATTTGTGTTTTGTATGAGTAGGCTTACTGATATAAACACCACACATATTTGTTTCTTTTTTTTTAAAATTAGGCTAGCATTTTCATTTTGAATGGTTTCATTGCTACAGCGTGTTCCAAAATAATGATTCAGTTATAATTATTTCATTTTTTGAGTGCATCATCCAACTGTAATGGTATTGTTATACCATCAAGAATGTTTGTGTGGAAATATTTATGCAGTATGATTTAATAATTAAACTCGATCACCTCAACTATGAGTTAGTGAACTGAACCATTGGTAAATGGTTAATAGGTATTTGATGTATTTTGAAGAATTTCTATTATATGAGTTAATGTCACAAAGAAAGGGGTTGGGGGAATGGAGGGTAAGCTCTTAATCTCTCGCGCTGTATTACCTCCTTTGTTAGGCTAATGATGCGATGACATTCCAGAGATTAAGGCTAGGGCTACTAATTAAATGAGAGACAGTCAAAGGGTAGACGAGAAAGATGGTATACTACACTAGTTGAGAAATTCGAAAACAAAGGCCAGTCTGGGTAAGTGCAATTTCTAACTAAGAAGTTTTATTAAATCGAATTGGGTCGTCTATATTGAGTAATGCTAATAGTGAGTCACGGGATAGCGTCTGTATCAGTAGGGAGTAGCTCGGAGATATTCTGGGTGAATGATTTCGGGGGTACTAGTGCTACTGTGGACTGATATCATCACAGGGCAAGAGTTTATCTGGATAGTCTCTGGCCAGATGATCTTCGAGTGGTGATGCTCGTGGGTCAATAACTTAGCTGGTTATTGAAGGGCGGCGGTTGTTCCAAAATAGTCTGGTTGGCCTGATGACCAGGCTTAGCGTGGCGTCACTTGGAATGCAGGTCAGTCGGTCACTCTTCTTGCGCAATGACCGGGGATGCCAATCTTGGTTGAGGTACAGGCGTAGATTTCAGCTTACGTTGCTAGCTGTCTATGGAGTGATGAAATTCGGGGGAACGCTTCTCGTTGACTCCCTGGGTTGTCAGGGGCCTGCAGCGGGTCAGCGACTTAGAGATGATACAAGGCTGGGGTATGAGCCCTGCACAGGAGCCGTCTGTAACGCAATACAGACTCTGTATCAGCGGGGGATAGGTATATCTTGGGTTCAGCGCCTGTGGCGCGAGTTGCCCATTCAGATTTCAAATTGGCTGACCGGTCAAGGTTGATCCGGCGCATACCAACAGTCTAACAATGCAACTAGGTTTATGGGGCCATTGTGGAGCTTACTGGCAGCCGCTAATATGTGATACCTTCGGCGCATTAAGATGGGGGTAGTGGCAACAGGGGCAAATATTTATACATTGGGAGCAAGGGGGAAGCAAATGGAGTGGGTACAGGACAAAGGGGTGGTAGGCAAGGGTTGTACTGGGGGACTTTACTCTATATGGAGGGACAGCATGGCATGGGATATTTACACATGGGGCTAATATGGAGCATACAAGTATAAATTCAAACATGGCATGAGTCATATGAACAAGGCGGATAATATATACAAGGCAATAATACATGTCGCAGCAACACATCAAGACAAAACTATAAACACGAACGTACATATCGACAGGACATACGAACGTGGGGGGCGAACGACGGGTGATGGGTCTGCTACATGACAAAGAGTAAGTTTCCTCTCTTACCTTGACTAAGACGGGGTGAAGCACACGAGTACTGCCGTAGCTCAGAGGTCGCCAGTCGATGGAGACGTGTCTTCGGACAAGTTGTTGTGGCTTGAAGGCTGGAGGGCTTGCAACTGACACCGAGTCTGGTTGTGTGTCAGGCTTTAACGTGATGCCCGAGGGGCGGGGCTTAAGCGAATGAGCCAGCGCACGTCCTAGGGGCGATTGGAGGTGTAGATGGGTAACTGGATGGTTGGGAGAGATGAGTGGGTGCTGTCTGACTCAGGGCTCGATTGTACGCCTCGTCACAGAGGCCCCCCCAAGGAAAAAGGCGAGGTCCTAGGCCTCGACTGAGACGCGGCCAATCAGCTCTGAGGTCAGCTGCGGGATGCGAAGATGGTTGCGATGATCCGGGAGATGCGGGGCGATGCGGGGTTCCTGGTAGTCGATGGCGGATGCCCAAGGCTGGGGTCCGCGGAGCTGCCGGGTCTCGGCTACGGTTAGTGGGCGGCGGCGGGTATGAAGGCTGGGGCGTCGGCCCTCAGTGGCGACTCGATGGAGTCTGTTGCGGGGTGGCGGCTGAGGAAGTCTGCGCCGTGGTTGTCTTTTCCTGGGATGTGCTCCAGCTGGAAAGAGTATGCTTGGAGCAGCAGAGCCCACCTCATCAGCCGGGCGTTGAGTGATTTAGACGTCGCCAGGAAGGAGAGCGGCTGATGATCCACTTGGACAGTAAAGTGTGAGCCGTAGAGGTACAGCTGGAACTTCTGGACTGCCCAGACGAGGGCGAGACACTCCTTCTCCGACGTGGCGTAGTTCAGTTCAGCCGGCTTTAGCTTCCGGCTGGCGTACGCGACGGGGAAGAGCGTCGGGGCGTCCGAGGAGTCCCGTTGGAGTAGAACGGCTCCGAGGCCTACGTCGCTGGCGTCCGTGCGCAGGACGAAGGGCTGTCCGTGGTTGGGGAGTCGCAGGACTGGCTGTGACGTCAGTTTATCCTTGAGCTCCTGGAAGGCAGCTTCACATTGCGGGGTCCAGAGGACTCGGTCTGGTGCTGATTTGCGGGTTAGGCTGGATAGTGGCGCGGCAATCCCGTTGTATCCGGGTACAAACTTTTGATAAAAACCACTCAGTCCCAGGAAGGACTGGACATCTTTCTTGGTCTTGGGGCGGGGCGCGTCTCGAAGGCGCTGGACAGTCTTTTCCAGAGGCCGGAGCTGTCCATGGCTGATGGTGTGGCCAAGGAATTCCAGCTCTTGGTATCCGAACTGGCATTTGGTCGGCCGGGCAGTGAGGCCAGCTTCTTTGAGGCGGCGTAAGAGTTGGCGCACCACTCGCAGGTGCTCCTCCCATGTCTCCGTGGCGACGAGTATGTCGTCCATAAAAGAGTGTAGGGACGGACAGTGGAGGGGGTCCAACAGCTTCCGCATCATCGTGCTGAATATGCTTGGGGCATTGTGTAGACCAAACGGCAGAACGTTAAACTCATAGTGGCCGTCCATCGTGCTGAAGGCCAGGTACTGGCGGGATGAAGGGTGCACGGGGATCTGGTAAAAGCCCTTGCTCAGATCCACTCTGGAGAAATATCTGGCGGACTGTAGCTTCGCAAACAAGTCCGTCGGGTCGGACAGGGGTCCGGGTACGAACTGTGTTACGAGATTCAGCTGCCGGAAGTCGATACAGAGGCGATGTTCTCCGCTGGGCTTCCGTGATAGCACTATACCTGCGCTGTAGGGGGAACGGGAGGGAGCGATGACTCCGGCTTGTAGCAGAGCCTCTACTTCTGTCCTTACTACCTGCTGCTGGGATAGCGGGACGGGGTACGGTTTCTGGCGGACGGGAGTGGGGTCCGTCAGGGTTAGGTGGACTTCTTCTAGGTCCGTCCTCCCAGGAATGTCGGTGAGGACTTCCCTGTATTCTGCTACGATGGCGCGTAGTTGGCGTTGCTGGCCGGCGGGGAGTGAGGGGTCCAGAGATACGTCCCGGAAGGATTCCTTCCCTTTTAGCGGAAATTCGGCGACGCCGGTCTCTGTACCATCCACTTCGACGGCCAGCGCGACCGTGAGTAGCGAGTGGGTGTCTGGGGCGGGAGCGGGTTGCTCCAGGTACCGCTTGAGCAAGTTGATGTGGTGGGTCCTGGGCTTTCCGCCTACCTCGATGCGATAAGTGGTACGTGAGAGTTTCTCCAGCACCGGGTAGGGTCCTTGCCAAGCTATGTCTAGCTTGTTCGTGCCGCTGGGGAGAAGTAGTAGGACCTGGTCTCCTACCTGCAGTTCTCGGTCCCGGGCGCGGCGATTATGATAGCGGGCTTGTCTCTCTCTCGCCTTCTTCAGGTTGGCGGAGGCGGCTTTCCATGTGGCCTTGAGAGTTTCCTGGAGCTTGGTGACGTATTTCGTGGCGTCGACCGGTGCCTCGTCTAGTTTGGCGTCGGTCCAGCTACGTCGCAGGGCGGCTAGAGGTCCGGAAAGGGGTCTCCCAAAAAGCAGCGTGGAAGGCGTGTATCCGGTGGAGGCGTGCGGGGTCTCTCGATACGCGAAGAGTGCTGACGGGACGTAGGTGTCCCACGCTTCCGGTTGTTCGTCGGCGATCTTGCGGATAATCGAGATGAGAGTCCCGTTCAGGCGCTCGACCTGTCCGTTGCTAGCGGGGTGGTAGGGTGGAGTTCGGATATGGCGAATGCGAAGTAGTTGGAAAACTTCTTGCATGAGTTTTCCGGTGAACTGGGACCCGTTGTCGGTCAAGATGTTGTCCGGGAATCCGACTCGTGTGAATATGGTGACGAGCGCGTCGGCAACTCGGGCGGCGTCAATCTTCGGTAGTGGAACTGCCTCACACCACATAGAGCAAGCGTCGACAAGGGTAAGCAGATACTGGTTCCGCTTCTTGGTCCGCGGAAGGGGTCCTACTATGTCGACGGCCACTCGTTGGAAGGGCGTTCCGACGACGACGGTGGGGCTGATAGTGACCGGTACGGTGTGATGGCGGGGCGAGTATCGTTGGCACTGGCGACAGGACTTGACGTAGCGCTTCACGTCTTCTGTCATCCCGGGCCAGTGGTACTGAGCGCTGATGCGTAGGGTGGTGGCTCCTATGCCCATATGTCCACTTAGGGGCATGCTGTGGCCAAGTTCCAGGACTTGGGGGCGGAGGGTCGCAGGTACGACGAGTTGCGAATGGTCGTCCTTCTGACGGAAGAGGAGTCCGTCCTCGACGAAAAAGTCTCCGGACTTGGGTGGAGTGCGTGCGGCGGGGAGTTTTCCGTAGCACTTGCGGAGGGTGACGTCGTCTTCTTGGGCCTTCCGGATCTGTTCCGGCATCTGGTTGGGGATCGGGGGTGGTGTCGCGGCTGTTTTCGCCTGGGCGCGCGTCTGGACGGCGGCCATCGACTCCACAGGCTGGGGCGGCATACCCAAGAATACGTAGCGGCATCCTAGGATCAAGTCATACAGGGGCTGGTCCATCACGGCCGCTTGAATGGTCCCCGTGACGTATCGGCTGGTGACTTGGATCCGGGCTATAGGGAGCGTGGTGCTGGGCTGAGACGCGTCGGCCAACTTCAGGGTGATAGTTTCGCCGGTCAGGTCCTGTTCCCTGATGAGCGAGCGGCGGACGACGGCGTCAAAGGTGAGTCCCGTGTCGTATAGACAGTGGGCTGGGCGATCGTTGACGGTCACTTGCTCAGTGACGGCCGGTCGATCGGTGGGAGTGGCGACGGGGGTTACCGGGTTCCCGTCGGGGGTAACTTGGCGTAGGGCCAACACCGTGCCTTGTTTGCGACGCTGGTCGCTGATGCGGCGAAAACATTTCTCGCGGGTGTGTCCTCGCCTCTGGCAGTAGCCGCAGTAGAGCTCTGTGCTCCGCTTCCCAGGCTCTGCTCCGGGGTTTGGGCGTCCTTTAGGCGGGGGTGGACGGTGATTCGCTGGCGGGACGGGCCGGCGAGGCTGGTGGCGGGTATCTGGTGACGAGGGTGCGGGCGGATCCCGGCGAGGCTGTCTGTCGTCGGGGTGCGCGGTGAGGTAGCGGTCCGCGACTATGATGAGGTCTTCTAGTCGGGCGGCTCCCTGTTCGGCGGCGAAAGTCCGAAGCTCCGCTGGCATTGTCCCTCGGAGTTGCTCGGCTAGCATCAATTCGAGCAGTCCGTCGTACGTTTTTGGTTCGTCCGTTTGCTCTATCCATTTGTCCCGTAGAGTGGCTAGCCGGTCGGCGAATTGCGTAAACTTCTCCCCTTTCTCTCTCCGGGAGTTCCGGAAATTCTTGCGGTAGTGCTCACCTGAGAGCTCAAATCCGTGCAGTAGAGCTCTCTTGAGGGCGGGGTAGTCGCCCTCCTCGGAAGTCGGCGTCTTGGCCAGGATTTCATAGGCCTTCCCCTTAAGGCCATGACTAAGCTTGCGATACCAGTACTGGGGGTCAAGGCTGTTTTCTCCCGCGACTCTCTCGAATCGGGCGAGATAAACTTCGATCGATTCGTCTCGTTCGACGAATGGGTCCAGGGGGAAGTTCATCCCCGGAATCGGCGGGGGGATTGCGGATATTCCGGCGCTGGCGGCGAAGCTGGGGGCGATGAGCGAGAAGTCTTCGCTCGCGGGCGATGCGATACCTAGATCGCGGCGATCGCGCTCAAGCTGGAGGAGTGCTTGGCGCCGTTCCAGTTCCTTGTCCTTCCTCTTCTCCTCAAGTGCCGCGACCCTCTCGTCCTCCTCCTTCCTCCGTGCGGCGGCCCTCTCCTCCTCTGCTATCCTCTCCTTCGCCTCCTCTCTTCTCCGCTCGGCGGCTCTCTCCTCCTCTGCTATTTTCCGAGCGGCGGCTCTTTCCTCCGCGGCGAGGCGCTCTTTTTCCTCCTCTTTCCTCCGGGCGGCGGCCCGTTCTTCCGCGGCGATGCGCTCCTTCTCCTCCTCTTTCTTCGCCTCTCGCTCTTTAGCCCTCTCTTCTCTCTTCAACTTTTCCTCGGCCACGTCCGCATCTACGTTGGCCAGGACGTAGTCCTTGAGTTCGGTGCCGGCGAGCCCTAAGCTCTCGCCAATACTCTTGTACTTGAGCGCAAGCTCTCCCCGGTCGGCCATGGTAAGGGAGGTGACTTACCCTGAAAAGTCCTAACCGGAATGAGGGGCGCACACAAGGGGGTACACTGACGGAAAACAAGGGGGTGGGCTGAATGAGCTACGATGAAACTGCACAGGGGCGAATACAACACAACACAACCACAAAGACAAAATGCAATCAATCAAAATACAAAAATGAATGCAAAAAAAACCCTTTTCGAGACACCACCATTCGGGAAAGCCAGTAAGGGACCTATGGGGCTATGCTATCTACTACCTAGGTTTAGGGGCTGGGTCCTATCTCTACTGGGCTGGGGTGGAAATTAAGCTAAGTCCTTAGTCTCGTCAAGTTGGGATGGGAACCTAAGTCTTTAGTCTCGTCGGGGTTGCCAAAGTTAATGTCACAAAGAAAGGGGTTGGGGGAATGGAGGGTAAGCTCTTAATCTCTCGCGCTGTATTACCTCCTTTGTTAGGCTAATGATGCGATGACATTCCAGAGATTAAGGCTAGGGCTACTAATTAAATGAGAGACAGTCAAAGGGTAGACGAGAAAGATGGTATACTACACTAGTTGAGAAATTCGAAAACAAAGGCCAGTCTGGGTAAGTGCAATTTCTAACTAAGAAGTTTTATTAAATCGAATTGGGTCGTCTATATTGAGTAATGCTAATAGTGAGTCACGGGATAGCGTCTGTATCAGTAGGGAGTAGCTCGGAGATATTCTGGGTGAATGATTTCGGGGGTACTAGTGCTACTGTGGACTGATATCATCACAGGGCAAGAGTTTATCTGGATAGTCTCTGGCCAGATGATCTTCGAGTGGTGATGCTCGTGGGTCAATAACTTAGCTGGTTATTGAAGGGCGGCGGTTGTTCCAAAATAGTCTGGTTGGCCTGATGACCAGGCTTAGCGTGGCGTCACTTGGAATGCAGGTCAGTCGGTCACTCTTCTTGCGCAATGACCGGGGATGCCAATCTTGGTTGAGGTACAGGCGTAGATTTCAGCTTACGTTGCTAGCTGTCTATGGAGTGATGAAATTCGGGGGAACGCTTCTCGTTGACTCCCTGGGTTGTCAGGGGCCTGCAGCGGGTCAGCGACTTAGAGATGATACAAGGCTGGGGTATGAGCCCTGCACAGGAGCCGTCTGTAACGCAATACAGACTCTGTATCAGCGGGGGATAGGTATATCTTGGGTTCAGCGCCTGTGGCGCGAGTTGCCCATTCAGATTTCAAATTGGCTGACCGGTCAAGGTTGATCCGGCGCATACCAACAGTCTAACAATGCAACTAGGTTTATGGGGCCATTGTGGAGCTTACTGGCAGACACTAATATGTGATACCTTCGGCGCATTAAGATGGGGGTAGTGGCAACAGGGGCAAATATTTATACATTGGGAGCAAGGGGGAAGCAAATGGAGTGGGTACAGGACAAAGGGGTGGTAGGCAAGGGTTGTACTGGGGGACTTTACTCTATATGGAGGGACAGCATGGCATGGGATATTTACACATGGGGCTAATATGGAGCATACAAGTATAAATTCAAACATGGCATGAGTCATATGAACAAGGCGGATAATATATACAAGGCAATAATACATGTCACAGCAACACATCAAGACAAAACTATAAACACGAACGTACATATCGACAGGACATACGAACGTGGGGGGCGAACGACGGGTGATGGGTCTGCTACATGACAAAGAGTAAGTTTCCTCTCTTACCTTGACTAAGACGGGGTGAAGCACACGAGTACTGCCGTAGCTCAGAGGTCGCCAGTCGATGGAGACGTGTCTTCGGACAAGTTGTTGTGGCTTGAAGGCTGGAGGGCTTGCAACTGACACCGAGTCTGGTTGTGTGTCAGGCTTTAACGTGATGCCCGAGGGGCGGGGCTTAAGCGAATGAGCCAGCGCGCGTCCTAGGGGCGATTGGAGGTGTAGATGGGTAACTGGATGGTTGGGAGAGATGAGTGGGTGCTGTCTGACTCAGGGCTCGATTGTACGCCTCGTCACAGTAATATAGAAATAAAACCCAATTTCCTCTTAGTTTTATTGCTTTGAATACTCTTATTCGTTTTGGTCACAATCTGGGCATTGTTGTTTGTCGTAGTCGACGACATCTTCATCGTCGTCTTCGTTTTCGTCGTCATCATCATCTTTATCTTCATCATCCTCTTCATCATCATCATCATCATCATCATCATCATCATCATCATCATCATCATCATCATCATCATTGTCTTCTTCTTCTTCTTCTTCTTCTTCTTCTTCGTCGTCGTCGTCAGTGCCGACATACTCCTTGACGTACCTATCCAATTTCTCAATTTTGTCGTCTTTAGATGTTGTCTTGTTGTCATCGGCTGTATCTCGTCCAGTTAAAGTATTTGCGTGAATTTCTCCCTTTCGTGTTATTCTGTGGACGGATACATTTCGAAATAAAAGAAAAAATCAAAAATCAATTGTTTCGGGTTTCCTTATTATTTACTTAAACCAAATGTTCAGTGATGGTAGCAGTTTCTTTTGAGCACAAAGAAAAAATCTACTTAAGGTCTATTGATTTTTGATCTAGTAATCCTTTAAATTGTGTTATACGTTATTGATATATAGATGTTTACACGATAGAAAAGAGGAAATGTTAAGTAATCATTAGACCACCATGATGTTTGACAAACAGTTTGAAAAGACTCTTTAAAAAAAAAGATCCATGGGGATCACACGTGCATGGTCTAACAAATGGATAAATAATGTAGGACTGGATTCCTCTGGCAGTAATTCATTATAATCATAACATCACTTATTGAATTAATATAAAACATTTTTGACTCACTCAACTTAATGCATCGAACTACGCACAAAAGCAAGCACAAACACACACACACACACACACACAAGCAAGCACACACACACACACACACACTAACATTCACGCACACAAAAAGACACGTGCACACATGCACACACAGACACATGGATGCGAGCGCGCGCGCGCACACACACACACACACAAACCACAAACACACACACACATAGACATACACAGAAACACAAACACTCTTTTCTCGAAATACGTTCGTTGAGTTCGTGAGCTGTTTGTATAACCACCGGGTATGGGGAAATAAAAACGGTTTGACACGTTGGTTTCAGTCTAGAGAGATCTTGAAACAACGGTCTGTTGCTTTCAACTAAACTCTCATCGATTTCATGGCAATATGCGTGGGTTTGATGTTCGGCACGATATTGATTGACTGGTTCATTCATTTAATTCATTTGCAGCGAAGTAACTATTCATGTAAAACCAAACAATATTGCGTTATTTAGATCTATAGGTTTATCGATTAGGGCTGAACCAAATGGGTACTGGAACAAATATTTGGACAACACACAAACCCGTTTGTTCCATTATGCAAAGTGAATGGCCAGAAATTAGTGTTAGGGGTATTAATCATGATCAGGTTTCGTACTTAGCCTTGCTGCCTGCGACAAGTGAACCGAAAGTGGTGATTTATTTTCACTGGCATTGGTCGTTAGCAGATGCAATTTATCGATAACCATTTTCAATTCTTCTGCGAGCTGTATTTAATGTTTGTTGTGGTAGCAAACGGTTTTGGAGCCCGTTGCGATATTGAAGCGAAAGCACAGGGACGGAAATTTAAGAAAAACGTTCTTCTAAAGAACCAATGTATTTGATTGAATTAAAACTTAACTTGAACTAATGCACTTTCGCGTGCTTGACGAAGACACTAGCCATTAAATGGACAACATTTAGTTAAATATCAATGTACTTCGTGCAAATGAATATGATATTTCATTTTTTGTGTGTGGCTTGGTCGTAATTAATGAGGAAAATGCTGTTGCTGGAAACTGTACCTCGTTGTGATAATCTGGAGTGATAGCTTACGGTAAATGCCTTCAATATGAAGAAGAATGCGAACATTGAGAACATATGGACAACAATGGCATCTGAAAAAGCAAACTTGAACGCCCCAAATAGAAGAGCAAATTCTTTAATTCGAGCAGTGAAACCATGGTTGGGAAGTAACATGGTGACGCCGACATTCAGCAAAACGTTGGCCACAAAGGCGGAGGACAGAAGACTGTCAGTGGACAACGTTGACAATGGTCTGAACAAGGCGGCGGTCACAAGTCCATACTTAATGGACGAGGAGGAAAGGAAGGCAGCCAAAGATGGCGAGTCGAAGGGTAAATCGTCCTGGGCGCAGCTGATCCGCGACAAACAAAAGCTGCTGGAGACCCAGACATTTTCAGAGACTGTGTCCATGCAAGGACTGAAGCCCATCCTGGATCCCAACTCCAGCTGGAAGCGCAAGTTGTTCTGGTTCCTCGTGGTCGCCTTGGCCATCATCTTCACAGGCTTCAACATCTACACGCAATTCCTCATGTACGTGGACACCCCTATCAACGTGCGCGTAGATTTTCACAAAGAGAATGAGATCGCCTTCCCCGTGGTGACCATATGCAGCAACAACTTTGCCAGCGCCAAATCGGCTGCCTCTTTCACGGCCACCGAGACTTTGCTGCTGATGAAGCCGCTCCTTTTTACCCAAGAGGGAAACCTGTCGCAGCCCGATTTTTCACAGTACGATTTCTCAGTTTTCCATACAGTTGGCTGGACAGGCTTCTACAAACTTCTCTCCCAAGATATGCAGCAGATGTTGATACTGGTATAGTTATTATCACGATTTTTTAAAAGTTAAGTTAATGGTTAAGAAAAAGAACATTTGATTTAAATTGTTCTTATATTACGCATTTATAGCTCTTTGTCTGTGGTTTCTTGTTGTTCATATCTTGTTAGCTGGCTGCGTGATTTGTAAGGTTTCATTTAGAACAATTATTTTTACAGATAGGAGATAACGGCTTAACATTTGCTTACGCATCATGTAACGGAGTCACTATATTTTAAATGTAATTTAGGATATGAAAATGGTTATGAACTTAGCTAAAAGTAATCATTCTACACATAAACGATAGTTGAATCATTCTTCTTCTCCACATCATCATCAACATCATCATCATCATCATCATCATCATCATCATCATCATCATCATCATCATCATCATCATCATTATCATCACCATCATCATCAACATTATCACCAACATCATCATCGTCATCCCCACCACCACCACCACCACCAACAAAACAATAACAACAACATGATGTTTCACTTTCAGTGCCAGTGGGAACAGAACACTAATTGCAACATTGCCAACTTTACTGTCAGATTCACGGACATGGGTCTATGCTACTCATTTAATGGTAACATTCTGTCTGTCTGTCTATCTGTCACTCTCTTTCTGTCTGTCTCCGGTCCTGATTTGGCTCGGAAGAGTCCGCTGGACCTAAAGCAACAATAAATCAATCAATCAATTCTGTCTGTCTCTTTTTCTCTCTTTGCCTATTCTCCCCCCCCCCCCCCCCCATTTTCCCTCTACTCTTTTAAATTTAGACATTCATTTTCATCCTTTTCTGTCTTTATTATGTTTTGGTGAATTTTAATATACTAATTTCTGTGGATATTTAGTAAACTTTATTCATAACTAGTTTGAGTAGGATGTTAAAACATTTTACACTTGGCAACAGTCTTAGAATAATTCGAAGTTGTAGCGTTTTTATTGAGTTGAAAGTTTTGGGTCGAAACTGCTTCGTTCGTATTAGTCTACCCGTATATTTTACCCAAACTATTTGTAAAATTAGTTTTTTTGCTTCTACTTAGAAAGGTTGTTTTTCATTCTTTGTTATTTATAATCATGATCTATATCGTATATTAGTGGTTTTGTACCCCGGCAAGCCAGGGTACACAGGTTGCTGTTAAAATGTAGACAGAGAGACAACTGTTGTCTGCGAGTTTCATTTGGACGATGATACCTCCCCATATCCCCCTTGATACCTCACCATACCCCCCCCCTGATATCTCCCCGTCCCACCCACCCCTCATGATGCCTCACCATACCCCCTTGATACCTCCCCGAACCCACGTGATACCTCCCCATACCCCCTTGATACCTTCCGTACCCCCCTTGTAACCTACCTGTACCCTCCTTGATACTTCCCCGTTGATCGTTTCGCAGGTATGGATGAAAGGAATCGACCATCACCATACCCGTATCCCCATTATGCCTACCCATGCCCCTTTAAACCTACCCGTAGCCCCCTTTTACTTACACGTACCACCCCATCCCGATCCTTAGTAATAATAATAATAATAATAATAATAATAATAATAATAATAATAATAATAATAATAAAAATAACAATATTGACTATAGAATAATACAAATAGAAATCATTTAAAAAAACTAAGGTTTTAAAATAAAATTTGATATAAGATATTATAATTATAATAATAATAATTTTTATTATTCTTATTATTATTATTAGTTTATAAATAATAATAATAATAATAATAATAATAATAATAATAATAATAATAATAATAATAATAATAATAATAATAATAATAATAATAAGTTAAATGTAAAAAGCCTAAATTAAAAAGAAAAATATCCATATTGTAGTGTAAAAAAAAAAATAACATAAAAAAATGGCCCGCGGGAGATTTGAACTTGGGTCGCCTGCACGGTAGGCGAATGTCTTACTAAGTGAGCTACCAAGGATTCGTATAAAGACCATCAATTTTTTGGTCTATATGGGAAAACATGCTGAAACCTCGATTCGATTTTTAATTAATCAAATTTAATTAGTTAAACACAAAATTTTGTAAGATTGGTGACATGAGTGCAAAAGTGTTTTGAATGGAAATAAAACCAAATTTGCGGTATTACGGAACGGCACGTTCTTGACACGGGTTGAATCAGAAGCGCCGCGCGGAATGAGGCTATTGCAGTTTGTGGACATTTTGTTTATTTATTTATCTCAGAAACGGTTAAACGTTCGGTAAGGAAATGTCGGCTATAATGATTTCGCGGGTTTTGAGCGCACAGCAGGCCGATCCGCAGCGCCCAGCACCTACCCAGATCAGCGTCCATACCGGAGAAACTTTACAGTAGAGGCGAAGAAGGACTTCCGGCTAAGCAATTTATATATATAGATTGCGGATTGCTGTGCAGCGAACGGGACTCTGAAGGCACGTGAAGCTGGCAGGACATACGGACTGAAGCTTACACTGGATGCAAAGCAAGACGACTACCTTCGCAGCTTTGATGACTACTACGGAGCTGGATTTAGGGTATGCATTCTTTCTTTTAGAATTACTGCTAACCATAGTTGTTTTTTAGTGATCATCTCTGTCTGTCTATCTATCTATCTATCTATCTATCTATCTATCTATCTATCTATCTATCTATCTATCTATCTATCTATCTATCTATCTATCTATCTATCTATCTATCTATCTATCTATCTATCTATCTATCTATCTATCTATCTATCTATCTATCTATCTATCTATCTATCTATCTATCTATCTATCTATCTATCTATCTATCTATCTATCTATCTATCTATCTATCTATCTATCTATCTATCTATCTATCTATCTATCTATCTATCTATCTATCTATCTATCTATCTATCTATCTATCTATCTATCTATCTATCTATCTATCTATCTATCTATCTATCTATCTATCTATCTATCTATCTATCTATCTATCTATCTATCTATCTATCTATCTATCTATCTATCTATCTATCTATGTATCTATCTATCTATGTATCTATCTATCTATCTATCTATCTATCTATCTATCTATCTATCTATCTATCTATCTATCTATCTATCTATCTATCTATCTATGTATCTATCTATCTATCTATCTATCTATCTATCTATCTATCTATCTATCTATCTATCTATCTATCTATCTATCTATCTATCTATCTATCTATCTATCTATCTATCTATCTATCTATCTATCTATCTATCTATCTATCTATCTATCTATCTATCTATCTATCTATCTATCTATCTATCTATCTATCTATCTATCTATCTATCTATCTATCTATCTATCTATCTATCTATCTATCTATCTATCTATCTATCTATCTATCTATCTATCTATCTATCTATCTATCTATCTATCTATCTATCTATCTATCTATCTATCTATCTATCTATCTATCTATCTATCTATCTATCTATCTATCTATCTATCTATCTATCTATCTATCTATCTATCTATCTATCTATCTATCTATCTATCTATCTATCTATCTATCTATCTATCTATCTATCTATCTATCTATCTATCTATCTATCTATCTATCTATCTATCTATCTATCTATCTATCTATCTATCTATCTATCTATCTATCTATCTATCTATCTATCTATCTATCTATCTATCTATCTATCTATCTATCTATCTATCTATCTATCTATCTATCTATCTATCTATCTATCTATCTATCTATCTATCTATCTATCTATCTATCTATCTATCTATCTATCTATCTATCTATCTATCTATCTATCTATCTATCTATCTATCTATCTATCTATCTATCTATCTATCTATCTATCTATCTATCTATCTATCTATCTATCTATCTATCTATCGATCGATCGATCGAGTGTTGTGTTTGTGCAAAAATTCGTGTAGCGACTTTAGTTTTCGTGCACAGATAGACGTAGTACTTTGGTAAGCTTGTTTTCAAGCAAACAAACTCGCCATGGACTCCCTGAGGCAACACGCGCTGTTGATCGTGTCTCGTTTTACAGTCTTTGTACCAGAATGTAAGCGAACCATACATTTGTTGTACGAAACACAGCCAGATGGTAAGCAAGACTGTATACGTGTGTTCTTGTGGTTGCAGGTGGTGGTGCATTCCCCCAGTGTCCCACCTATCATGTCGGAGAAAGGCGTCGCTGTCTCACCTGGCTACCATAACTTTCTACCCATCGACGTCAAGCAGGTAATCAACTTTACTATCAACGATTATGAGCGACTCAGTGTTGTTTTTTTCATACTTCACATACCTTTCAAACAGACAGCTTCTTCATCTATGTTTGCTGTCATCATAATGTCGTCGTCGTCTTCGTCATCATCGTCTTTGTTGTGGTCGTCTAAGATTGTTTTTTCATTCTCCTAACAACCATAATCATATTGGTATAGAAATGTTTATATACAGCTGGTGAACGCGCCCCCATCTGTGAGCAAGTGCGGGTCGAAGGAGCTGAAATACTACAAAACTTACTCCTTAGAAGCCTGTCGACTGGAGTGTCGCACTGATATCATCACTGCCACCTGCGGCTGCCGTGACATTAACATGCCCAATGAAGACGTTCGTATCTGCGACCCGCCAGAGCTATACTCCTGCATCTTTCCAGCGTTAGACACTTACTTTCAGGTGAGTTTTTGTTTGAAACGGGATGGTAGAGGGAGGTGTGTGTGTTGTGTTTGTGTGTGTGTTTGTGTGGTGTGTTTGTGTGTATGTGGTGGTAGTGGTGGTGGAGGTGGTAGAGGGGGTTGTGGTGGTGATGGCGGTGTGTGTGTGTGTGGGTGTGTGGGTGTGTGTGCGTGTGTGTGTGTGTGTGTGTGTGTGTGTGTGTTCCACTTTTCAGAGGTTCATGTCCATACAACGAAATTTGTTTTTACTGTGTGTCCATTAATCAGTTTGTACTCTTTGAATTATTGATTGTTAAGCCTAGGTCTGACGACGGACGCTTTGATTGCAATCATGGGGAAAATCATGACTCACACTGATTTCGTGAGACTGTCACCGAGTAATCTCAGTCAAATCAGTTCGCAGCGTGATTTGCGATGATTCTCCACGTTTAGAACATGCCCTAATTTCGACGAACTGATTGCGAGTGATTCAGCATGGGAACCAATGAAACGCACTACTTTAATCAAGTGATCTTGCGAAAATGGGTAATAATTCCAAGACTTAGCAAAATGAAAATAATGCTACCGTTAATGGAAAAATTCTTAGTCAATGCTTTTCACACATTTTGATTGTCGGCGCAGCAAGGGTAAAAACTCTTGTGCCTTTGTTTATGCGCAGTGACTGTGCGCAAGTTTACCAAAATCAATCGTTTTAGCGTGACTACTAACTACTCGCAGCGTCAAACCTCCCATTTCAATCATGACTTGCAAACATTCATTGTCATTATGACTGCAATAAAAACTTTCGTCGTCAGACCTAGCCTTTAGTTAGTTCAGTTTGTTCCATTTTCCTGCGCACGTTTGTTTCAACGTTTACTTTTCATTATTATCAGAAATAGGTGTGTGGGCGGTGTTTTTGGACGGGAGTGAATCTTTTTTTTGAATTCCTATGCTATCCTATCCTATTCTATCCCGTAACTCGGGGTCGTTGGGGCACCACAGATGATCGTTTAACCATCCTGAGCAACCCTCATGGCTTCGCTCAGTGTCAAGCCAGTCCATTCTCGAATGTTGTCTTCCCACCTCTTTTCTGTCTCAATCTTCTTCTGCCTCCTTGCACTGTGCCTTGCGAATTGCAAGGCCTGATGCTCTGGAGACTTGGCCATACCATCCGAGTTTCCGTTTCTTCACTTGAATGAGATTGTATGGATTTAATCCATTTCAAATATTTTTATTATGTGGTACGTCTTTAACTCTTCTGCGAAAGAGTTCGATCGGTACAGAGCATTTGTTCAATACAGATCTATCCAATATTGAAACATAGGCCACTACATTGAGATTGTGCTGCTGACATACGAGCATGCAGTTCAACATGCTGATCACCATCATCATTAATAATAATAATAATAATAATAATAATAATAATAATAATAATAATTTTATTATTATTATTATTATTATTATTATTATTATTATTATTATTATTATTATTATTATTATTATTATTATTATTATTATTATTATTATTATTATTATTATTATTAATAATGGATGCTATATATACGCGCTTTTCCCCAAATCACCATTCAGCCTCAAGGCATGGCGACCTGTACAACGTAAACGCTCACATGTTTCACCCACCCACTCATCTATAGCTCAAACATGTGGTGTAAAGGCAAGGAGATCGCTATTACAAGACGGATAAGAAATAGAATTTTGATTTTTGAAATGTTAGTTTGACTGCATCCAAAATTATTACTGAAGGGAGCGAGGAAGCTGAAGTACCCTGGAAAAAAACCATTGACCTGAAAAGTCTTGTACCTACGTCAGATAACTTCGCCCCTTGCAGGAATCGAATCCACGACCTTTGGCATATGAAACGGGCGACTAACCAATTGCACCCCGAGGTCACTCCAGTGCATTTATCAAGTCAGTGAAGCAAGTTTGGTAAATGTGAAGTTCAGATTCCTCTTGCCTTGTTCACCTCTTCTTATGGGCTTCCGCCCGAATGAGTCCGCAGAAACCTATTTTAGCAGAAATTATTTCTGTTATTGTTTATGGACCTTTGTGTTTGTTTGTCTGTGCGAGAGAAAGTGTTTTGGTCTAATATCACTCAGCAAGTGAAGAGACGTTAAATAAAAGAATTGAATTGAATTGAATTGAATTGAAAAGTCCGCAGAAACCTTACTGAAAGGGGTTGGTAATAGTTTGTAAAAGAATATTAATCACATCATAATAATATTCTTTGCATTAACTCTGATTATATTTTAAATTAATTTTATTGGTCTCGTCACTTTTTCTGGCGGAATTCGGGTAAACTTACCAGCGACAGCCTAACTCTAACCCATTATAGCATTTCTATAAACCCTAACTCTAACCTAAACCTAGCAGTAATCAGCAGATTGATATGTAACTTCCCTATCTACTACAGTATTGATTTATCCAGGGCAACAACCTGTGTGAAGACTCTTGCCCAGATTCTTGCTCCGAGTTTCAGTACAAAGTAACACCCTCGTCCAATCCGTTTTCCATCAAGTTCTTGGAAGAGTTCTCCGAGGTGAAGGGCAACAACGCAACTTACTGGAGCAACAATCTGGTCCATATGGAGATTTACCTCACGTCCATGAATACTGAAAAGGCGAGTGGTCGCACGTCGTCGTCGTCGTCGTCGTCATCATCATCATCATCATCATCATCATCATCATCATCATCATCATCATCATCATCATCATCATCATCATCATCATCATCAATGAATCAATGAATCAATCAATGAATCAATCAATCAATCAATCATCAATCAATCATCAATCAATCATCATCATCATCCATCATCCATCATCATCATCATCATCATCATCATCATCATCATCATCATCATCATCATCATCATCATCATCATCATCATCATCATCATCATCACTATCATCATCATTATTATAATCGTTGTCGTCGTCATCATCCTGCATGCTGTAGTGCATGTCCTCTCATTGGCATAGTTATCATCATCATCATCTTCATCATCATCATCATCATCATCATCATCATCATCATCATCATCATCATCATCATCATCATCAGCGTCATCACCATCATCATCATCAGCGTCATCACCATCATCATCATCATCATCATCATCATCATCATCATCATCATCATCATCATCATCATCATCGCCCATAGTCGCATGTACATATCATGAGTGCGTGTGTATGTGGTATTTAATATGTCTACATGTCGTCTATATTTTTGTGTGGATGCGTATGCGCTCTAGTGCATGTCAATATTCAACACCAATATTACGGAGAAGATACGTTCGACTGTTACTACAGGTGGAGAAACAGGAGGGCTACACCTTGTTACAGCTGTTCTGCGATGTTGGTGGCGCTTTTGGGTTGTTGCTAGGAGCAAGTCTCCTCACCTTACTAGAAATCGTCGACTTTTTTGCCTGCCGCCTATCCTCTCTAAATAACCGCAAGCTACAAACATCACCGCCAACGTGAAATAATGGGTATCACAGAACTCTTTGATCTGTGTACAATTATTGTTGTACTGAAGTGCATCCAGCTGCTAGACGGGATTCAACCTGCCGTATGGTACATTTAGCCGTGCATACTTTAATCTTTTGATGTGTTATAATTATTTTATTTTGTGTTCCCTGGTTTGTAGAAAACGTCTTGCGTTACCGAGCACTGGCTGATTCGTCATTGGGAACACTGAACTATAGTTTCCGTTTTCCCCACATTATCTTGTTTGCTTTGTGTGGCCAAACACATATCTGTTATGATTGCTTCGTGGACAATGAAATGTTTGATTTTAAAAACTATCAGAATCGCCTGTGATAAACAAATTAAAATTATGCGGAGAGAAAAAAATTTCAATGATTTTTTTTAAAAGCAATTAATTAACTTAATTTTTTTTTATAAACAAAGTTTTGATGTTTTTAATCAGTACGATGAGCTGCTCGTGTTATTAGTAATTTCGATAACCAGTAAACCGAGGGTCTTTTAATTATTTTGTTTACATAGTAGATACAGCCTTGGGTAATACTGTAAGAAACGAGGCAGTTGTTATGTATCTTATTTGTGTTAATATGTAGTAGAGAGAGAATTGTGGGTATATAGTTTTATTATGAACCTATTTCATTTAGTCATGTTTTATATAAATCGTTGATTCCCGTTATGTCAGTCAAAGTGTATTTTGATTATCAAGCGCAACCGCTTTTAATTAGATTTTGAACTGCCCCTCACAGGTTGCAAAAAACAACAACAAACAAACACACCAAGCATATAATTATATGGTCGTTAGTCTCTATGTTTTGATAATCACCATGAGCTGGTTGATTTGGTTATTTTCTAGTAGGCCTGCATATATTTTGAATTCAAGTGATAATAAGAATTAACCGGCATTTGCGCAATTGTCCATTTGCGAATAAAGGAACTATATATATTAGTGAACTGTTTCTCGAAGTATATAAATAATGCATCACCAGCTATTTTGTGGGTGCCCTGACAGTTGAAGCAGAAGCAGCAACTTAGCATTGTCTACAGTTTATTTATGTTAGAGTGTACATGTAAAATAAGATGTTATAGATAGGCAGCCAGGTTAGCACAGTAGAGTAGCTTGTAATTTTCTTTGGGCTCAAGTTACACTGACTTGCATGTACATATTATGTTGATCTATTTTGTATTTCATGCATTGTGTTTAATAGTGAGAAAATATCGATTCGCGATTCGCTTTTCTTTTCAGTTCGATTTATGATTTTCATTATGATTTTGTTGATTTTTATATTTTCAATATTATGTATTATCGTGATGTTAGTTTGATATTTGTCTCCTCGACAAAGGCATAATGACGCCATTTTGAATTAATGATTCACAGATTGTAATAAACGATTAATTAGGATAAACAGGTTATTGTGTGAACACATATTATTCTGTTTGATGCGCTATTATTATTATTTTTATCAACTTTTATAAACTGATGAAATATTTTAAAAAAGGTTTGAAAGTATGACCTTGAACTTCATACTCGGTTCGAGTCTCTTGTGTGGACAATTGAATTGGAATTTCGTAATTCACTTGTAAAAAAAATCATCGTCCATATTTCATTCTGTTTTGAGAAAGTACTAATTATAGTAACAGATTGGTAAAAGATTTCATAATCCTGATGCGGAATAGTATCTAGATTTTTTTTGCGAACGTTTTGGATTGATCTTTATCATTTATATTTGAATAATTTTGATCGAAGTTTCACTTTCGTTACCCCTTGGGGTCATGAGCAATCTTGCCACTGTAGATTGTTCAAACCTATAAAGGGAACAGTGAAAGCCACAGTTGAAAACCTGTCTTTCCTTTATAGGCAAGACGCTTCACTGCGGCAACAGTACCCCCGTTGGAGTGCCGGGGGTTTTCAGTATAAATAGTATCCCCACTTTATGGAAATTTAGTGCTTTAAATTCCCACTGTCGCTGTCTTCCTCATTTACTCTTTCCTATTCCTGCTCTGTCCTTCACTCTGCTATACTATCTTCTTCTTCGCTAGATCAATGACCTACCTTTTTTCTTGAAAACTCTTCCTGGACAAGACTCCTTGTTTGTGTATGAGGTCTGTTGGATCAGCTTGGGAGTGTTGGACGCTTTCTGCCGGGTGGTCACTAGGGCTTCCTATGATTGTACTATTTAGCACTATAGGCATTTTATATGTATGTGTTTGGTTGATGATTTATAATGATGTTTGTATTCTATTTTGTTTTTGTAACCGGGGTGTTCGCGTAGTTGAGGTCAACCCTCAGCCGTCCCCCGCGTGGGATGTCTTTATTGTAAAGTGACTGGCCGGTGGAGGGCATTCAATTTTCCCACTGGGGTTGTTTCAGCAGATCTTTTATGCGGATCGGGGGTTGTCCGGTCCTGATTTGGCTCGGAAGAGTCCGCTGGACCTAAAGCAACAATAAATCAATCAATCATTCACTTTCGTTTTATACTTTATATTGCCTTTGGATTTTGAATAATTGCCATTCTTTCAACGTTTCTGAAATACTTTATTTCACAGTAGTTTTATTATCTTACCATTCTAGGAAGTTATTAGTTTTTTTTCTTTCTTTTTAGGACTCACTTTCTAAAAAAAATTTAAAGTGCGACTCAAGCCCGTTGATGAAGTTGATGATGAAGATGATGATGAGGATGATGTTGGTGAAAATAATGGCGATGACACGAAATTAAAATCTTCGTAATCACTGCAAACATTCTGACTCCGCTTCCTGATGAACAAGGACCCTTCCTGAGTGCTTGTGAACTTTCCCACTTGTACCCTCACACGCACTACCCTTGTACATATACAGACGAGTTAACGTAGTCTATTTGGCATTTTCCCCCATTGATATAATACCGATATTACATTCATTTGGAAAGTTTGTTCACAGGGGCATTTGTCACGGGAGCCCCGTTTCCACTGCATTTGAGATTTTGCTTGTTTAGTCAGTAGGAAAACTTAGAAGTTACTGTGGTTTATAGCAGACGATTAAGGTATAAGTTACTATAACTGATGTGTACACACACTGCGAATTTGACGCGAGCCGTGTAGTGACATCATCGCAGCCTACGATGATGTTTCGAATTTTACATCCACTTAGATTTTTCATCCAACCGGGACACAGGTATAGTGGTTAGAACCAGTTCTGGCCGATTCAAGCAACGAGAGAGAGGGTCAGTCTAGTTTGAAACGCTGAGGAGTACACAGTACTCTCTGACAGAATCTCTCTTGAGAAGAT
Source organism: Oncomelania hupensis (assembly GCA_036898135.1). Lineage (NCBI taxonomy): Eukaryota > Metazoa > Mollusca > Gastropoda > Littorinimorpha > Pomatiopsidae > Oncomelania > Oncomelania hupensis. Next base: position 48,774,004 of record CM072511.1, on the reverse strand, counting down.
TAGACAGCAGTACTTGTTGAATATTCGAATTCAATCAAGTAGCCACGGTCTGACATTGTCAAACAGGTAAATGAACATACTTCTGTTTCATCGTGATGTATTTATATTATTGTTGAATTATGTGTGTGAAATTTGCTATGTACAAAATGAATTGTTAGTCCGACTTTGCCTGACCACATGGAGAAGCTGACCACGTGTCGAGCACGACCGGTTTTGATGCCATGTTGTATTATGTACGGATCCACTGTTGTTTAACCTGTATGTATGCTTGCAGACCAGTGGCTGTACCAGAGAATGTTTATAATATTATTATTTCTTTATGTGTATAGTTAGCCACGATTTATATTTGTATATGTATAGGAAATTAGAGTGGAGATTCCAGTGGACCACAGACTTAGCAGAATGTTCGTCGCCTATGTATAGAGATGTGGAGCTATCACTGAGGGCTACTTTGGCCTTCAGTGAGACGCTCTGCACATACCTATTATACAGGGTTGTGCAGAATTTCGTCTCATATGTTACAGACGAGCAGGCGTTATATCGTGAGCCCAATTCAGCAAAGGACAGAACCTAATCGACGTTTAGAGTTGGCTGCCGAGGCATCTACAGCATTGTGCGCAGATAGCCCACCCGTCGAACACAAGCCACGACAACACAGATTGTCCCGGAAGCGACCTCAACGCAGCGCTTCAACAACGAAGTTAAGTGCATTTTCGCTAAGTGCACTAAAACTGTATAAACAGGACCACAGTAGTCCACTCGTCAAGAAATCTGACCATTAGGGCAGAAATCATCCAGTGCCCTATGATGGAAAAAGTAGCTGCCAAGATTATCAGCGAGCGAACCATTCGCATTGACAATTGAACTTTTAAGTTAGTTTCGTACTTCGAAGATCGCGTATAGAGTAGAGGAAATAAATGTGTGATTTTTACTGTTATCAAGTGGCTGGACTACATATGATTCATAGCCGTGTGAAAGCTAGTGTGACAGTGATCTTTTACCATTTTTCTATCTATCTCTGTACCCCAGCCTAAACACAGACCGAGCTAAACAAATAAATGTATTAAGTGAAGTCAAAAGGAGATTACTAGCGATCCCCACCGACTAAGACGAGGAGGTAATAGCAGTCCATTGTGCAGAGCCCAGCAACAATAAAACCCCCGTCACAGCATTCATTTAACCAAGTAGAAGGGATCCACTGTGCACTCGAGGATCCACTGCAGCGCTGCTATGGAGGATCCATTCTAACTTGGTTAATGGCCCATGTGATTGGTTTCAAGAGTTTCCTTTGCTATTTATGCTTGCATTGTCAAAATATTGAACTTTAGATAATACATTTCTTACAGTTCCATTTGGCATTAAGATGATGTTTAATCGTTTATGGATATTTGTATTCACCTTTTTCTAGCTATACCGCTCCACCCTTCTCTCCGATAGAATTGAAGTATAGTGTACCCTATCCAGACACGGTGATTGATAGAAAATTTTCTTAAATGTTTAAGGAAACGTCTGTGGTAACCGTTGTAACACCTGTTTTTTTTAACAACTCATGGAATAAAGTGATCGAATGAGGGAAGAAATCAGGTTATCATTAATTTGTTTTAATTGTATTTATCAACGAAGAAAATCTGCACGCACATCGTTCTTTAGCAACCTGCTCTGCTGCAATCCCATCAGACTTTTCTCTCCAGTAAATACCTGTAGAAAGAATAAAATACAGTGTCGATAAAGTGAAAGCAATGGCACATTTCGCTTTAAGAAGTTTTTTGATTATTTGTATGGAAGAAGAAGAAGAGGACCTATTAGACCTTAGACGTTTATTAGAGATACAACATGTTCAAGGATAATAATTTTTAACTTGCATTGTCGAAAAGAAGGAGAAGAAGAAGAAGAAGAAGAAGAAGAAGAAGAAGAAGAAGAAGAAGAACAACAACAACAACAACAACAACAACAACAACAACAACAACAACAACAAAATGATGACACAGCATTGTCGAAAAGAAGGAGAAGAAGAAGAAGAAGAAGAAGAAGAAGAAGAAGAAGAAGAAGAAGAAGAAGAACAAGAAGAAGAAGAAGAACAAGAACAAGAACACAAGAAGAACAAGAAGCAGAACAACACCACTACCAGTAACATTTCCACCACCAACAATACAACAATAACAGTTCCACCAACAAAAGCATCAACAACAATAAAAACCATTCCACCATCCTAATTACTATCAACGACGACGGCGACAACGACACCTCCACCACAACCAACATCACATCAATACTACGACCACCACCACCATCACAACAACAACAACACACCACCACCACCAACGCAATAACAACAACAACAACAACAACAACAAGCGTTAATCCTACCTGTATCTTACTGCCCACACATATCGCAATACTTGGCACAGTTCTGCTTCATGAAGACTGTGTCGTACTCGCAACTTTCGGGGTCGTAGTAGTTGCAATTGGGCAACGCATCCACGCACGGGTTACCTGTTCCGAAATGGAGAAAATGGGAAGTGTAGAACTCCTGGACCTTTCCCTAAAGGGTTTTTACGAGTGTGTGTGTATGCATGTAAACCTACATGTGTTTGTGTGTGTTTTGTGCGTGTGTTTGTGTGTGTGTTGTTGTTCTTCTCTTCTCTCTCTCCCTCTCTCTGTTTTGTGTTCATAAATAGATGTTATAAAAGAAATAAGAGCTAAAAATTGAAAGAAAGTATAAGAAAGTGGGGGTGGGGTGGGGGTGAAGAAAAAAAAAGAAACAACAGGCTAGAAATTACAAAATATTTATAAAAGTTACATACAAAGTGAAAAGTAAAAGTTATGGAAAGAAAAGATAAGAAGAAGATGGAAATTAAGTAAACGTAAATTGAGAAAGTCCTTGAATTTGACTTATTCTGCAATTGAATTGATATTAAATGTGTATGCGTGTGTGTGTGTGTGTGTGAGTGTGTTGATTTGTGTGTATTTCTTCCCATTGTAAACCCACTCCACAAAAATGTATGGGCCGGAGGCCTAATAGTAACAGTGTCAAAAGTCAAGTCTCTCTGTTTTGTATGCCTGCTCGTCTGTCTACTGTTCTCTCTGAAGTTTGGGTTTTGAGATCTATGAAGGTAGATCAATAAATAACTGCGGAACATACCTGCAGTAAGTGCTGCTGCAATGACAGTGAGGAGAAGCAGACAAAAGAAAAGAGTCCTCATGCTGAAAGTCTAAACATTCACCAACCGACAATTAATATACCACCACACTAGGTAAGCGCTCCAGCGACCTTATATAGTCCTATTTCGCCTAACAATGATAAACCTATTGGCATAAACTAAAACCTACAAATGTAAGATTAATTTTCGTTTGCCGCTGACTAAAATGGAGATAAGGCAAAGCGAATGACTGGGTCTTACATAACAAATCTGGAACTGTTGCGAAAGAATACCAACCATAATCTGGAAGTACCAACATGAATAGGGGCATTAGAATAACGTTAACCTCTTCTACAAGGAATAGAAGCCAACTCGGCAAATGTCCCTACAATAAAGTTTTAGCCAATCCCATTTTTAATGAGCATGTTAGTGTGCCCGACGCTTTGCAGTTTAATTACGCATATTGTCAGTACCAATAATCTATATTAGGGTATATAAGGACAGAAAAACAAATAAAAACCAACAACATTGATAGGCCTATCTTAGATTTTTTACAAATCTTGTAGTTGTAATCAAGAATTTAGAAACTACTCTTCCCGTGGATAACACCTGCTCTCTGCATCTTTGTACACAAGACAACCCTTATTTTCCTTTAAAATATAGCCTTTCAGACGATTCATCCAAACCGCCATTCATTATATAGTTTGGTTTCTTCCTGGATCGAGCCATTTTCTCTCTTCCACCTGTCACGGTTTTGTTTTGTTTTTGTTAACTCTAAGTCTTTCTTTATGCACATCATCATCATCATCATCATCATTATCATCATCATCATCATCATCATCATCATCATCATCATCATCATCATCATCATCATCATCATCATCATCATCATCATCATTATCATCATCATCATCATCACCATCATCATCATTGTGACGAACGGACCAGTTTACCCTGCTTACTTTACTATTTAGCCTTGTTTAGTCAATGTAATCTTAGAATGTTAATGTTAGGCTGCAGCAGACGATGGAAGTAATCAGGCGTAGCAATGATATACTGCCGTTTACACACAGTGGTAGCTGACGGTAAGAGCGAAGGCAATGACATCATCGTAGCTTCGTTAGGCGAGTCGATTACCAGCCTATGGGAACACAGTAGAATGGAATCAACCAGGTCTGGCTGATTCAAATAGAGAGATAGAACGGCAGTCGAGTTGGAAACGAGGAGCAGTAAACAGCTACACAGTTAGCAGAAATCTCTCCATGCATAGACCAGGAAGCAGGACTTGAGAATCTTAGAATTCAATCAAGTAGCCACGGGCCTGACTTTATCAAACAGGTAAATGAACATACTTCTGTTTCATCGTGATATATTTATATTATTGTTGAAATTATGTTTGTGGAATTTGCTATGCATAGACATGAATTGTTAATCCGAATTTGCCGTACCACGTGGAGAAGCCGAACACGTGTTAAGACCGACCGGTTTGGACGCCATGTTGTATACCTGACGGAACCACTGTTGGTTAACCTATATTTATGTTTGCAGACCAGTGGCTGTACCAGTGAATGTTTATAATATTATTAATTCTGTATGTGTATAGTTAGCCACCATTTATATTTATGTATGTATAGGAAATTAGAGTTGAGATTCCAGTGGACCACGGACATAGCAGAATGTTCGTCGCTTATGTATAGAGATGTGGAGCTATCACTGAGGGCTACTTTGGCTTTCAGTGAGACGCTCTGAACAGACCTATTATCCAGGGTTGTGCAGAATTTCGTCTCTTATGTTACAGACGAACAGGCGAGATATAACGTGCGCCCAACTCAACAGAAACGACGAGTTGGCTGTTTAGCCTCTACAGCACAGGACTGAAAGAGCAACCCTGGAAAACACCCTCCAAGACACCACAGCGTGTCACGGAACTAAACTACACGACGACCCAGCGTGTACCAGAAGCTACCTCAACGAAGGGCTTCAAACTCACTACACTGAAGCTAAGTGCATAGGAAAAAGTGCACTAAAATTGATAGCAAAAGGACCATAGTAGTCCACTCTTCAGAAAACTGTAAACGGACCACAGTAGTCCAATCTATGAACTCTAGAAGCCAGTGCCCTATGAAGACATAACAGCTGCCTAGACTATCAGCGATCGAATCATTTGCATTGACTTATGCCTGTTTAAGGTAGATTAGTACATCGAAGATATTGTATAGAGTAGAAGAAATAAATGTGTGATTTTAACTGTTATCAAGAGGCTGGACTACATATGATTCATAGCCGTGTGAAAGCTAGTGTGACAGTGATCTTTTACCATTTTTCTATCTATCTCTGTACCCCAGCCTTAACACAGACCGAGCTAAATAAATAAATGTATTAAAGTAATTCACAGGGTGACTAACTAGCAGTCCCCATAGAATAAAGCGTGAGGGTTACAGCATTCCATTGTGCAGAGCCCAGTAACAACTAAACCCCACGTGACACTTTAATTGGCGAGCCTAGCCAGGATCTGTGTATAATAGGAATTGGGTATAACCGGATCTAGGTACAATAAAATTAGATAACAGTAGTAGTAGAATAACTTAGAATAGTTGTAAGTGTAGGACAAGGATACAGTTTTGGTGCACTATTCTTTATTTAAAAACTTTTTTGCTTCAATTCTTTTTGTGCCTGTATGTTGCATTGTTCTTTTGCAGGTTTTGCTTAAGTAACTGTTGTATGCCATTTGACTCTTGTTTTATTCTATTATTGATTGCGAATTTTATGGTCTTTGCATTGTTTTTATTGAATTGCAATATTGCTAGTGTGTTTGTATTCCACGTGATTCAGAGGTTGGTCATAGACACTTTTTACAATGTCGGACCCAGTGGCCTTGAGATTGCGCTTCAAGGGATTGGGAGAAGCTTTACACTTAGCAGTGGGAGACCTAATTGCGTATATCAATGCAGAGGTAGAGAAACAGGAGGCTAAGGCAGAGAGAGCAGCAGAGAGAGAGGCAAAGAAGTTAGAAGCAGAGAGAGAGGCGAAGAAACTCGAAGCAGAACAGAGAAAAACAGAATTAGAGGCAGAGAGAGAAGCGAAGAAATTAGAAGCAGAGCAGAAGAAACTGGAACTAGAAGCAGAACAGAAGAAACTAGAGCTGGAAGCAGACCAGAAGAAACTAGAGCTTATAGGCAGAAAGAAAACAGAAGAAGGTAGCAGCAGAGAGAGAAGCAGAAGTTAGGAGATGGGAGTATAAGAGGGCAGAAAAGGAAAAAGACAGACAGCATGAGTTAGAATTGAGAAGACTGGGATCAGGAGCTTCAAGTTCTTCCTCAACCCCTCCCCACTCAGATCAACTAGAGGTAGCATCCAACCCCGTACTAGGGATGTCATTTCCAACGAAAGAGAAGAAGGTCTAGATCTCTATCTGACTAGGTTTGAGCGCCTAGCAACTGAGTATAAACTAGATCCCACCCATTGGTCTTTTAAGCTTAGTCAAGGGCTTAGAGGAAAGGCTTATGACATCTACAGTAAGCTACCGACGGTCAGAGTGACTGACTATCACAAAGTAAAAGAGGCACTCCTATCGGGATTCGAACTAACAGGAGAATGCTACCGGCAAAAATTCCGCACCAACCGTAGAGTGAAAGGAGAGAGCTATGCGCAGTTCGCGGATCGGTTGTCCACAATGCTAGATAAGTGGATTAGCCAGTCAGCCACTGCTAAGACATATGATGGACTGACAGAACTGTTAGTATGGGAACAGCTACGGGAAACCATGACCCCCGAGCTGAGAACATTCTCAGCAGAGCAGGGCGCGGAAAGAATGGAAGATCTGGTCAAGGTCGCAGATAGGTACGTGGATGCCCACGGAGAAGCCAAGAGCTTCAGGCGAGACCTAAAGCCTAACGGGAAGGAGGCACAAAAACGAAGCCCTCACCGGGAAGAGCGCACCGCGAATAAGCCGAATCACCCCAGACCTGGGCAAAATAAGGGACCCAACACAAAAATCGGAAAAAGAGGTCCCGCAGAACAGAAACGGTATTGCTCGTACTGCAATAGAAATAATCACTCCACCGCAGAATGTTTCAAGTTGGCCGCACAACGTAGGGAAGAGCACGAAAGCCGGCCAGCGCACAGAGTTCTAACTCAAAGCAGCGGTAAAAAGCCACACACTATCGGAGATCACCCATCGGTGACAGACACGGTCAAGGTCAACGGTAAAGAAGCGAACTGTCTGTATGACACAGGTCTAGCATACGACGCGATAGTTAGCGAATCTCTTGTATCGCGCGCGGACTTGACGGACAAGACAGTCGAACTACAAGGAGCAGACTTGACGAAACCGACGACTACTTGCCCAATAGCTTGGATAGAAGTAGAGAGTAGGTACTAACCCCGCGACATCACACCGTACCAGTTACCTTAGGACCATCAGTCGTAGTCGGCGTGCCATTCCAGCAAGTCTCAGTAGACATAGTAGGACCACTGCCCATGACGAAGAAGCGGAACAGATTTCTACTCACACTCGTCGACGCATGTACGATGTGGTGCGAAGCAGTCCCGTTGCCAGCGATCAACACCAGGAAGATTGCAGAGGCACTCATCGCCATCTTTACCAGAGTCGGTGTAACGGATGGTTTTTGTGTATTACAATTTAAATAAATATATGTATAACTACTTTTGGTGGGAAGGGGCCGGGTAGCTCAGTTGGTAAGAGCGTCTTGCTAGTAACCGAAAGGTCGCTGGTTCGAATCCCGGATTGGTCAATGTGTGATCATATTATTTTCCCCTTTACCAACAACTGGCCCGCTTATGTCAGTATAAATCGGTCCAGTAGTCACCTATATGTGAAAGTGTCGTGTGACTATAATCTACAAACAACAACAACTACTTTTGGTGTAATGAGTGTGTGTGTGTGTGAATGTGACTATCTGACGCTCAATATAAAGGTGTGTGTTCTATCTCTGTTTACTACACTCTTCCAGTCACCACCACACGCGTGCTTACAAACAAGGACAAAGACTACACAGTTACTTCTCTTTGCCCTCGGTTTCACTATTTCTCATACACTCAGAACATTTACATTAAACCAATCACAAATACATTAAATCATTTGCATATACATTAAAGTGTTAACGTACACACTACATTGTTCAGATACACATATACATTAAATCATACAGTCCCTTTCATATAACCGGTTCACGTAGATAATAAGAATGTTCATACAGACGATTCCCTAAGTGGCGAAATGCTACCTCCACAGTCCAGTAATAGCAGAAGTCGTTGTCCCCTCTTTGAGACGTCACTCGACTCTACTCTTTGCATTAGCATCGACACAGAATAACGACTCACTCGATGACTTGATTCACTGAATATTTCAATAGACAGTACTCACGATTCACTTTCAAGCACTCCGGCACAGAATTATCAGCCGATGCTGGAGTTAGAGCCACATCCAGAGGACGCTGCAGGTGTCCTCGTAGCCTAGAATCGGAGGATTACTTTGGCATCGTTGCTACACGTCTGCAACAGTGATGATGCACGAAGGGGAGCTACGGCGATGATGGTGTCCACATCCGGTTAAGTGGATGATGTCATGTGGACCAGATCCATCCGCTGTACATCAGGGGTTCTTCGCTCCGTAACCGCCCCGCTGTATACAACATGTACACAATCGTAAATTTTCGCTCTTATACTTAAAGAGACTGTATGTCTTTGACATATCTTTATAATTTATAATGCTTGAAGATCATTTCCTATGTAGAATGTCTTCCATACACCACCACACCACTACAATCACTATTGTCACCATTCCTGTGACAATACCTAGCATAGCCACTTTACACTGTACACACATTGCATAGCATACACACAATGGATTATGAGCCAAATATTACAAACACAGCTCACCTTCATTTTATAACATATTTATACCCATTCATTCATCAATAGATATACAAATTATCCAACTGAATTACATTCCTATTTCAGCCCCATATCTTCACATATGAATGAATATAAAAATGGCATCATAGTTACACATGATAATTACCTGATCAAATAAGTATTGACACGAGTTATCGTACTTTCAAACATGGGTTCTTCTGTACCCTAAACGTACTAATTCACAAAAAGCAATATTTTCCCTTTTCGTAAGGATAGCTTAGCAGTTCATTATAAATACCAATAATAATAATAATAATAATAATAATAATAATAATAATAATAATAAATACCTGTATTCTTTATACAGCTAAAAGTCCTAAAGAATCAGGTCTTTCCCAGAGCACCCACGAATACGTCCTTTCGCTTAGGCTGATGTTTCGTCTCTCACCTAACACAACTCACAAACTAATCGAAAATTAACGCAGTGACGTCATCACGTCTTCATACACAAACGTGTACGAACTGCGTTCGTTACACTACCCCCCCTCCCAAAGAAAAAAGAACCGACCGAGGGTCTTTTTTACAAGTTCTGAGGATAATGTCAAAACACAGCAACGACCACGTAACCTTGATCTATGGAACCGATTGATCACGATCAGCGCGTGACAACAGATCCGCGAACACATTCTGTGTACCTGGAAGTGGTTCAAGAGTGATTCTGAACTCTTGTAAGGACAAGGACCAACGCATGATGCGGGAATTCTTAAAGCGACTTGTATGCAAGTACGTCAGCGGTCTGTGATCAGTCTGGAGGACGAAGTCAACCCCCCCAGAGAAATTTGGAAAATTTCGAAATAGCCCAAACAATAGCCAAAATTCCCTTTCTATCGTGCTATATCGGGTTTCCCTATCCAGCAACTTTCTGCTCGCAAATGACAAGGGGTGAAGAGTTTCCTCCAACTCCTGAAGCAGCACAGCACCCAAGCCAGTAGAACTAGCATCCGTGCGCAAAATGAAAGGTTGGTCTAGCCTAGGTAACTGAAGAACAGGCGCAGAAGAAAAAATGTGTCTGATCTTCACCAACGCTTCCTCACAAGCAGGAGTCCACGCAATTGTGCGTGCTTTCGTCTCCTTTGTAAGATCTGTAATGAGAGCAGTGATGGTTGCGAAAGCAGGGACATATCGTCTATAAAAACTTAACAGCCCTAACAGGGAACGGACCTGCTTCCTGGTGGTCGGAGTCGGGATAGCCAAAATCTTTTCTATCTTTTTCTTTTCTGGACGCAGCATCCCCTCTCCCACCACATGTCCAAGAAACTCAAGACTCTTGTAGCCAGACGCGATCTTAGCTGGTCTTGCAGTCAAGTTGTAGTGAAGCAGCTTGTTTAAAACTTCTCTAACATGCACAAGATGATCTTGGAAAGTAGCACTATGAACCAAAACATCGTCAAAGAAATTCATAGAATTGGCCTCATCAAGTTCAAGCATCCTCATCATCCGGGCAAACACTGCTGGGGCAGAAACCAAACCAAAATGCATCCTGATCCATTGGTAGAGACTAATGTGCGTTGCGAACGCCGTCTTGTGACGATCCACCGGGTTGACAACAATCTGCCAGTAGCCCTTAGAAAGATCAATACGTGTGAAAAACGTACTGTTCGCAAGCCTTGTAAACAACTCGTCCACATCTGGAATGGGTTCAGCATCGAAAACAGTAATCTTGTTGAGAGCTCTGTAGTCAATGCAAAACCTACAAGCACCATCTTTTTTCTGAACCAGGACAACAGGTGATGAATATGCAGGTTTTGATTTCTCAATCACACCTAGATCAAGCATGGCTTGAATCTCTCTTACAACTACCTGCTTAGAAGAGAAAGGTAAATCATAAGCCCGTCGACGAACTGGAACATCAGTCGTAAGATTGACGTCAAGGAAGAGATTTCCATTGAATGTACCGGGTCTCGATGTCAACACCGTAGGAAAATCTGCAAACACTGAATACAGGGACTGACCATCAGAATCAGAGAGATCATTGTTGAAATCGATCTTTGAAATGTCCTCGTCATTGACAGACGACAACATGAGAGGAATAGTGGGAAGACCACCAACATCATCATCGTCTTGGACAACACCAATAGCCACTGATGGGACAGTATGCCAATCTGAAACGTCAGCATGAGGAACATCACACTGAGGTCCAACATCCTCGACATCTGGAAGCAAAAAAGGGGAAATGGAAGACCAGTCAACTAAAACACCTGTTGACAACCGTGTAGAATCCTCAACAACACCAACAGCAGCATCAACACGACGAAGATATCGTTTGAGCATGTTTGCATGGAAAATCTTCGACTTGCCTTTCACAAGAATCCTATAATCTGGATGAAGACATTCCTGTACAAAATAAGGACCTGACCATGTCATAAGAAGTTTGTTAGAGTCAGTGGGGAGAAGAACGAGTACCTCATCATGGACAGAAAAAGTTCGTGCCTTTGCACGACGATCAAAGTACCTTTTGTTCTTGACAGACGAATCTGCAGAATTTTGGGAAGCAATTTCACAAACTTCAGAAATAATATTCTTCAGGTCAAAGAGGTAAGTGTACAATGGCTTCGCTGATGTATCACTAGAGTTGTGATCTTCGGTCCAGAAATCAGCAATGAGAGAAATGGGACCTCTCGGTTTGCGACCGAACATCAATTCGAAAGGACTGAAACCTGTACTTTCTGACGGCAATTCTCTACATGCGAAGAGCAATGCAGGAAGATAGCGATGCCAAGCTTTCGGTTGAGAATGAACAACCTTCCGAAGCATAGATTTCAAAGTGCCATGAAACCGTTCAACAGTACCATTTGCTTGAGGATGGTAGGGAGAAGTACGTAAGGCTTGAGTACCACACAAAGCATGAAACTGTTTCATCAAATCTGATTTGAACTGAGAACCTTGATCTAAAAGAATTTCCTTGGGAAAACCTAACCTTGAAAAAATACTCATCAAAGCCTCAGCAACTGCAACAGAAGAAATGTCTTTCATAGGAACAGCTTCGGGAAACCTAGTAGCCAAGTCAATCAAAGTCAGAATGTATCTGACCTTCAACAGATGGAGGAGACAAAGGCCCAACTAGATCAATAGCGACCCTCTCGAATGGAGTCGAGATAAGAGGCATAGTCGCCAAAGGAACAGGGGGAACTTTTCCTTTTGAAATTGTTTTCTGGCAAATGTCACAAGTATGAACATAAGCACTCACATCAGCAGAAACACCAGGCCAAAAGAACTGGGACAGAATCCTAGTCAAAGTTCTACGAACTCCACAATGACCAGCCAAAAGTTGACCATGCGCAGCAATCATGACTGAAGTACGAAGTTTTTCAGGAACAACAAGCTGATGCAAAATATCATTGGATTTCTGATACCTCCTGTACAAAATATCATGTTTAAAATAGAAAGTATAAGTAGCAGAACCAACAACCCTTTCTTCACCTGAGTCAGCTAACTTAAAACAACCTTGCAAAGTAGCATCATCTTTCTGCAACTGAATGAGTTCAGCACGAGTGACCTTCAAGTCATCGCACACAGTGACAAGAGGTTTGTGCGGGAGATCCTGCTTCCTAGCCTGAGCACGAGTAGTGACAGCAGCAACAGGGACATCATCAGCAGCAGCAGCAACTTGGGTAGCTTGGGTCTGCTGGACAATCAAACCTGGAATATTTCCTACAATCAAGTCAGCAACTGGATCCTCAAGAACACAACAAACCAACTCTCCAACAAAATATGGGCAAGAAACAACTTTAGCCTGCTGGTAGATGTTTATCTCTCCACCAAAAGTTTTACAACGAACAGTACCTGGTACATACTGCTCATCAGAAACCAAACGTTTTCGAACACCACAAATGGTAGCACCTGTGTCTCGCAGAACTGAGCAAGCAGTAGAGTTTACAGAACCAACCTCTAAATGCAAGTGACCAAGTGTCTGATCAAAAACAGAGCTAACAACTTCAGAGTCTACAGGGACAACTGCACAACCTGAGCTTGATTTATTAATCTTATCATCTGAAGCTGTGGCTTTCTTTACAACAAAGGGACAAGTTTTTCTAGTATGACCACCAATGTTGCAAACAGGGCAAGGGTTTTGACTATTTCGAAGGGGACATTGCCTAGGACCATGACCTTTACCATCACAAAGAGGGCAATTATCAAAATTGGTGTAAAATGAACCACCTCCACGTCCACGTCTATAAGATCCTCGAGTCTGATCAAAACGACCTTCGACCTTTTGGTTCGAATCTGTGTATGTTTGGTCTTTCTTTTGAAAACCACCACGATTTCTCCAATAGCCACGACCTCGATAGTTTGAGTAACCACCGCGAGAATCTGCAGAGCCAGCAGCAGCCTGCGATTCCTCAGCTACATCAACTGATCCTACTGAACCGAAAATTGTAGCAGCCGATTTGCGTGCTAAGTTCTTTCCGGGACGAGCAAGACGATAACTTTCAGCAGTTTTAACCATATCATCCAATGTGACAAGTCCACGCTCGCGAATGAAAGTAGCAAGATCTTGTGACACACATTCTAGAAACTGCTCACCTAACACAAGATTCATTATTCCTTGCATGTTTCTATTAACACCGGACAAAGCTATTCACCTATCAAACAATCTGTTCAATTCAATACCAAATGTTTGGAAAGGTTCGTTTGAGTCTGGTCGGACTTCACGGAACTTCTTGCGAAAACCTTCAGCAGTACACTGGAACTTTTTAAGCAAATTGTCTTTCAAAGTTGGATAATCAACCTGACCATTTGCAGCAAGACTGTGGTATAAGTTCAATGCATTACCTTCTAACAAAGCTGAAAGAAATGTAACCCATTTGCTTCTATCCCAGCCAAGGGCTGTAGCATGAGTCTCAAAACGAAAAAGGTAAGAATCTATGTCATCTTGTCTTTCTTTGAAAAGAGGCAACTTGGGGTAAACAGGCCTAGCACCAAAAGAATTACTATCTCTACCTCTGTTTCCATGACCAACATCTTGTTCATCAAGTCTATGTTCAGAACGTAACTCAAATTCCTTTTGTTTAGTTTTCTCCCTCTCTCTTTCTAATTCAACTTTCTCTTTTTCTAACTCAACATCTGCTTGTTTAGTTGCTAGTTCAACTTCTGCTTGTTTTTTTTTAGCTAATTCAACTTTTTCTTTTTGTAATTCAACTTCCAATGTTTTCTGTCTTGTTTCTTCTTCCAATTTTTTTTCATCTCTTACTTTTTGTCTTTCAATATGATCAAAACAATCCTGTACATATTTTCCACATTCCTTATCCGGAATACCCAAAGTTGTAGCTTGAGCAATAAAAGATTGGAATAACTGATCATAATCATCAGACATGGCTAAGTACAATGTAGATCAAGAACCAACCAAAAAAATTTTTTACTATAAAAGTATCAAAGTGTCCAAACAGTAAATCAATAAAATATCAAAGTATCAACAATGAAATGGCAAAATGCAATCAATCAAAACAACTATAAATAATCCTATAAACCTTATGAAAAACAATTATGTATCTTCAAAAGTAATAATAATAATAATAATACAGGATGCTATACGCGCCTTACCCCAAATCATTCAGGCTCAAAGCGCGGCGACTTCCAGTACAATATACAGTTCAAGTTATAATGAAAACAGTCAAGTCTCAAATGTATACAAAGCAAATTATAATTATATTGTATTATTCCAATATGATTACAAGTACTGAAGCAATGACAAATTTTTTAATATCACATAGAACACACTAAGTCAATATATTCACAACCTATGTTGAAGAACTTCAACTGAAGTTTATAATAAACACAATGAATATACAGTGAAAGATTAAATTATTAAGTTAATATTTTTTATCCAAATATTTGTTCAACAGTCTTTTAGTTTTAAAGTATTATAATATTATTATGTATAATCCCAGTAATGGATCTATTCACAAGTATTTAAAGTTTATATCAATGTCAATAGGAAAAGAAAAAATAAATAGCCTACATAAATAAATTTCTAAGTCAAATAAAATATACCAAACGCTCAAACACTCACAATCAAATTTGTTACCTCCCTTGTCCCAAAATAATCACATGAACCACAATTAACTCTCAACACTATAAGCACTAGAACTAAATAATACTACAATACCAAATTTACGGCCAAAGGAAAATAAACTCAACAAATTAACAAAGTCTTATCAAGATAAATTTTATAAATAATAAAAATCAATAAGTGTCACACTAACTACTATACTATTCTATATCCAATTAAATTCAAAGTCAAACAGAATTACTAAACCAAAGTAAATTAAATTCAAAGTCAAACAGAATTACTAAACCAAATAAAATCACAAACAAAACTATCAGCACTAACAATCCAGCATGAACCAAGGGAAACAATGTATCAACAACTAAACTAAATCAAGGGACACAATTTAACAACGACTAAGCTAAATCAAGGGAAACAATTTAACAAGGATAACCCAGTATAACTACATACATAAATACAGAATATTATAACATCAAACTCAATGCAAATCAACAACACAATGAATAAATAAAATAAATCAAATTAAATGGGGCTGAAATCCTAACACTATAAACTACTTAAAATGAAGGTAAAGAGACATACACCCAAGCACACGCATGAAAGGACAGAACCCTACACAGCAAAGAACTAACAAACAAAAAAAAACACTCCCACTAACAGGAGAACAGAGCTGAAAAAGGAAACAGCAACCCACAGATAGAAAAAGAAATAAACCCTTAGTGCCCAGAAACTGTACACAGGCACAGCCGTTACACTGGAGACGGCACTGTCACACAAAACAAAACATCACAGTCATACACAATATAATCAAGAATTTCAAGGGAAATAAGCCCACTAGTCTAACTGTATATAAATATAATAACTAGTGGTGCCCTCAATAAATATAAATATGTATGACTTAATGCTATCACAGAGAAAGTCTAGGGTCACCAAATGTAACGGATGGTTTTTGTGTATTACAATTTAAATAAATATATGTATAACTACTTTTGGTGTAATGAGTGTGTGTGTGAATGTGACTATCTGACGCTCAATATAAAGGTGTGTGTTCTATCTCTGTTTACTACACTCTTCCAGTCACCACCACACGCGTGCTTACAAACAAGGACAAAGACTACACAGTTACTTCTCTTTGCCCTCGGTTTCACTATTTCTCATACACTCAGAACATTTACATTAAACCAATCACAAATACATTAAATCATTTGCGTATACATTAAAGTGTTAACGTACACACTACATTGTTCAGATACACATATACATTAAATCATACAGTCCCTTTCATATAACCGGTTCACGTAGATAATAAGAATGTTCATACAGACGATTACCTCCACAGTCCAGTAATAGCAGAAGTCATTGTCCCCTCTTTGAGACGTCACTCGACTCTACTCTTTGCATTAGCATCGACACAGAATAACGACTCACTCGATGACTTGATTTACTGAATATTTCAATACGCAATTGCTTATATTGACAGTACTCACGATTCACTTCCAAGCACTCCGGCGCAGAATTATCAGCCGATGCTGGAGTTAGAGCCACATCCAGAGGACGCTGCAGGTGTCCTCGTAGCCTAGAATCGGAGGATTACTTCGGCATCGTTGCTACACGTCTGCAACAGTGATGATGCACGAAGGGGGGCTACGGCGATGATGGTGTCCACATCCGGTTAAGTGGATGATGTCATGTGGACCAGATCCATCTGCCGCACATCAGGGGTTCTTCGCTCCGTAACCGCCCCGCTGTATACAACATGTACACAATCGTAAATTTTCGCTCTTATACTTAAAAAGACTGTATGTCTTTGACATATCCTTATAATTCATAATGCTTGAAGATCATTTCCTTTGTAGAATGTCTTCTATACGCCACAACACCACTACAATCACTATTGTCACCATTCCTGTGACAATACCTAGCATAGCCACTTTACACTGTACACACATTGCATAGCATACACACAATGGATTATGAGCCAAATATTACAAACACAGCTCACCTTCATTTTATAACATATTTATACCCATTCATTCATCAATAGATATACAAATTATCCAACTGAATTACATTCCTATTTCAGCCCCATATCTTCACATATGAATGAATATAAAAATGGCATCATAGTTACAAACTGAGTCACACATGATAATTACCTGATCAAATAAGTATTGACACGAGTTATCGTACTTTCAAACATGGGTTCTTCTGTACCCTAAACGTACTAATTCACAAAAAGCAATATTTTCCCTTTTCGTAAGGATAGCTTAGCAGTTCATTATAAATAATAATAATAATAATAATAATAATAATAATAATAATAATAATAATAATAATAATAATAATAATAATAATAATAATAATAATAATAATAAATACCTGTATTCTTTATACAGCTAAAGTAAGTCCTAAAGAATCAGGTCTTTCCCAGAGCACCCACGAATACGTCCTTTCGCTTAGGCTGATGTTTCGTCTCTCACCTAACACAACTCACAAACTAATCGAAAATTAACGCAGTGACGTCATCACGTCTTCATACACAAACGTGTAGGCTACGAACTGCGTTCGTTACAGTCAGATTCCCGGACAGCATTAGAACGGACAACGGATCTCAGTTCACCGGCCGCCTGATGCAAGACGTGTTCGAGTTGATACAAGTTCATCACATTCGCACACCACCGTACCACCCAGCCAGCAACGGACAAGTAGAAAGACTGAATGGAACCCTTCTCACAATCCTCAGGAAAGTCGCCGACGACAATCCAGAAGCGTGGGACACCTACGTGAATGCGGCACTGTTCGCGAGGAGCAGTAAACAGCTACACAGTTAGCAGAAATCTCTCCACGCATAGACCAGGAAGCAGGACTTGAGAATCTTAGAATTCAATCAAGTAGCCACGGGCCTGACTTTGTCAAACAGGTAAATGAACATACTTCTGCTTCATCGTGATATATTTATATTATTGTTGAAATTATGTTTGTGGAATTTGCTATGCATAGACTTGAATTGTTAATCCGAATTTGCCGTACCACGTGGAGAAGCCGAACACGTGTTAAGACCGACCGGTTTGGACGCCATGACGGAACCACTGTTGGTTAACCTATATGTATGTTTGCAGACCAGTGGCTGTACCAGTGAATGTTTATAATATTATTAATTCTGTATGTGTATAGTTAGCCACCATTTATATTTATGTATGTATAGGAAATTAGAGTTGAGATTCCAGTGGACCACGGACGTAGCAGAATGTTCGTCGCTTATGTATAGAGATGTGGAGCTATCACTGAGGGCTACTTTGGCTTTCAGTGAGACGCTCTGCACAGACCTATTATCCAGGGTTGTGCAGAATTTCGTCTCTTATGTTACAGACGAACAGGCGAGATATAACGTGCGCCCAACTCAACAGAAACGACGAGTTGGCTGTTTAGCCTCTACAGCACAGGACTGAGAGAGCAACCCTGGAAAACAACCTCCAAGACACCACAGTGTGTCACGGAACCAAACTACACGACGACCCAGCGTGTACCAGAAGCTACCTCAACGAAGGGCTTCAAACTCACTACACTGAAGCTAAGTGCATAGGAAAAAGTGCACTAAAATTGATAGCAAAAGGACCATAGTAGTCCACTCTTCAGAAAACTGTAAAACGGACCACAGTAGTCCAATCTTCATGAACTCTAGTAGCCAGTGCCCTATGAAGACATAACAGCTGCCTAGACTATCAGCGATCGAATCATTTGCATTGACTTATGACTGTTTAAGGTAGATTAGTACATCGAAGATATTGTATAGAGTAGAAGAAATAAATGTGTGATTTTAACTGTTATCAAGTGGCTGGACTACATATGATTCATAGCCGTGTGAAAGCTAGTGTAGCAGTGATCTTTTACCATTTTTCTATCTATCTCTGTACCCCAGCCTTAACACAGACCGAGCTAAATAAATAAATGTATTAAAGTAATTCACAGGGTGACTAACTAGCAGTCCCCATAGAATAAAGCCTGAGGGTTACAGCATTCCATTGTGCAGAGCCCAGTAACAACTAAACCCTACGTGACAATCATCATCATCATCATCATCATCATCATCATCATCATCATCATCATCATCATCATCGTCGTCGTCGTCGTCGTCTTCGATAGCATCATCATCATCATCATCATCATCGAAATTTAAACGTGGAGTGTCGAGGGTTTGGGTGGGATCTTTCTCAGTAAGTATGCCGCGGAGCGAATCTCCATTTTTACAGCGCCTAAATAACCATAATAACATTATAAATTATATATTGACCATAGATCTGGAAGTACCAACAGGAATAGGTGCATAAGAATAACGTTGACCTCTTTTACTAAGACTAGAAGCCAAATCGGCCAATGTCACTACAACACAGGTTTATGCAATCTCATTTTTGACGAGAATGTTGGTGGTGTACTTGTGCTTGACGACTTGGTGAATCAACTTGACCTAGAAGTACTAGTATACTGACGAATGACATAGTGTAGCTTAAAGGGACACACTTTCACCACGAACCCTCGACAGATTATTTTAACATTCACAGTGAGCTTTGCCCCATTGAAAACAAAAGCGTAATATAAAAACTACAACTCTTGGAAAGTATAGTTTTTTTTCTTTGTTTTTAAAATTATTTTAAAAATCATTGACTTCCGTAGTTTGTGTGCCTGTTGATAGCAATCGATAGCCACCGTTAGTTAGTTAATTATTCATTGCTTACAGGGTCCCGCGGAGTGCAAAGAGCCGAATCAAGCCCATAAAATCAAGACCACAACTTGGCTGAAAGAGGACTCACCCCTGATCTGCATAAAAGACCCGCCGAAACAACCCCAGTGGCAACACTGAAGGCACTCCACCAGCCGGTCACTGTACAACAAAGGCATCCCACGCAGGGGACGCCGAGGCTATACTCCAATTCATCGATTCTCCCGTTCACAAAAACAAAATAGAATACAAACATCATCACAAAATATCAACAAAACACATACCTATAAAATGCTTACATTGCTAAACAATAATATCACAGGATCATTTGGCAGAAAGCGTCCAACACTCCCAAGCTGACACGACATCACACACAAATGAGGAGTTTTGGAAGAGTTTTCAAGAAAAAAGGTAGGTGACTGGTCTAGCGAAGAAGGAGATAGTATAGTAGATTGATAGAACAGAGTAAGAATGAGAAAGAACAAATGAGAAAGACAGCGGCAGTGGGAATTTAAAGCACTAAAACAACATCTACCAAAGCTGGTATAACTCGGAACCCATAAAAACGTTTCTCAGTAAGGGTTTTCGCTTTAGTTTGATATCACACACCCTACCCTACCCTAGACACTAAAGACGCACTCTTGAAACTGCTTGGTTCATTAAGGAATAGGGTCAAAGGTCACACAACTGTTAAACAGAGGAAATCACGCCCTGTCAGAATAGAAATGGACAATTCAAACATTACGGGTTGGTTTGAGCAACGGAAGCTCACTTAACTTTATTATTGTTTAATAATTACAAACAACGCGAATTTTAGAATAAACCGCCAAAGGTAAACAAAACCTTCGAAATGGGGACTTTAAGAAGAAGAAGAAAAAGAAGAAGGCGACGACGACGTCAGTGATGATGATGGTGATGACGACGACGACGACGACGACGACGATGATGATGATGATGATGATGATGATGATGATGATGATGATGATGATGATGATGAGGGAGAATTGGTTGCTGGATGAAACTGGTAGTAGATTGTGAGAAAGAGATTCTTTTTTGTATTTTATCATTCTTACATAGCGCTTTTGCATCTGCAGAGCTGCTCAAGGCGCTGGTCAATACAGTATCTAAACCAAGCCGCCTGAGAAGTTCACTTGCAGCCTTTGGGCGCATAGTCTGACGCAAAGAGGACTGTGCACATTACATCCTATTGTAATCTTCCCTTTTAGGGGAATGATGTAAAGCTTTTTACAGGGTTAAACTGTTTCTTAAGCATAGTTATATGTAATTATGTAAACTGAAACGTACTATATTTTTTTAGTAGCATCGTTTATCTTAGAGATTTAACTTGGTCGAGCAGCAATCCATAATATTCTATTTATATGGTCGTCCCGAATTACAATAATAAGAATAGTCATAATTAAAACAGTGCATTAGTTACATATGTTTAATGTAAGCATAACGGGAAAGGATTGGGGTCAAAACAATAATTTGTTGAGGAGCTTATCAAATAGTGTTTCTTATTAAGAGCCGAAAACGTCAGCTAGTAAACACTCTTAGTACGTTCCCAAGGCAGTTTTATGGGTTAACAACCATAAGCCTGGTTAAATACCCCATCCACCATGGAGACAAGCTACTGTATCTATCAAATCAAGTTATCATTTTACAATGCCACCACATGGTTTTCGTGACTATAAATACATCTTGCTTTGTATTATCTCAAATATTACTTGACCGATTAGGATTATTTTATTAAGCATGTACTTTGCTGCTCTTCAGTCTTTAATGCCATTCATTATTATGATTATGATTG
The DNA here is from genome assembly GCA_036898135.1 of Oncomelania hupensis. NCBI lineage: Eukaryota > Metazoa > Mollusca > Gastropoda > Littorinimorpha > Pomatiopsidae > Oncomelania > Oncomelania hupensis. The sequence goes on along the minus strand of CM072511.1, from coordinate 48,752,393 downwards.
TGATGATGATGATGATGATGATAATGACGATGATGATGATGATGATGATGATGATGATGATGATGATGATGATGATGATGAAGAATATTATTATTATTCTTATTATTATTTATCCGCCTATTCTAGACTACTCCTAACATTAATAAAGTCATCAAAAGCCTGTATGACAAGGCTACCAGTGCAGTCCTCCACAACAGCGCCATCGGGAACTGGTTCAGAACAACAATCGGTGTGCGTCAGGGATGCCTACTCTCTCCAACACTCTTCAACATCTTCCTAGAGCGCATCATGTCAGATGCCACGAAGGCACGGTCAGCATAGTGGGGTAGAGCAATCTCCAACCTCCGTTTTGCGGTTGACATTGATGGATTGGCTGGAGAGGAACAAGAACTTGAACAGCTGGTACAGAGACTTGACACCACTTTCAGAGCCTTTGGAATGGAAATAAGTGCACAGAAGACCAAAATGTTGACCAACAACCCCAATGTCATCAACAGGGACATCAAAGTCCAAGGCCAATCTATCAATACAGTGCATAGCTTCAAATATTTAGGATCCATTGTATCAGACATCAGTCTACACTCCAAGCTAAGGTTGCTGCACCCTCTTGTCATCTCCATCTTCCTATACGCTTGCGAAACATGGAATCTTAACAGCAGACCTGCTCACAGTGGTGAAGAAACGGAAACTCCGGTAGTACGGCCACGTCACCAGAGCATCAGGACTGGCAAAGACCATCCTGCAAGGCACGGTGCAAGGATGCAGAAGAAGAGGGAGACAGAAAAAGAGGTGAGAGGACAACATTCGAGAATGGACTGGCTTGACACAGCGAAGCCGTGAGAGATGCCGAGGACAGAGAAAGATGGAGTACGCTGGTAAAACGATCATCAGTGTGCCCCAACGACTTTCGAGTTACGGGATAGGATAAGATAGGATAGGACTCTAGACTTAGCTCTTGGTGTTTACATGAATACAGAACAACGTTTATAAAACAAAACGAGGAAAGCTGATGAAATATTAACTATTACCAGTTAATTTACATATAAACTAATGTCTCTAACACACACACACACACACACACACACACACACACACACACACACACACACAATCTCTCTCTCTCACTCACTCATTCACTCACGCGCAAAAGCAAACCCGACATTCATCGTCATCATCATGCCGCACCGCCTCAATCGGCCAAAGTTGCTAAGATCTATCATTTTCTATACACATTTTGCGCTGCAATATCTAGAAGTTGGCTGAACAGATTTTTTTTTCCTGGTCCTGATTTGGCTCGGAAGAGTCCGCTGGACCTAAAGCAATAATCTTGTTGTCTTGAACAGATTTTTTGATAAATTTTATCTTGCAGATTTTTCATATCGTTCCATATTTTCATAATTTTGCGTCTTCAGGGATAAAATCGAGACCAAATTCGTGGATCTCTTTGAACACTTGAAAAAAAAAAAAGTTTGTTTTCAGTCATGTTCTGGAGTGTCCGGGAATATATCGGAATAGCTTGTTTCCTTTTGCTACTTCATGATGTAAATTTTGTTCGACAAAAATTTCATAACATACTTCATTTTCTCATGAATTGTTTCATTTGCCTTTTTTTGCCTACAAGGGCTGTAATGTAATGTTCATTTTTCAATGATCTTTGCATTATCAGTCTTCTGCGTGTAACGGACAAGCCTTATTTGAATAAAAAGGACAAAACAAATGATCTCTGTCTCTCTCTCTCTCTCTCTCTCCCTCTCTCTCTCTCTCTCTCTCTCTCTCTCTTCTCTTTCACGGACAGTCATTCACTCACGCACTTACATATATACGTGTACAAGCTTAATAGTACTACAATGCACACAAGCTCCAATATACTGCTTGAGGGCTTCAGGCACTAAGAAATAACAGACGGGTATGGTTTGTAGGGAAATAATGTTCACACATTGCAGCGTCACAAGTCCTTGTCAAATTCACAATGAGCGCTGCCCAACCCCCACTTCCCACCCACCCCCACCCCCTAAAAAAAAGAAGAAAAAAAAGAAAGGAATAAACCCAAAAATAGTCTCTTTCAAAAGTACGGTTTAAAGTAAGGTCTAAATCGGTATTTACATTTTGTTTATGCGTTATGCGCCTATTAATAGGATCAAGGTTGGTTTTAAAAATAGCACCGACTATATTATCCTTTAATTTGACAACAATGCAAATTCTAGGTGTACTTGTTGTCACTAAAAAAAAAATGCTTTGAGACCGATGCTGTTTAAACCAATCTTGGTTATACGCGGTCATTAATGATTCCAGTGATTATAACTGTGATGATATTCTGGGGAAGATACGTTTATTTACTAGGGGGTAAGACTTATGATAGATGGGCGATGGGCTACCACTATCGATCGTTCTTTTACCAGAATTCCGAAGCTGTGTGAGAGACTGATCACGGCGCTTTGGTCACATAAAATTTATATTTGTTCTCGGGCTTTTTAGTATCATTTGGCTCATGCAACTTGAGAAACAGTTGATTACTAATCAAAAGACTAGGTTATTATGTCTCGAGAGAAGAAAACTAATAGCTACACAACAATACAAATAGAATGACACCAGTCGTATGTATGTAATTTCTCGTTTTATATATTCAACACAACTTTTACATGTACTTCATTAAACAGGTAAATTAATAATTCTAAGAGTTCGATGTGCTGGGAAAGTTTGTCAGCAGGTCTCCTTCATCCTATGCTACGCGATTATATTCAAGTGGTTGACTATTTTCTAGAGGGTAGAACTCAGTTTGCATTTGTGGGTGACTTAGCTGCACTGTCGTTGAGTGTGCTTGGGTCCTTCTGAGAAGTCTTGCCTCTCAGGTTGAGCGGGTGAGTCGGGTGAGTATTGTAGCTATGAGGTTAGGACAGGGAGAGGTAGAATCTTGGTTGTTCTTCTTCTGTACCACGGGAGCAAGCGTCATGCGTTTGTCTCCACAAACCGTCCCAGAGCTGACCTGTAAAGGTCGGAGCTCTGGCTACAATATTCTCGTTAGATATAAGTGTGCGGTCTCCTCTGCAAAGTGTCCATAGCATCAGACACCTGCAAGGTTCCCATATGCACAATTCGATTTGAATCTTAAGGCTAAGATACATCAATCCACATGCATACTGTCTCAGAAACAATAATCTGTTTCTGTAACAATATATATATATATATATATATATATATATATATATATATATATATATATATATATATATATATATATATATATATATATATATATATATATATATATATATCAGGAACATATTATTAATACATGGCAATCAATATAAAATAAACATACACATATCAAAACTACTAATGTTATCTTACTTCTAGACTCTGGGATCCGTGAAACCGTCTCTAGTCTAACTTGATGATAAGGCTGAGGATAAGCGTTCACTGCAGCTTGTTCCTTGGTTTGACCCTCGCAGCTTCGTATTTCGTATTCGACTGACGAGCTAAAGTTGGGCCCTCAAGGACCTGCAGGGGCTCCCTATAGTCTTCTGACCAATCGTTTAACTCTCGTTTTAGGTAATCTCGCCTATACGGGATTATTTGTTTTTATTTGAATATTTTCCACACCTGCCCTATTTACCAGACACGTATAATTATCCTTGAATAGGAGTGTCAGAGGTAGAATGTAGGATAGATGCAATCTCGATAAGCGGAGCCTAGGCTACTTAGTGTTTCAGTGACTCTGGTCATGCATAGTGGAGTAAGCTAGTTGACGGAGACAACGTTCTGGTCAGTTCGGCAAGTAAGCTATTTAAAATTCTTGGGTTGGCCAAGTCTGTCTGCGTGATTGTCTGGAGAGAGTTAATTTAACATGGGTGTGCTGCTCTTTAGGTAACTGGTGAATTAACGTCAAATGTCATTCGATGATATCTATTTTGCGCTAAGCTAATTTCCTACATTTTGTCGTCACTATTTCTGCTGTTACAATAACCATTTGCTCATTATATAGGCCTGCATGTAGTAATCGGAGGATCGTACTGTGCATGCTTTTCGACACGTTTCTCGATTTAGTACTACACTGATAACATTGTTACCAGGTGACCCTACGAGAGGTCAAGTTGTATAAGTATCAGGATCATGTGAGCTGAACTAAGGCGGCGTGTTTTTTGTTCATTGAAATCTACCGAAAGCTGCTTAAAATCTCTGGTTCCTTTTTTTTGGTAACCCTTACAGGGCCTCACATAAACACGAAGTTTTATAGCGAACATGCATGAGCGTGTGTATGTGTGTGTGTGTGTGTGTGTGTGTGTGTGTGTGTGTGTGTGCCTAGTGTCAACTCAATACTGAGTTGGTGTATTAGTAAAGTCAACAAATCTTTATTTCCAACAATGGAGAAGTATTCAAATACAATATAACACGATCACACCCCCCCACCCCCAAAATGAAAGCATTCAAACATTACAATAACAATAACAATGAATAGAAAAACATTAAAATGAAAACGGACCGCATTCAATTAATTCATTTTCGCACACCATCACCATTGCCTATTATACATCCTAACCACGACAAAGCGTCACGATGTAATATTATTGCCATTACTTAAATGCAAGGAGGACATTTAGGGCTATTTAAGCTTATTAAGTTTAAATTTGTATTATTGGTATAATTTACAAACTTTATTTGACCCTTATTTTTCTTAAAGGGGTCACAAACCTTCAAAGTCGCATCGTTTTGTGGGTGTGTTTGTTTTACAAAAATTGCATTCATTATGCTCGTGTTCGTCAGTGCAATCTATTGAATAAAGACAATTAACGCAACAGCCCAGATTTTGCTCTCCATTATAATGTGTGGAGTACAAGAGAATTATTTGACGCTTCTCGAAGTGACCCAAGATGAATGCTGCCAGGCATTGTTTCCACTTGATCAACCTCCCCCCTCTCTCACTCCATCAACCCTCATTAATCCCACTTCACACTGTTCAAAATGCACACTACCACAGATTTGTGTACACTGATTCTTACTGTTTAGAGAGATTGTGATAACCCCTCGTGTTAGTATACATGTACTTTATAGTTGCTTCCAGTTGACTCTTTGCTGAATGAATCATTGCATTAACCCGATGAGGTAGCATACGCACAGTTAGGTAGTTTCAGAATTGCTTAAATGAACTTTTATCGGGTAACGGCTGTTCTTAATTTATCAAGAAGACGAAGAAGAAGATCAGATATGCTAATTATGTGTTGCGATCATCCACGAACAACGTACTAAAAAAACTACTATGAATGAACGGGCTTTGTACGAACAATGTACTCGTAGTGTAGTTAACAAACTACTATGAATGTACGGGCTTTGTTACTTTTCATTTGAATGAGTGAGAAACATCGTACTTGTGACTTTAGCACCTTCACTCAACTGAGAACGAAGAAGGCAACGTAAGTAATTAGCTGTCGACAATTGTGTGATGAGAACGACGACGACGACAACAACAACAACAACAACAGCAACAACTGCAACATCATCAACAACGTCAACATTTGCAGCATCAAATGTGACCACAAGTGCGCTACTCGAGCGCCAATAGAAAAACGAAAAAGAAGAAGAAGAAGAAGAAGAAGAAGAAGAGGAAGAGGAGGAAGAAGAAGAAAACGAAGAAGAAGACAACATCACGACCATCTACAGTACCATCCAACGACAATAAAAATAACAACGACGACATCGACGACAACCACCACCATAACAATTAGATGGAATCAGCAACAACAAACAACAATGTCACCGACAAGCGTGACAGCCTTATCGTTTCAAACAAGGAATATGTCGGTAAAAATACTGACACTGACTATGACAGTGACAGTGACAGTGATACAGCTGTTCTGCCTTTGGCAGCGGGTGAAACCAACGAGACCACAGGAGTTTCCAGAACTTTGTGCATAACAGTTGTTAGGCGCGTGGCTGCAGAGCTGAGAAAGAAAACGGTTTTAAGTTTCACTATTGCTGTCGCTATTATCTTGCTGACGCAGATCAACTTGGCCGTATTTCTGGTGACTCAGGTAAGACCTTTAATAATGTTCTTCTCCTTTTAAAATCTCTTAATCTCTTTTGTCATCATTAATGTTTTCATTGATTGATCCTAACGCTGAATCGATGGTGTCATATTGATGATCATGACGATGATGATGATGATTACGACGATAATGATGACGACGATGAAGTCAGTATTATTGTAACTGATAGATTGCTGAAGTAAGTAGGTTGATGATGATGTTGCTGCTGTAATTGAAAATAATGATGGCGATGATGCCAACGACAACCATTTCAAAAATATCAACGACGCTGCAGCAGCAGCAGCTACTGCTAATGCAGGTCCTGCTGCTTACATGATGATAATAATGATGATAATGATAACGATGATGATGATGATGATGATAATGAGGAAGAGGACGAGGAGGAGGAGGAGGGAGAAGAATGAGAAGTTGTGGAGGAGGATGATTGGAGGTTAATTTGTTTCTATGTTCATAACAAAGATGACGTCGCTGGAGAAGGAGTTCGGTTTCACCTCACTGCAGACGGGTCAATTGCTGTCGGCCAACGAGTTCGGGTTCCTGTGCTTCGTGCTGCCCGGGGGCTACCTGGCCCACAGAATCCATGTGCCCCGGGCCCTCGCCATTACTGCCCTGTGTGTAGGGCTGATTGGAATCATGTCTGGCCTTCCTCACTTCTTGTTCCCTCACTCCAGTCTGCTTGACGCTGCAGGCAACAACAGTTCTGCAATATTCAACGATACAACTGCTGGTTCAGTTGTTGGTGTTCTCAGTGCTAGTAAGTTGAAATATTTATTACTAGTGGTTTTGTTTTTGTTTTGCCAGGGTACACAGGTTCCCATACCCCCCCCCCCCCCCCTGATATCTCTCCGCCCCCCCATGATGCCTCACCATACCCCCATGATACCTCCCCGAACCCACTTGATACCTCCCCATACCCCCTTGATACCTTCCGTACCCCCCTTGTAACCTACCTGTACCCTCCTTGATACTTCCCCGTTGATCGTTTCGCAGGTATGGATGAAAGGAATAGACCATCACCATACCCCCTTATATATACCCGTATCCCCGTTATGCCTACCCATGCCCCTTTAAACCTACCCGTAGCCCCCTTTTACCTACATGTACCACCCCATCCCGATCCTTGGTAATAATAATAATGATAATAATAATAATAATAATAATATTAATAATAATAATAATAATAATAATAATAATAATAATAATAATAATAATAATAATAATAATAATAATATTGAATATAGAATAATACAAATAGAAATCATAAAAAACACCAAGGTTTTAAAATAAAATTTGATATAAGATATAATAATAATAATAATAATAATAATAATAATAATAATAATAATAATAATAATAATAATAATAATTATTATTATTATTATTATTATTATTATTATTATTATTATTATTATTATTATTATTATTATTATCAGTTTATAAATAATAAAAGTAAAAAGCCGAAATTAAAAAGAAAAATATCCATATTGTAGTGTAAAAAAATAACATTTAAAAAATATGGCCCAAGGGAGATTTGAACTTGGGTCGCCTGCACGGTAGTCAAATGTCATACTACGTGAGCTACCAAGGCTTCGTATAATGACATCAATTTTTTGCTATATGGGAAAACATGCTGAAACCTCGAATCGATTTTTAATTAATCAAATATAATTAGTTAAACACAAAATTTTGTAAGATTGGTGACATGAGTGCAAAAGTGTTTTGAATGGAAATAAAACAAAATTTGCTGTATTACTGAACGGCACGTTCTTGACACTGGTTGAATGGGAAGCGTGCAAAATGGGGCTATTGCAGTTTGTGGACATTTTGTTTATTTATTTATCTCAGAAACGGTTAAACATTCGGTAAGGAAATGTCGGCTATAATGATTTCGCGGATTTTGAGCGCACAGCAGGCCGATCCGCAGCGCCCAGCACCTGCCCAGATCAGCGTCCATACCGGACAAACTTTACAGTAGAGGCGAAGAAGGACTTCCGGCTAAGCAATTTATATATATAGATTGGGTGTGCTTTGCAGCCTATTATGAATACAAAAGTAGAAATAGGCTACCAGCAAGATACAATTTATTGTCCGTTGGGCTGGCAGTCGTCATGTTTGACCTACAGCACTTTCTCGTTCCCTCAGTTCAATCTGCATGCCACAGTTAATCGGAATTTAGCTACACAACTGCTGCTGCTGCATTGAATGATTGTGTTCTTAGCGCTGGACAGTGCTAAGATTAAAATGCTGGGTTGTTCAGGAGTAGAAAATACATTATCACTGTGATTTTTTCCACCCAGGCATTCCATTCAAACTACAGTAGTTATTCACAGGGTAAGGTCGACCTCAGAGACAGAAGGGGAATAAAAATATTAAAAAAAAACATATCTTTGCTGCAACTTGAAGATTCAGTATTGGTTAGAAGCATTGCAGTAGAAATACACGACCAAACGTTATAGGGAAAGTGTCTTATGGTTTTCTGGTAAATGATAGGACAGCGCGAGTTTACATGTAGGCCTACTGATAAGAATACAAACAGTGAATGGCAAAAGAGAGCTAAGGGGAGTAAATCAAATTTGACAAACTTCCTGAAGTGACGTTTTCTGAGAGAGATCCGGTTATATCAATATGTTGTTAGAGAGATAACAAGTACTGGCTATGACTGTGACTATTAACCTTCTCCTTGCAGCAACCATACCCCCTGCCTTCTGCCAAAATGAGGCGTCTGAGGATGCTGAAGACAGGTGTGAAAGAGTGACAACCGTCAAGGAAAGCAACTCATCCTTGATAGGGACATCCATAGAAGTTGTCTTCGATGAGCGGTCGTACCCAGTCTATGTCTACCTTTTCGTATTCCAGGTAGGCCATTGCAACTGAGCTGCTTCAATAGGTTGTATCATGATGATGATAATGATGATGATGATGATGATGACGATGATGATGATGATGATGATGATGATGATGATGATGATGATGATGATGATGATGATGTGACAGATGCCGCCTCTGAGATCCTTGGCAAGCACCGCTCGAAGGTCGTGGATCATACCTGCACTTTTGGCCCTGTGTGACAAACGAGGAGAGATGAAAAAGAAAAAGAAAATCTCCCAGGGAGCTCATGTCTACCGAAAAATCAACAATGACATCCGAAAAGGCACGCGAACAGCAAAGGAGAACTGGATAGAAAAAGAAAAATGCCAGAAAATAGAGAACAGTCTGAACAAGAACAATAGCAAGGTCTACCAGACTGTGAAGCGGCTGACAAGTGTTAAACAGCCTAAGGTCTCCACGATCCAAAGCAAGTTTGGCATGTGCCTTACAGAAGAACAAGAAATCTTCGATAGATGGACAGAATACTGCTATGCTCTTTACAACCACACACCAAACAGAGACCTATCAGTTCTAGCAGAACAGAGAAGAAGAAATCCTCCCAATTCTCCGAGAAGAAGTTGAGGCAGCAGTGCAATCGCTGAAGAAAGGGAAGTCAGTGGGAGTGGACAACATACCCGCGGAATTGTTTCAAGCAGGATGAGCAGCGATTATTGACGGCCTCACCATTATCTCTAACAAGATCTGGCAGAGTGGGGAGTGGCCTACACCATGGACCCAATCGCTTGTGTCACTCTTCCCAAAAAGGGTAACCTTCAGGAGTGTGAAAATTACCGTACCATCTACCTCATCAGCCGTCCCAGCAAGGTCGTCCTGAAAATAATACTCAACAGGTTGAAACCCCAAGCTGAACAAATCATAGCTGAAGAACAAGCTGGATCCAGGGAAGGGCGAAGTACCACTGAACAGATTTTCAACCTCCGAATAACCTGCGAGAAATACCTATATCACCGACAACATCTAAATCATGTGTTTGTAGACTTCAAGAAAGCGTTTGACCGAGTCTGGCATGCAGCTCTGTGGGCAACCATGAGAGTATACTACGTCATCCCTAATATTATTGAAGTCATCAAAAGCCTGTATGACATGGCTACCAGCGCAGTCCTCCACATCAGCATCATCGGGAACTGGTTCAGAGCAACAATCGGCGTGCGTCAAGGAGGCCTACTCTCTCCAACACTCTTCAACATCTTCCTAGAGCGCATCATATTAGATGCCCTTGCAGATCACGAAGGCACGGTCAGCATAAGGGGTAGAGCAATCGCCAACATCCGTTTTGCGGATAACATTGATGGATTGGCTGGAAAGGAACAAGAATTTGAACAGCTGGTACAGAAGCTTGACACCACCTCCAGAGCCTATGGAATGGAAATAAGTGCAGAGAAGACCAGAATAAAGACCAACGACACCAATGGCATCAACACGGGCATCAAAGGCCAAGGCCAGTCCATTAAGACAGTGCATAGCTTCAAATATTTAGGAGCCATTATATCAGACAATGGGTCCCGACAGGAAATCCTCTCCAGGATCGCACAAACAACTGCTGCCCTGACAAGATGGAAGCCCATTTGGAAAGACGGGACCATAAGTCTTACACTCCAAGCTAAGGCAGCTGCGCTCCTTTGTCATCTCCATCTTCCTATACGCTTGCGAAACATGGACCCTAACAGCGGATCTACAACTAAGAACACAAAGCATGGAGATGATGTGCTACAGAAGACGTCTGGGCATTTTCTATACCCTGCACATCACCAACGACGAAGTCCGACAGGCCATCACACAAGCCATTGGACAACACGATGACCTGCTCACAGTGGTGAAAAAACGGAAACTCCGGTGGTATGGTCACGCCACCAGCCTAACAAAGACCATCCTGCAAGGAAGCAGAAGAAGAGGAAGACAGAAAAAGAGGTCGGAGGACAACAGTCGAGAATGGACTCGCTTGACACTGAGCGAAGCGAAGAGGGTTGCCGAGAACAGAGAAAGATAAAGTACGCTAGTTAAACGATCATCTGTGGTGCCCCAACGACTTTTGAGTTAGGGATAGGATAGGATAGGATAGGATAGGATAGGATGATGATGATGATAATAATGATGATGATAATAAAGATGATGATAAAAATTATTATTATTATTATTATTATTATTATTATTATTATTATTATTATTATTATTATTATTATTATTATTATTATTATTATTATTGCATATTAGGTGCTCCGAGGGATCCTGGGATCATCACGGTTACCGCTGTTTGCTGAGTACATAGAAACCAATGCAAAGACGACGGACACAGGATTTTATTTTGGTGTGTATAATAATTTATATCTCTCTCCCCCTCTCTCTTTCCCCTCGCCACTGCTCCCTCTGTATTACATTTGATATCTTTATCATCGTCGTTATTATATGTATATATACCACACACAGAAAAAAAAAGGAAAAGAAAGAATCTATCTATCTATCTATCTATCTATCTATCTATCTATCTATCTATCTATCTATCTATCTATCTATCTATCTATCTATCTATCTATCTATCTATCTATCTATCTATCTATCTATCTATCTATCTATCTATCTATCTATCTATCTATCTATCTATCTATCTATCTATCTATCTATCTATCTATCTATCTATCTATCTATCTATCTATCTATCTATCTATCTATCTATCTCTCTCTCTCTCTCTCTCTCTCTCTCTCTCTCTCTCTCTCTCTCTCTCTCTCTCTCTCTCTCTCTATCTATCTATCTATCTATCTATCTATCTATCTATCTATCTATCTTTTTTTTTTCGTGTATGTGGTACCTCTTACTTTCAGCTATTTTCATAATTGCATCATTATTTATTCTTAAGGTTGATATCTTCACTTACGTGGTGTGTGTGTAGTTGGTTGGTTGGTTGTTTTATTAAAGTCTTTTTTCACCAAGATGATAAAGACTATTCAATTCTATACCCTGTAATGTATATATATAAAGTGTGTGTGTAGGTGTGTATGTATATGTACCTTTTTAAAATTTAGATGTGTTTGTTATTTTTATTTCTTACGACGTTTAACATGTTTTATCATACAATGTTGTACCATATTGTTTAAATGCAAATTATATATATATATATATATATATATATATATATATATATATATATATATATATATATATATATATATATATATATATATATATATATATATATATATATATATATATATATATATATATGTGTGTGTTTGTGTGTGTGTGTGTGTGTGTATGGGTGCCAGCTCTTAGGGCAAGCTGTGAGTTTGGTTTCGCGCTATATAAAATAAATTATTAATATTATTATTATTATTATTATTATTATTATTATTATTATTATTATTATTATTATTATTATTATTATTATTATTATTATTATTAACAGCCCAGTCAGCGTCGCTATCGGGCTGACTGCCTATATAAACCTTAGTGACAGCCCTAAAACGGCTAAAAGTCGGATGCCATTATCGTTAGCCCTTGCCATTTCCATCGTCATTCTTCTTGGACTCGTTAAGTTGTTTCTGTCTGATCCGTAAGTGTGTGTACACGGCTGTAAATATTTATACTGTTTTACTTCCCTGGGTCTATCCGGGCATATAAATAACTGTGAATAAGTTTTTGCTATTCTATTTCTGTCTTTTTTGTCATTTTTGTACATAGTTGTAAATAGTTCTTACTTTTACTGTTCCGTCTTTTGGTGTATCGTAACAAAAGCTATGTTTGATCGAGTGCATGTTTTTTTAATGTAAAGACTATGTAAAGCGCGGTGATTCTGGTCGTAGGCTGGAGTACCCGCTGTACAATAACCCGTTATTATTATTATTATATTATTAAGTAATTGCTTGTGCAGGTATCGTGGCTGCAATTGCCATGCTGGGTCCAGCTATTGCCTTCCTTGGCGGAGGAGCTCTGAGTCAGCTTCATGTTTCACTACAGCGTAAGAGAACAGCGTTTGTAGGCAATACTGATCATACCTCCGTATTATTATTATACAATTATACTTTCATACCTCTGTTTTGTTTGATTTTAATATCTTTTTCACCGAAATGATAAGACACAAGAAAAAGGAATTGTAATTAAACATCAGTTATCATACATACTGACCAATTGGAGCACCAATAAAGATTTTCGCTAGACTAATGCATACATCAAATAAAACATGTTTCAAAGAAAACATTTCGTTACATACACCTTTGATATTTTTTACAATATTTAGTTCTTATTCTATAAGCCATCGTCACTACATACCTAGGGATTCCATTACTTTGCTCAAATAGGAGATTAAAATTACATTCTTTTTGTCTTCTTTTTCAGTTATAACTCTTTAACTGACAATGACATATTTAACTTTGCTACATCATTGTTTTCGGCACCATGTTTTGCAGCTCGGTCAGCCCAGTCATTAAAGAGAAAACCAAAAATGAGAAGGAACCCAACAAAAGTTAACACGTGTTCCATTAATTATAATACTATGAATCAAGTACATAATTTCAAAAATTATTTCTTTTCTGTCTTTACTGTTATTAGAATTGAATGCCTCTAAAAGTGATTTTGAGTCTACACATATAACTACACTATACAAATGTAATAATATATTTATTATTCTATTTAAAGCCATAAGTATTGCTATCAATTTTGCAGCGAAAATTGAATATCCTTTTCCTAAATAAAATGATTCTGTAATTTTAAATTGAGGAATAACAAAACCTGCTCCAGCATTACCATTTTCAAGGACCGATCCGTAAGTGTATATCTGAAGTGGTGTCGAATATTTATCATATAAATGTTAACGAACATCAATTATCATTAAATCTGAGTTATTATTCTTCATTTCATTTGTAAAATTAATGTCATAGTTACACAGGTATTGGAGACACTACGTTCTTGTTACACATACAATCTTTATTTTCAAAATGTTTTGGAACTATGTCATTTGTGTAAGTTGCTATTGTTTCAAAACATTTAATTTTTTGTGAATGTTTACGATAATATATATATATCTGATTTGAAATACAGTTCTGTTTAACTCTTTTTAGAAACGACATAACCCAAAAAGGGCCTCACATAAACACGAGACTATATAAAGAGCTTAGGCCTCCGATAAGTTAGTCTCCTCTCTGAAAATCCTTATCGGGAAGAGAGGGGACTATAAACTGATTAAAAAAGACTATTTCCCCTTTACCAACTGGCCCGCTGGTGTCAGTATAAATCGGTCCAGTAGTCACCTATATGCGAAAGTGTCGTGTGACTATAATCTACACACAAACAAACAGACTATTTCACAAGGGCCGGGTAGCTCAGTTGGTAAGAGCGTCTTGCTAGTAACCGAAAGGTCGCTGGTTCGAATCCCGGATTGGTCAACGTGTGATCATATTATTTTCCCCTTTACCAACAACTGGCCCGCTGGTGTCAGTATAAATCGGTCCAGTAGTCACCTATATGCGAAAGTGTCGTGTGACTATAATCTACAAACAACAACAACAACGACTATTTGTAAGAGGGGCCGGGTAGCTCAGTTGGTAAGAGCGTCTTGCTAGTAACCGAAAGGTCGCTGGTTCGAATCCCGGATTGGTCAACGTGTGATCATATTATTTTCCCCTTTACCAACAACTGGCCCGCTGGTGTCAGTATAAATCGGTCCAGTAGTCACCTATATGCGAAAGTGTCGTGTGACTATAATCTACAAACAACGACTATTTGTGAGCAGTCCCTTATATGCTCTATGTGTCCAGGGACTTTAACCTAATTGAACGAACGAACGACTATTTGTGGGGCCGGGTAGCTCAGTTGGTAGAGCGTCTTACTAGTAACCGAAAGGTACCTGGTCCGAATCCCGGATTGGCCAATGTGTGACCATATTATTTTCCCCTTACCATCAATTGGTTCGCTGGTGTCAGAATAATGTGACCAGTAGTCGCCTATACGCTTCGGTGTCGTGTGACTATAATCTACAGTTACTTAGTTACACGACTATTGCAAATCGTCCCCTATACGCTTATTGTATCCGGGGACGTTAATTTTATTCCAAAAGACTATTGTACCGTCCCCTATACGCTTAATGTGTCCGGGGACGTAAATTTTACTCAAAAGACTATTGTAATCTACACACGAGACCGGGTTGATAAAGTTCTCATAAAAGACTGTTGTCTATCAACAGTCTTATAGCTTGAATACCTTAAATTCATTTCTTATATCTTCCATATGCCTCGAAACTGCTTTTTTTTTTTTAAGCTACGGACATGAAGCCGACTCATCCACAGTGGGTAGGAGCGTGGTGGTTGGGCATGATATTGTTCGGCGCCATGGCTGCTGTGGCTCCTGTCTTCCTGTGGACCTTTCCCAGGCGTCTCCATCGTCCATCTTGCACAACCTTCACTGCAGCTAAGGAGGATGAGGTAGATGACGCAGTAGAGGATGATGTAGATGATGATACTGATAGACAGCCTTCTGCAGTCGCATCTCCTCGGCTAGGTTTGAAAAAAGTGGTTTGCGCTGCTGTTGTTGAAATGAAAGGTAGGCCACAAAGGTAAACTGTTAGCGTTAATTAACAGCATTTTCTGTTGTGATCATTTTTGTTGATGGTCTGAGATGTACAGACTGAAGGTAAATTATTAGTCACGACGTACGAGAGCGGATTTCTATCGTTATTGGTTTACTTTGAAAAAGTCACTATTCAAATTTTATTATTGGAATCTTCAAACATGATGATGATGATGTTGATGGTGATGATGACGACGACGACAACGATGATGATGGTACAGTGTAACTCTTTCAGCGCCAACTCTCCTTTGTGACGCAATATAATGTCTTGCATACATGATGTGGTTTTTAGGATTCGCACAATCGATGGTGAAGTTGTTTGTAAACCCCCCGCTGCTGTGCATTGTGCTAGCGTCGTGTCTGTTCGCCTTTTCCATGAACGGAACCTACAGCTTCTTGCCCAAGTACCTGCACCATCAGTTCAACATTCCCCTCTGGAAAGCCAACTATATTATGGGTAATATTCACAGAATGATTTATTTTTGTACGTAAATTTCTTTCTCTCTTCTTTTTCTTTCACATCAACTGTACAGGTAAAGTATGTTTGCTATTCTGAACGTTTTCATGTTTTTCTCATGGTCAGGCGACTTGAGCACGCATGCTTTTCGTGAAGAATGGCGCTTCACAAATCGACGTGATCATTATCAA
The DNA here is from genome assembly GCA_036898135.1 of Oncomelania hupensis. Taxonomy (NCBI): domain Eukaryota; kingdom Metazoa; phylum Mollusca; class Gastropoda; order Littorinimorpha; family Pomatiopsidae; genus Oncomelania; species Oncomelania hupensis. The sequence continues at coordinate 48,736,262 of CM072511.1, read as the reverse complement.
TTTGCTTTTTCATTTCGTAGGTTTTAATAGTTTTCATTGAATCATTCTTAACATGAGTCAGAAGTCCATGGAATGGAACTAAGTGCAGAGAAGACCAAAATGATGACCAACAACACCAATGGCATCAACATGAAAAGACCATCCTGCAAGGCACGGTGCAAAGAGCCAGAAAAAGAGGGAGACAGAAAAAGAGGTGGGAGGACAACATTCCAGAATGGACTGGCTTGACACTGAGCGAAGCCATGAGGGTTGTTACTGAGGACAGATTAAAATGGAGTACGCTGGTTAAACGATCATATATGGTGCCCCAACGACCTTCGAGTTACGGGGTAGGATTGGATATGAGTCAGAAATCATACCGATCATGTTTTTTGATAAAGAAGAAGAAGAAGAGGAGGAAGAAGAAGAAGAGGAGGAGGAGAAGGAGGAGGAAGAAGAAGAGAAGAAGAAGAGAAGGAGTAGGAATGGGAGGAGGAGGAGGGGGAAGAAAAAAAAATAATAATAATAAGAAGAAGACGAAGACGCAGAAGAAGAAGAAGAAGAAGAAGAAGAAGAAGAAGAAGAAGAAGAAGAAGAAGAAGAAGAAGAACAACAACAACAACAACAACAACAACAACAACAACAACAACAACAACAAATGTTGAAGAAGTGGGAAAAATGAGTAAATATGTTGTTTTATGACAATAATAGTTTTTCAGTGTAGGGAATAAACCTTATTCTGCCACAAGAAGATTGATTTTGGAACATAACATAAAAGAAATAGAATTAATGACAATGATATCAGAAAGATTGTTTTAAAGAGTTCTTCCATCCCAAACAACAAAGGAAAACAAACAACAACAGCCCACCAACGGATTAAAGCGCAATTTTTATGATACCTGAAATAAATAGCAGAAGAAATGTAGTAGATCTGTTCATTCTGTAACTGAAGTTAGTTAGTTAGTTAGTTAGTTAGTTAATAATTGCTTACAGGGTCCAGCTTACTGCAATGAGACGAATCAGGACCAAAAAATTCAGACCACAACTTGGTTGAAAGAGGGCTCACCCCTGATCTGTATAAAAGATCTGCTGAAACAACCCTAGTGTTAACTCTGAAGGCACTCCACCAGCCGGTCACTTTACAATAAAGGCAAATCGCAGGGGACGCTAAGGCTATACTCTAATTTATCGAACCCCCGTTTACAAAAACAAAATAGAATATAACCATCGTTATAAAATATCAACAAACCACATACATATAAAATGCCTACATTGCTAAATAATAATATAATAGGAAACCCTAGTGACCATTTGGCAGAAAGGGTCCAAAATTCCCAAGCTGACCCAACTGACCTCATACACAAATGAGGAGTTTTGAAAGAGTTTTCCTCCCCCCCCCCCAAAAAAAAAAAGGTGACTGGTCTAGTGAAGAAGATAGTATAGTAGATTAATAGAACATAGTAGGAATGAGAAAGGACAATGAGAAAGACAGCGACAGTGGGAATTCAAAGCACTACATTTCCAGAAAGTGGGGATATTATTTATACCCCCGGCATCCCTACGGGGGCTGTGACTGAATGAAACCAAGTTAGAAGTAAACTAGTTAAATAACACAGGGGTGACAAAAGGTTTATGTAAAACGCAGATAGTCGTTGTGTTGCCTGAAGAGATCCTATCCTATCCCATAACTCGAAAGTCGTTGATGCACCACAGATGATTGTTTAACCAGAATACTCCATCTTTCACTGTCCTCAGCAACCCTCATGGCTTCGCTTAATGTTAAGCCAGTCCATTCCCAAATGTTGTCCTCCCACCTCTTTTTCTGTCTCCCTCTTCTTCTTGCCTCCTTGCACCGTGCCTTGCAGGATGGTCTTTTCAAGGCCTGATGCTCTGGTGATGTGGCCATACCATCGGAGTTTCCGTTCCTTTACCACTGTGAGCATGTCATCGTGTTGTCCAATGGCTTGTGTGATGGTCTGTCGGACTTCGTCGTTGGTGATGTGCTTGATATAGGAAATGCCCAGAAGTCTTCCGTAGCATCTCAGCTCCATTCTTTGTCTTCTTCGTTGTAGATCTGCTGTGAGGGTCCATGTTTCGCAAGCGTATAGGAAGTTGGAGATGACAAAGGAGCGCAGCAGCCTTAGCTTTGAGTGCAGACTGATGGTCCTATCTTTCCAAATGGAAGTTGTTTGTGCGATCCTGGAGAGGATTTCCTTTCGGGACCCATTGTCTGATACAATGGCTCCTAAATATTTGAAGCGGTGCACTGTGTTGAGGGATGGGCCTTGGACCTTGATATTGATGCCATTGGTGTTGTTAGTCATCATTTTGGTCTTCTCTGCACTTATTTACATTCCATGGGCTCTGGAGAGGAGTCAAGCCTTTGTACCAGCTGTTCAAATTCTTGTTTTTCACCAGCCAATCCATAAATGTCATCCGCCAAACGGAGGTTGGAGATTGCTCTACCCCATTGTGCTGGCTTTGCCTTCGTGATCTGCATGCGCATCTGACATGATGCGCTCTAGGAAGATGTTGAAGAGTGTTGGAGATAATAGGCATCTTGACGCACGCCGATTGTTGTGCTGAACCAATTCTTGATGGCGCTGTTGTGGAGGATTGCACTGGTAGCCTTGTCATGGGATGGGACTGGGGTTTACTAATAGGATCTTGGGTATAATTAACCCTTATTAGATCCTATCCTCCCAAAAATCAAGTGATTGATTTTCCAAAGCGTGAGAAGACAACAAGTTGGATTGATTGATTGATTTTCTACTGGGAACATTAATGTATCGTGTACAACTGCGCACAAAGCGCACTACATCGTTTACTATAACACTAGTCTACACTCTGTAACGTTACTATTGCTACAGGTGGCGGAGAGCTGTCGACTGGTACTACGGGATTCTTCATAGGCGGTTGGCTGACACGACGGTTCAAGCTGAGCCAGCCCAGCCTATACAAGATCACCATTGTCTCGTCTGCTTTCTGCTGTCTGCTCGTCGTCGCCCTTATGCTCATCAGCTGCCCACAACCCCACCTTATCGGAACTCCAGGGTGAGAAGAGGAGAGTTTTGATGATTCTTTACAAAGTCGACAATGTGTTTGCGCTAGCCTGTGCATGTAAATATTGCAATGAGATGTCAGGAGATGCTGTGAGTAAAACACGTTGTAGTGAACACGTCGATGGCGGGAAAACTAGTTCTCGAAATGTTTTGACATTATATAATTATGGTACGAAAATCCATAGAACTATGGTACGAAAATCCATATAATTATGGTACGAAAATCCATTATGAAATTATTAGCGTTTCTTTTCAGAGAAAACGGAACCGGAAACATGGTCTGCATTTCTTCCTGCGCGTGCCCTGATGAGGTATTTCCGGTATGCGACCATAGAACTTCTGAAAACTACTTTTCCCCGTGTCATGCTGGCTGCACTGCTCTCCAAGATGGCGTGAGTGTCTTGAATCTATTACCAAATTTATTGAATGATTCATACCTGTCAAGTGCTACGGATTTTTGCGTAGTGCTACGCATTTGAAACATTTTCCCATTGCTACGGCGTATTACAAAGCTGCTACGCAATTTTTCAAAAGTGACCATAATATTTTTTAACCAAGGGGGTTTTCGCGCGAAAGTAGTCTGTTCCGGTCGAGTCCGGTTTAAAAACACTTAGTAAAAGCACCGCACTTCCGCAACACGTGTTCGTTCAGAACTTCAGTCTACGATCAGTCTTTGTTAAGGAGAGACAGACGGAGTTGAACAAAGAAAATGGCAAAGCCTCCACCTAAAAAAATCAAACGACCAGGAAGGCACCTGCGTGAATGGGAAACCGATAAGGATTTTGAAGGCCTAGTGGTAGTAATAGCAAAATTATGAGTTACTCATATGCTATTACTAAACTTTATTGAGTCTACTGATGCATTAAAAAAAATGTTTTCCTTACCAGTGCTAGGAAAGTTTAGATCTACATAGAAGCCATGTAAATGATGTGATGCTGAACCTGGTCTTGAGACAAAATAGGAGATTTTCCTACCGATTTATTTTCTCTTCTTCTTCTTCTTCTTCTTCTTCTTTTTTTTTTTTTTTGCATTTTCACTTTTATTTTGAAAAACGTACATGAAATTTGAAAATGTTTATAATGATAATGATAATAGCTAAAGTGTTGTGCATTAACAAGATTTTACAATAAATTTGTAAACACATTGGATGTGTGTGTTTATATTGGATGCAGAAGTTTACAGTTTTGTTGCGAATCGCGTGATTCACATTAGTGCTACACCAAACCTCCATTTGCTATGGTTTTTCTGATAAATTGCTACACCACAACCCCAAAAACCCTTGACAGGTATGATGATTAATATTGCCTGTATCAAAGTTGTTCATAAACATTTCTTAAGACAGTCGTATGCATCGTCAAGCAAACACGCAGTGAGCAATGCCAGATATAAAATCTGCTTACTTGCGTTTTTAAAGCGTTTTTAATAAAGTATAGAAAAAAATGGAAACGCTACACTTTCCTACGTTCTTAATGAAGCCATGATATAGGACTACGTTACTCAGTTACTAAGGATTAAGTCTCTCAACTCAAACTTATTTTCAGGTGTACTTGAACTGCAGTTGCACAGCTTCAGGAGAGGTGCACCCGGGTCTCTGTTATCCCAAATGTCATTCCATCTACTTCTTCGCCGTCGTTTTCTACCTATTCCTGTTCACTCTTTCAGTCGCCTCACCCATGAGCTACCTGCTCCTTATCAGGTAAGCCAACACGAATTAACAAACAATGCCCAAGGTGACGAAGCATATCTTCACCACTGTTGCTGCTGCCTAGTGCAATTATGCGTTCCCTGCGTCAGGTTTGGGGTGGGCGGTGGTTGGGTGGGTGAGAGAGGGGCCCTATGATCTCAGCTGTTGCATATTGAGACACAAAGGTTGGCTAAAACACTACAAGGAGTAAGTAAGAAAGCCTACATTATCAATAGCATATGGGATATAATGCTTATTAGATGCAATTTAAAAAAATAAGGTTAAGGGGAGTCAGGCATACCTATATGCTTGAATGAACGAAGGGGTGGGCGGATGAATGAATGAATCGATGAATGAACGTGAACTTATACAGCGTTTACAAATGTTCACACTCGCACACATGATCACAGCTTATACCATTTTGTTGGAGATGTGACCTTTGAAAATCCAACCTCCTTTAGCAGCATCGTCGTAATTATTCCAGAAATACATATCATTTATTGGCATACAATAATCCAAACAGACAGATCTGGTTGATTCTGAAATATGCTTGATTAGACCTATATTTCAGACCAGCAGATGAAGTATTATTATTATTATTATTATTATTATTATTATTATTATTATTATTATTATTATTATTATTATTATTATTATTATTATTATTATTATTATTATTATTATTATTATTATTATTATTATTATTATTATTATTATTATTATTATTATTATTCCTACTTCCAGAAACGTGGATAAATCTCAGACGGGCCTGGCCATGAGTCTCAATGGGTTTGCTGTTGGAATAGTGGGTAAGTTTTATCATCTCTTAATTTGGTTTTAAGTTGTGTTGGTGTAGCTTAGGCATTATCCCTAAATAAACCGAAAGTAGGTTGCTTCCCCTGAAATGCGGTTACACAATACATGTTGACAGCATAAACCGAAAGTAGGTAAAGTAGGTCAATGAGAGTTGCTTCCCCTGAAAAGCGGTCAAAATACATGTTGACAGCTATTTAGGAAGTACTCCTATTTTGCTTCACCGTCCTCTATTGTTAAAGTAGCTTTTCTTTTGTTACTTGGTACACACTCCTATTGCATTACCCGTGGTATGCTGTGTATTGCTTTGTTTTGAAGCTATAGCTGTGGGTTTGTTCTTTGTGCTAGGTCTTCTGATTGGTCCAGTGGTGTTTGGGGGTATGATAGATTCGCTTTGTCATCACTGGAGAACGACGTGCGAACTCAAAGGCCAGTGCAGCGTGTACCACAACGACCGCTATCGAGTGCAAATGCACCTGTACTGCATCATGTCCATTGCCCTCGCCACAGTCTGCTATGCTATCAGTTTTGGCGTCTACAAGATTTTTTCGAAGTGTGCTAAAACTACGGTGGGGGAGCGCAATAATCTTGAAGAAGGCCAAGACGGCCAGCCACTCAAAGAAGAGGCCAGAGAAGCAGAAAAGAAGCTGCTGCATGGTGCTGCAGTTGTCGACACTGCTTTGCAATGTGATGACAGTGTCAACATTCCATTTACTGTGACACAAACTCATGCGACCACTGAGCCGGACATAGGTCCAAGTGGCTTGAGAAATATTACTACCAACTTCACAGAGGTAAGCAGGACAAATGACAGTCAAGAAAACCAGCAGAAGGTAGGTGTCCCAATGAACACGGAACAACATCAACGATCAGGACTAGCTACTGCGCAAAGCCAAAAGTAGCCATCGAGTCTCCACCAGCCAAATATGTAGGTCGGAATAGGGAATGGCAACCGTTCTGACACAAATGCCAGCAACATACTACAGAGTGATCTGATGAAGAAAGAAGTTGTTGACTTGAATGCAGCATTTCGTTTACGATGAATGTGAGACGGTAATGTTATAATAACCGTTAATGGAAGAAACACAGCATATTGACACTTTTTGTAGTAACGAAAGTACTTCCATGTGTGTTATGATAATGATGACTTGTAAAGCACCAAAGCATGCCCAATGCGCGTTTACACATTTCGCAGGAAGCGAAACGAAGATACTGTTTAATAATTTTGAACAGGAAGAAATGTCACCTTCCACTCGTCATTAGTCAGTGACACAGCAGGATCATTGTATGATAGGTGTAAAAAGGCAGATACGACGTTACTCAAGACACTTCCTAGTGGTACTTGGTAGACTTATAGACATGTACGTGTCAGTTGTGTAATCAAAGGCGAAGGCGTTATTTCTTTACCGGAATGTGAGGACCGTCATACCTAAGGCAATAGGCCAAAAGGCAAGTATATTTACTGTGTGCGCAAACGAAGAGAATACATACAAAAGTATGTATACTGAACGCGTTTCTGATTCTGACATAAGCCTACATAGCTATGTGAGTCTTATGTTTACACTTCAATAATCAGGGACTATTAGCTTCTTGCTTAAAGGATTGTGTCCTATTCAAAGAAAGCATGCAGGCTGAATCTATGAAGTCAGCATTTTCTTGCTCTGGTTCAGGTGTCGATCTCAACTGCTGTCTGACGTTCAATGGTTACACTTACTTTGCTTGTAACTACCATTTTTTGTTTTGTTTACATTTTATATAAGACTTCTGCATAAACAGAGAACAACTGATTTATAAAATAAACAAAAAAAAACAACAACAAAACCACCGTTTATTCAACACAGTCTACTGTTCTGAGACAATAAGTACTATACATAAACTTAAATAAATAACAACGTTAACGTAATGGTTCATTACAGTATTTTGTGTCTTTCACAACCTTTCGACTACTATCACTAATTGATAAGGTATAAGGCCTCTAGCATAGCACCTTTATAATTATATGTGAAAGAAAATAGTGCACACAACACCCTCCAACAAAATCACCCACTACACTGTCGATGTACAGAAATATCATTACTAGTATTTAGTTTATACCAAAGCCGTTCATGATGAATAGAAAACAGAAGTGACCGAACACAAGAGTATTTACAATATAACTATCGGCATGGAAGTACTATTGGCATCCAAACAAACAAACAAACAAACAAACAAACAAACAAACAAACAAACAAATACATATCCTACGGCATACTACCGTGTAACCACGCCATGACATTCATTAGTACCCTTTCTGCTTGATAAATATCATATTTGTACATGCAATGGGTGTACTTTGCGCAATATCTTCATAGGCACATGCAATATTCCTTGAACAATGGCAGCAACTCCAGTATTGCATTTGTCTTAGCTGACCAACAATTTGCATAGTTTCATTGATCATACACAGGTGAATTCAAGCGCAATCAAAGAGGAAAACGAGTGCATTATAGTCACATTTGTTAAATTTACCAACTTATCCGGAAATATTTTTGAAATAGTCGAGACACAGGCCGAGTCAAAATGTCGGTCGGTCCGTTGGAAGCCATATATCATGAACCAATGAACGGATTTTTCCTTTTTTCAAAAATTCACAGAAACATTACCTGCCTCCCGCGCCATCATATTTGTTCTAACGCAAAGGTCAAGGTCAACTGAGTCACTTTGTAGCTAAAGACGTTTTGCTCTGTACCTCCAAACGGCTTAGGCGATTTTGTCGAGCTTTGGAATACAGGTACATCAAGTAATGGACCAGTCTTCAATTGCAGTCCGGTTGTCGGGCAGCCGATCGCTCCGTCACTCCGAAGTTTGCCTTTGTGTTCAAAGCACCCTTTTTGCCTTGTCTCGAAAATAACTGAACCGAAATTCATCATTTTTACTTTGCGGATACTTTAACTGCTGCTAAGCATGTTGGATCATTCATATTGGTACTTTCTGAAAGATCAAGATCAACGTGCTTTACCATTTTCTAAACACGTTTTGCGTTGTATCTAAACATAGGCTCAGTCGATTTGGATAATTTGTTTTCTTGTACATCGTCCAGATAGTGACCTATTGTTTCATGTTTTCCTTTGGCTTCGTTAAGATAAAGCCGAATCACAATACCGGCAAGAAAATGAACACTTTTGAAAATGCTTATTTTTCGGTTATATAGGTGAGTGTCTGATAATGCATTTGCATGGACCATCTTGTTTTTAATTGGTTTGAAACAAAATTATGAACCTCTAAATATCCTACATAGTATATGGTACATCGTATTTAAACCACCAACATTATGACATGCACTCAGGTCATTCCCCATAAGCGAAATTTCATTGTTGTTGTTTTTTTGCAGCCCGGAGGTGTACACGGTTCAAGTCCAACACTTGCCAAATGTGATAGCCATTTTCCAATGGCTAAAAATTAAAAATCACCAAATCATTGCACTGCAAGTCAAACCAACTATGGAAAAATCCGTACACAGTAAAATCACCACACACAAAAAGCACAAAAAACAAAAAAACTAAAAACTATCGTTCTCGCACTGCATCCGCATCTAAATGTCAAATGCGTCACAAAGCATCTTGTTGAGTACAGAAGAACTAAATTACGCTCTTTGTATTTCACCCAACATAAATGAAACCTGTCTCCTACGATACTCTGCTTGTTCACGAAGTCATAATCGCAACGCTGCTCGGCTTGTTTGTCAAAAACTAACCAACTCGCAGCTGCAACACCATGAACCATATTTATTATGTTTAACGGCGAGAAATCTTAAGGAAATTGACATTGACATCGTCAGCGTAGTAATAAGCTTATACGTACACCTCTTCAATCCTATTGCACAGAAACGTCCATCCCTGTCAGACCAGCTGATGCTCTCTCTCGGCAGTTGTATTAATCCAAAACACAACCCAATTTTGCTTCGACATCACAATCGAGAACTACAAAAAATCTTCCTCAGAAACCACATACCACGCGTTACAAATCAAAGGTCCTGGCACTTTGCCCGGCTCTTCTACTTGAAAGATTACGCCAAGCAGGCATGAAAAAACCGGAAGAAAAGCTCCCAAGTTCAAAGACCACCAGGATGCAAAAGCTCCCATTTTAAAGATCATCCGGAAGTGAAGCTCCCATTCACAGATCCTTATCAGGTGCCAGGTTTTGAGGACTGCCCCTTTGGCGAACGTCTGTAGAAGGAGTATCGAGGCGTGAACGTGAGGTTACCCGCTGTATTGTCTGAATCGTCTTTATCTCTGATGCTCACTTCCCCAAACATGCTTTCCTCGTAGCTCGGTGGACCTGAACATTCAATAGAAACGATAGTTTTAAAATGCTGCAAACAGAGACATGCTATTATTTTAAAGTTTAAACTCCTACATAATGAACAAATAAAAATTGACCCACTAAGTCGGACAAGGAAGAAGATATTAAACTAAGTGGTGAACAGATTACCATCTGCCAGAATCTTTGGGCGCATAGTCTGAAGCCCAGACGACAGAGCACAATTCTGGGCGACCGGGGATGGGGAGAAGGGACCTAGTGCGTGCTGGATATATTTGTGTAGCCGACACGCACCCGTCTAGGACATGAGTTTTAGGATCTTTAAAGTCCATGGGATGGAATGCGTGCGTGCACAGATTAGACCTCGGTTTATATTCTCATCCGGAGGAGTAAACATCTACACAAATTAATGGACGCCACTGCAGTGTATAACAAAGTCAACAACTAAAGGAAGGCAGAGAAGAGGTTGGACCGCTTTTGCAAAGCTAGTCCTGAAATAAGGGAGGTTGCTGACGTCTCTTATGATCAAAAGCCAATAACCTTTACCAACTAAAACCTACCTGTGACAGTCGCATCAGCCGATCTCTTCTTGCCTTCTAGCACGTTCAAGATCTCTTCGTCGCTTTTGTCCTTCTTCTTCCCGTGCTTCTTCTTCTTGCCCTTCACGTCGGGCTCGGCGTTATAGACAGAGGGAGGCTGGCCAAGTGTGGCTGGAAGTGCAGGGGCTAGAGGGATGGTACCGATGATGATCTCATCCTCGAACTCTATGTCGTCACAGGAACAACTGGCGTCAGAGCTGACGATGAACTGTAAGAAAGAGATGAATAACAACATCAGAGAAGCCAAATTTCACAATCAGTTATTCAATTCAATTAAAAAAAAAAAAGAACGTTTCTATTGATATTGATGTGCTATATAGCCTAATTGTAACTAAAGTAGTGTGAATTTTTTTTTTACATAGCCCTCCAGACCCTCACTCCAATAACGAAGGTAGGCTAAATGATAGAATATTGTAGATACCGCGTCTATCGATCACTGACTATATATGTAGCAGCAGTAGTTAGCAGCCGACCTGTAGGAAGTACTGCGTGGTGATGAACTTGCAGCCCCCTAAGCGCGAGGGAGGAAGCGGAGGGATCTGTAGGGTCTCAGTCCAGGTGGAGCACTTGCCTCTCTCTATCTCGTCCATCTGCGCACGTAGTATCACTTTCTTTTCCTGCTTGTACTTGCGGCCCGTGACGTAGGTCACGTGCTACCAAAGAACCAATATAATGATGTATTAAAGACACATATAGGTACTCGCACAGGCACACACACATACACATGCACAAATAATTATTGATTTGGGTCTGACTAGCATGCACCACCGCGGCGGACTTTGTTTAACTTAAAAGAGTCCTCAAGCCATCAATAAAGACCGTGCTCTTAAATATTATAATAATCTTTGTTTTCAGCATGAGAAATCGTTGTATCACAGACTCACCAGCTTCAGTTTGACTTCGGCCCAGCAGGAGGAAGAGGTGTGATTCTCTACTTGGGAGTACACCATGAGGTCCACGCCAGGGACAAAACCTCGGTAGTTTGTGCAAAACCGACCACTGAACCTCCCTGACGGTACACAGCAGCACCCAGCGCTTATCTCCCCGTGATAGTGCATTGACTCCTGTAAACACATTTAATTGAACAACAAATGGACGAGGATAAGGGGAAGGGAGGAAGAGCAGGGGAGGATTTATACACAAAGGCACGTCAATTTAAAAGAATTGTCTCAAGTATTTGAAAGTCCCAGAATACTATTACTGAATCGTTTATATTCTTTCACTTCAGTGTACCATTTTCGTGTATTCACTGAACATATACTGTAACAAGAGGACCAGTTTACCCTGCACAATTTGAGCTTTTGCTTGTTTGGTCAGTGTAGACTTAGCAGGTCACTGTTAGTCTGAAGCAGACGACAGAAGTGATCATGCATAACACAGTTGTAGCTTGACGCCCGCACAGTTAGTGACATCATCGCAGCCTACAATAGAACTTCGATTTTACATCCACTCAGAATTTTCCAGCCAATGAGAATACAGCTAGGTTGGGTAGAATCAGTTCTGGCTGATTCAAGCAGAGGCAGGTAGAGAGTCAGTCTACATTCAAACGGTCTAGAGTACACAGCTACGTTCTAGCAGAAACCTCTCCACTGATAGACCAGGGAAGCAGTACTTGTTGATATTCGAATTCAATCAAGTTAGCCACGGCCTGACATTGTAAAGAAGGTAAATGAACATACTTTTGTTTCATCGTGATGTATTTATATTATTGTTGAATTATGTTTGTGAAATGTGCTATGCTTAGAATTGAATTGTTAGTCCGACTTTGCGTGACCACATGGAGAATCCGACCACGTGGCGAGCACGACTGGCCGACGCCATGTTGTATTATGTACGGACCCACGGTTGTTTAGCCTATATGTATGCTTGCAAACCAGTGGCTGTACCAGAGAATAGGTATAATATTAATCCTTTCTCTATGTGTATAGTTAGCCAAGATTTATATTTATATATGTATAGGAAATTAGAGTGGAGATTCCAGTGGACCACGGACTTAGCAGAATGTTTGTAGCTTATATATAATCACTGAGGGCTACTTCGGCCTTCAGTGAGACGCTCTGCACACACCTATTAAACAGGGTTGTGCAGAATTTTGTCTCATATGTTACAGACGAGCAGGCATTGTATCGTGAGCCCAACTCGGCGAAAGACCAGAACAAGTCGTCGCTGAAAGTTGGTCTGCAGAGGCCTCTCTAGCAATGAGCAAAGAGAGCCCACCAGTCTAGCCACAGGGAAAAAACTCCAAGACAACACAGCGTGTCAAGGAATCGACCGCAACACAGCTCTTCGGATCGGACACTGAGCTAAGTACACAACCTTTAGTGCACCAAACTCTGTATAAACAGGACCACAGTAGTCCGCTCTTCAAGAACTCTGACCATTAGGGCAGAAGGTATCCAGTGCCCTATGATGAGAAAGTAGCTGCCTAGACCTATCAGCGAGCGAACCATTCGCATTGCCATTTGAACTTTTAAGTTAGTTTCGTATCTCGAAGATGGTGTATAGAGTAGAGGAAATAAATGTGTGATATTTACTGTTATCAAGTGGCTGGACTACATATGTTTCATAGCCGTGTGAAAGCTAGTGTGACAGTGATCTTTTACCATTTTTCTATCTATCTCTGTACCCCAACCTAACCACAGACCGAGCTAAACAAATAAATGTATTAAGTGAAGTCAAAAGGAGATTACTAGCGATCCCCATAGACTAAGACGAGTGGGTAATAGCAGTCCATTGTGCAGAGCCCAGCAACAATAAAACCCCACGTCACATATACACTCGTTAACACCCTTCGCCCCCCTCACCCCACCCTTTCCCCCACACACACCAAACTTACTGGCGCCATGGGTTCCTGGTTCAAATCCAGACTGGCAATGACACTGAAGGCGCGCTTGGTGTGGTGGTCAAATTTCCAAGGTCGGTCAATGGTGGCTTTGGTCCAGTAACGAATGTAGCCATAGTCTCCCTCGAAAGAAGGGGGCAGGCCCTGTGGTAGAGTGAAAATGAATGGGTACACGTGCTCTCCTGCTGGCATGCAATCTCCGTCCTCGCTGTTGGAGTCTGAAGAATAATAAAGAAATCACATGATAAATTACACTGTCAAAGACGTCCAGTTCACCTGTCGATGCTAAGTCCGAATTATTTAGTCGATCCTGCGTCTTCCACCTCTTAAAGTGTGTATGAGTGTCGAGATCAAAACTTTTTATTAAAATGTGCAAATCACGCTAAGAGATAAATTTTATTTATAATTAGTTGGTTAAATGTCTTTAGCTTAAACTGTGAATGTCAATAAAGAAAATGACGATTTAAAAAAAAAGGCATCAAGTTTTTAACCTTTTTTATTTTTATAAATTTATTCATTGATTTTTTTTGTTTTTTTTTTAGGAGATGAAGATGTCTTTTTTCAAATACCAACTGCCACTGAAAAAACGAGTCTTCTCTTAGAGCAATATGTATAGAGGGAAGATACATTTCTATGACCTCATATAGGTTAACAGAGATACAAGTTTTTAACCTATATATAACTTTAACTTACCGCCGCCTTTCCAGAGAGAAAATTTGTATTGGAAGTAGTCCTCGCTGTCGCTGTAGTCAACCGTTTCTATACGTTGCCGCCCGCCCCGGTGACCCACGTTCTCCACCTCAGACCAGTGAACGTACGCACGCCCAAAACACGTCATCCGCAACTCTGAAACAAACAGGTCTGATCTCTATATGCGTATGTGTTGATCATCTTGATCTTGGTCTTCTTGACCTTGACGTTAGTCCAGGACTCGTTCTCTGGATTCGTTCCTTTCTCCGCGATAGGCCACAGAGGGTCAGTATTAACGGTATCTTGTCCGACGAGATTATTGTAAACACTGGGGCGCCGCAGGGCTGTGTCCTCTCGCCGGTTTTGTTTTCTCTGTATACCAACGAACTGACGTGCGACACCAGCATTTTTACTTTGATAAAGTTTGCGGATGATATGGCTCTAATAGGCAGGCTGAAAGATGAACAATCTCTCTCGCAATACTTCGATTTTACTTGTACTCTTCTTACCTGGTTCAGTGACAGTTATTTAAAGCTTAACGTAACTAAAACTAAAGAAATTTGCTTTGAAGAACACCGTGCGAGAGCCCCCTGAAAATTGCATCTGAAAATGTAGAACAGGTTGAAACTTTTAAGTATTTAGGGACGGTTTTAGACAAGAACTTGAAGTTCAGTGATCATGTTGGTTTTATTTGCAAAAAGGCCAATCAAAGGATGTATCTAGTAAGAAAGTTAAACAATGTTGGGGTCAATGTACATATCTTAGAAATAGTTTACAGATCTCTAGTAGAAAGTATTCTATGCTTTAACATTGTTACCTGGTTCGGAAATCTTGGCGTTAGAGACAGGAACAGACTCAACCGCATTGTAAACGTAGCTAGCAGAGTGATAGGAAAGATACAAAAGCCAATAACAGAAATATATAAAGATTCTGTAAAAAGTAAAGCTAGAAAGATCATGTCTGATAACAGTCATCCCATGTGTAGATCATTTGAACTGTTGCCCTCAGGTCGGAGGTTTAGAACCCCGACCTGGAAAAGAAACTTGTATGGCCACTCTTATGTACCAAGTGCAATCCGCATCTTAAATTTAAGCAAACTGTAATACCCCCAGTTACCTACATTTTTTCTTCTGTGTACTGTGATGATGTAATGTATCATGATGTGAGTTGTGCAATGAAGTAAGCTATTTGTTATGCGTATAATTGTCTTAATTAATGTTTTATATAACAAAAACTGTTAATATTTCTTTTAGTTTTTAATCTTTCCGTCTTAGTCTTTGTGCTACTAAAGACAAATTTCCATGTTATTGTATTTTAACTATGGACAATACAGATTCGTATTCGTATTCGTATTGATACTCAAGGAGTAACTAATTAAGTGTCTTGTATAGTGCTAGCCTCATTGGATGACTGACCAATACGATTAAATAAATAAATCAACAATCTTTGGTGCTGTAGACTGAGGGAGTGTTAGGCCTATGCGCCGTTGAGTTATTGATTTAACTACAGAAATTGCAACCAAAGAGTGTTCAAATCAAATAATCTTTCTTAACCTTTTTTAATGCCACTTTATTGTAATGTCATTTTGTGTTTGCCAAAAGGATATTGAAATCGGTATATCCTTTTGCTGTCTTCGCATTTCAATCAGCAACAAATCTGATGAATCTATGGCCACATTGCTTGAAACTGTGCTCGGTAACGGATACCACAAACCATAAAAAAGGCAGTCATTTAACGCCAATCATAACATAATTATAGTCCGCCATCCATATAGAACCCAATCATTCATTTAACTAATCCAACCAAACAACCAGCCGATGCCGTCCAAACATTATCTTCCCTTTTCCCGTGCGCCACCGCACTAGCGTCCTCTGAACAGGGAGCTTTAAATTGTCCCATCGTGGTTACTCAGTGGTAGAGATTTCGGTTGACCAACCGATGACCCAGGTTCGAAACCAGTGGTGGGCAAGACATCAGTGGCTATTTGTCACTGTCCATCTTAGCATTATGAATTCTCTGGTGGTTTCAGTGTTGATCTAAGTCCCTGCATCCTCTTCCGTGGGATGGTTATCCCCGCCTGCCATACCGCTCATAATGGGTGTAGACGTTAAAACTGTACGGTTCAATGTTGGTTCTCATTTTTATAGGCGCGTTACAAGTGGACATCATCATAATTATACAGCGTCATGGTGTTTGTCTAGTTTGCCTACCAGCCTAAGAGTTATAAACAATTAATTATTATAATAGAAGTACTGTACATTTAAAAAAAAAAAGCATGGTGGTTTAACGGCAAGATTATTGGCTGTAGGTTTAACGAGCAAATTAAGGATTAGTTTAGCATCTTGGATTCTTTCCAAATGCCTGTAACTCGTATATTTTGTACGAAACGAACAAAATTAGCAAGAACTAGACTCGTTTCGGACATTGTATACAATTTCATGAAAATGTATTTGTGGCTGTGGCACTGAGTAATGGATTCCTTTCAAAGTGAGCTTACAATTGCGAATGATTAGCATTCACAGATACAAGCTCCTACGTACTCTAAACTCGGTCTTCATTTATAGCTATCTTTAACAGCAAGTCTAATCATCATTGCTCTCAAAGCGTACGGTAGGCAAAATATATAAAAGCCTATCCTACAACATTTTCACATAACAAGGGAGACGAACACAATTTTTGTTGTTGTTGTAAGGTGTTGCAGGGTCTCTCTATTAACAGTTTATGTACTAAGAAAGAAAGGTAGCAAATCGAGCTATTTTTCTTCTTACTCTCGCCTTCGGCGTGTGGTTATGCCAACAAATTCGCTTTTGCAGACCTGCGTAAACAGACGAGATGTTTCTGTTGCAGCAGCACCGTTTCTTTCTATGTAGTTTTAGGGTACAAAGTTATGACAGAAAGAAAAAAAACTACTCTCAGTAGGTAGTTTGCTTGCTTCCAATACCAGCGAAACGAGTTCGATTCTAACTAGTTTCAGGAGATTCCAATTTATGTAATGATTCTTTAAGTAGCAATATTTGCTTCGAACAGTTTCGTCGAAGACAGCATCATTCTGTCTAGCTTTATAGGTGGGATAGAAAGCAGTCAACCAGGCAAAAATATCGCAATGTTAGTGTTATTCAAGAATTATTTCGAGATGCCAAATGAACCAATAATGAATAGAAAGAAAAGAAATAAAAACGGAAAGACAGGCAGACTGGAAAAAAGAAAGAAAGAAAGAAAGAAAGAAAGAAAGAAAGAAAGAAAGAAAGAAAGAAAGAAAAAAACACTTCAAAATGTTTAAAAGATATCGCACCAAAATTACATTTACAGATGTGATAGATGTTGGCATTTAAAACACCAATTTTCCAAACTTATTTGGAATTACTTTGACATTGTCTAGAATCTGAAAGAGCCCGGTGTCGGGTTGGTCGATCTGTTTGTCGGTCCGTTGCTTGTCATAACTTCCGCCCTCTTCTCCCCCCTCCCACCCCCCAAAAAAAAAGAAAAAGGAAAAGAACAAGAAAAATATTGAATAGATTTAGACCAAACTTCATATGAATATTACCTAGATTTGTGGTTACTCCAATGTCAAGGTCGCCGGGATAAATCCATTGCTAAACTATTTGCTCTATAGACTATCTCAAAAACAAAACAAAGCTAACAAAACAACCACAAACAAAAAAAAAACACCAAAAAACCAACAACAACAACAAACCAAAAATAACCACCATCGACATAACATATGTTTATGATTTTTAGTACAAGGTTATTTACACTCATGGTCAATCACTCAGTCAGTCCGTCGTTCCTTCATTCCAAATGTGAGTTTTAATGTTGAAAACACGTTTTTAGTACTAAGCCTACATAGAAAAGTGCATGTCCGATTATGATTAGGCCGTGGGGGGTGCTTGGGGTTTTGTATAAATAGTATCCCCACTTTCTGGGAATTTAGTGCTTTAAATCCCCACTGTTGCTGTCTTTCTCCTTTGTTCTTTTTCAGTCCTACTCTGTTCTATCTACTATACTATCTTCTTCGCTAGACCAGTCACCTACCTTTTTTCTTGAAAACTCTTCCCAAACTCCTCATTTGTGTATGAGGTCTGTTGGGTCAGCTTGGAAATATTGGACGCTTTCTGTTTTCTGCCAAATGGTCACTAGGGTCAGCAGATCTTTTATACGGATCAGGAGCGAGTCCCTTTTTAAAACAAGGTATGGTCTTGATTTTGTGGTCCTGATTCGGTTCTTTGCAATCCGGTGGACCCTGGAAACAATGAATAACTAACTAACTAACTAACTAACTCTAACTACTGCTCAGTTGTATATGTAAATCATATTTAATTGTACTTTCTCAAATGTTAAAGTTGCTGAAGTTCATCATTTTTTAAACACACGTTTTGCAATGTATCTTCTGAACCGATTTTGCTAAAATTTGGCTTGCAGATAACTCAAGGAGTTCCTTATTTCATTTTACTTCTGTAAAATAAAACTGATACAGACCAGGTCCACGATTATAAGCACTTTTGAAAATACTATTTTTTCCAGTTAGGTGTGTGCGAGTGCCTGGAAATATATTTGAATGGTTTATCATCTTGTTTAAACACTTGTTACTTGTTTTAGTAGGAACAAGGGGAGATGACTTTCCCTGGCAGTGATATCCAGCTTCTGGCAAAGTTTTGAACTGAAGAAGAAGAAGAAAAAGAAGAAGAAGAAGAAGAAGAAGAAGAAACAACAACAATTAGTCCAATCCAACAGGCTTTTTGAAAGTAAGTAAATCCTATAAAAATGATATATATTCTAATTTACTCTTTACAGTTGTGTTTACAACTGAAGAAAAGTCCCACGGAATCGAAGGGGTATGAATATGTTTATTTTAACTTTTTAAAGCGAACTATTTTTTGATGCGAATGCATTGGGGAACCCCCATTTTTACCGCCCAGATATTGTTGCGCATGACGTCAGGAATCTACAGCCAAGTGATGAAATGTGCGTAGGTGACAAGGTCAATGGCATTGTTGATACACAGGCTTGGAAGTCTCGTCTCTCGTAAACCTCAATTACATACTATACATACTATACCAGGCGCTCCAGGCACGGGCAATGGTGTTCGCTTTTTAATGGTGTTCGCTTTTTATAATTGTTATAAGTGTTGGTTGCCTTTTACAAGTTAATAATAGTTTTAGTTGCCTTTTTTTGTGTTTCAATGTAATGTTTTTATTGAATCTTTTTAACATTATGTTGTACATTTTTAGTGAATTTATTCAGACTTTATATACCTACTGTTGTTGTGTAGTATAAATGGTGTATGAATGTGTCAAGCGCGGAGAGCACAGCCACTTGTGGCTGTGATGCGGCGCTATATAAATCTACATTTATTATTATTATTATTATTATTATTATTATTATTATTATTATTATTATTATTATACCACGTACGTATGTAGGAGGGGAAAGAAAAGACTTCAGAGCCTGTGGTTGATAAATGCATATAGTATTAGTCATCTTATGGCTGATGCAGGCTAACCCCCGTTGGGGTGCCAGGGGTTTCAGTATAAATAGCAATGTAGGCATTTTATATGTATGTTTTGTTGATAATTTATAATGATGTTTGTATTCTATTTTGTTTTTGTAAACGGGGGTTCGATAAGTTCGGCTGAAGCCTCAGCCGTCCCCTGCGTGGGATGTCTTTATTGTAAAGTGACTGGCTGGTGGAGAGCTTTCAGTTTTACCACTAGGGTTGTTTCAGCAGATCTTTTATGCGGATCGGGGGTTGTCCGGTCCTGATTTGGCTCGGAAGAGTCCGCTGGACCTAAAGCAATAATAATGTAATGTAATGTAATGTAATGATGCAGGCTTGCAGGAGGCATGGTGGCCGAATGGTTAGAGCGTTGGCTTGCGGATCGGAAGGTCCCGGGTTTGAGCCCAGGTCGGGCATTGTGTTGTGTCCCTGGGAAAGACACTTTACTCTCGTTTCCTACTCCTTCGGATGAGAGTATAAACCGAGGTCTAGTCTGTGTCGCATACATTACATCATAACGGACTTTAAAGATCCTGACGCCCATGGGGTGAGCGCCGGTAACAAGAACACACCCAGCATGCACCTTGGTAAAAAAAGTGCCATAATGATCAACACGATTGACAAGACAAGACAAGGCAATAGAGGCAGTTTGTGCATCAAATTCTGCAGTTCACATCATTGCTGGAAAGGCTTATTCTAGGGCAATTAGAGCACATTTTCTTGTCGAAGCAGCATTGAGTGCAATATTTGTAAGCACATCCTTCAACATGTCATGGCTGTTGCTCCATCCTGACACTTTGTCCAATGATTACAATCCTAGGAAGGAAAACGGTGATTGTCAAGAAGAAGAGTCACTTCTACATAATCCTGCAGATCTTGACATAACAGATGACTTTGATTAGGCTCTTTTTGAATCACTGATGCAGGGCAAAACAACAGCAAGAGATGCTGCAATACATCCTGTATTAGGACGCATTAAAGCAACGTTGGAAGATTTCAAACGACAATGTTCAAGTAGAACGAGCAAGCTATGGATTCAAGAAATGGTACACCTCCTTCACACAGCAATATAGGCTGAGAGAACTGGAGACTTCAAGCTCCATCTATCTGCTGTTGCCAAAATGTTGCCCTATTTTGCTGCTTCAGGGCACAACCTCTACACCAAGTCGGCCAGGCTGTACTTACAGCAAATGATGGAGTTGAACAAAACCTACCCAGAAGTCTATCACGATTTCATGGCAGGCCATCACATGAAAAGGAGAAGCGATCGCTATAGGGCTGGTCTGCCGTGTGATCTGGTGATTGAGCAAACATTGATGAGGACGCTGACGTCAAATGGTGGCCTAACTAAAGGGCGCGGAATGGGCGAACGACAAAGGCTTGTTTGGCTTCCCTCTATGCCTGCTTGTGCAACAGCAAACCAATGGATGCAATCCTTGACGCAAACAGAGTTCACAACAAGTGAGCAGCACAAAGAATCTTCTGATATAAGGCAAGAGAAAGACCACAAAGAAACTTTGACAGTCATCAACTATGTTTCATCAAAAAATCCGTTTTGCGCTGACATGAGTCTTAGGTCTATTGCTACTGGCCAAGCAGCTGACTCATCTGTCAATGCTGACCAAGCTGTTGAAATTGGTCAGCGCATTCTCCAAGGGATGACGGGTCAATCTCCAGCTGACGTGACGTTCAAGAAAAGCAATCAAGCAGTCACAATGACGACAAAAACTGGAGTGACTATTGGCCAGGAAATGGTGCAAGTGGATCCGCAGTTATTGTTTCAAAGGTTGGTGCAAGTCGCTGGGAATGATACCAACAGGCTCGAAGAAATGTTTTACTATGTACTGGCCAATGTACCTGCCTCCTTGTTTGATGCGACAGGATTCCCCAGAAAAGCCAACAAACATACTCTTGCAGGATTTCTCTGGTCTGCTGTCAATGAAACTGCATCCTTGCCAAGAGAAAATGTGAAATACATTCTCGATGGTGGATCCCTTTTGCATCGCCTTCCATGGCCCAGAGGGTCGTCCTAAAAGATCTAGCAGAGATGTATGTCAGCTTTGTTGCTAGGAAACATACACTAGCTACAATCATTTTCGATGGCTATGTTGATGGCCCAAGTACCAAAGATGTTGCCCATCTTCGAAGAAGCAAAGGCATGGTTTTTAAGATCATCGGAATTTCGCATTTATACCCCTATGTTAATTAAATTTTAATCCACAGTCAGAACTAAAACTGACACAGAAAGCGTTGAAACAGATTTTCGGACTGTATATATTAAGAGCTTTCATTTGACATGCAACATGATATGGTTTTGAATTAAATGTTTATTTCAAGTAATCTCCCTTTGACGTTTTGAAGTGTGAAAAAACATAAGCACCAAAAATCATGTTTCAGACCCCTTTTTTTTTACTGGGACTTTTTATAGGTATTTCCTCATTGCTTAAAGAATAGTTTTTACTGCATAGCATTTTTATAGGAATTAGTTGCTTATTTGGCTATTTATTTCATTAGAACAAAAACAAGGAGGAGGAGAAAAAGTTTGTGGCAAAGAATTTCACGTTCAGCCTGGTGATTATGTTAATACTCCTAAAAACGTATTAATCCTCTGTTGCCCTAAATAAAGAAAAAAGACATGAAGAAAGAAGAAGAAAAAGAAGAAGAAGAAGAAGAAGAAACCCACTGTGACGCACGCAAGATTTCAGATGCTCAGCCAAGTGATTACGCTAACACCTCACAGAAATTCACAACCCTCATTCCCCAGAGCACCACAATGCGTTTACCAACGCCTGATATTCAGACTAACATTCCACACAGCAGCATCGGGGTCACGACTAGCCCAGTGGGTAAAGTGGCACTGCCGTCTGCCAAAGACTGTTATTATCGCCTCTCTCTCTCTCTCTCTCTCTCTCTCTCTCTCTCTCTCTCTCTCTCTCTCTCTCTCTCTCTCTCTCTCTCTCTCTGTATGTGTTTGTGTGTGTGTGTGTGTTTGTGTGTGTGTTGTGTGATCATGGACACAAATGCTGTAGACTTCGCACTTGGTATTTCGCTCTGCTTTGTGGCGTTGTTGCGTTGATGACGTTTTTGTTTTGATGTTATTGCCTTGCTTACATTACAAGGCGCTGTGTTAATTCTCCATTGGAGGTATTACAAATGTGTTGACCCGACTTGTTACTTGTTACAGACAGAGCTTTAGAATTTCAAAATGCCAGGACATTGAAAGTTGATGTCACCAATGATGATCTTTCAGAAAATTTATGTTGTTAATCTTTTTGGAGACAATAAAAGATGTAAATGGTACATATCCAGTTTTATTGGGATAAACCAATGACCAATCTGCAAGACTACAGAAGAGCTGCAAACCCCTTGCTAGAATAATCGAGGCATTGAGATCATGGACCCTCGACATCAAGAAGTTAGGTATTATGATGTTTACGATAGCTGCGTTTCCGGTGGGTAGGTCACTGTATTGTGTAATTTCAGTTAAAAGATAGTTTTAGCAAAAGAAGGAGACGAAGAGCGAGAAGAAGAACAACAACTTCAATATAACAACAAAGACAATAACAACGACAACAACAACAAGAAAAAAAAATAACGAGAATAGGAAAAGGAGGACAAGGGGAGGTAAGTGTATATATGTGGGAAGTGGGAATAGCTGGTGTGGTGGAGGGGGGGGAGGGGGTCGGGAGGGATGTATACGGTGCAGAGAAGATAATGGAGCAGAAAAGAAATCAGGTAAGAGAAAGGGTGTGAGTGGGAGAGGGGAGGGGGGTGGATGAAGAGAGAAGAAAAGATGGAGATAAGAGACGATAAGATTAAGAGAGGTAAGACGAAGAGGAGTCAAATGTCAGACAGGAGTCGGCTGGTGGTGGATGGGGATCGTGAAGTGGAGCTGCGGAGAAGGGGATTAGGTGTGGGTGTGCGTGTGTGTGTGTGTGTGTGTGTGTGTGTGTGATATTCCGAACAAAAATCATAGTTTTGGTGATTGATAAGATAAGATAAGATAAGACTATTTATTCACCAAGTAAAAACGTTACAAGGATTTTGGTGTGGCATGGCGACAATGAAATACATCCTTTCTTGCACAGTCACACAGTCATGCATTTATCGTGTCATACGCTTCATTGGCATACAACATGTATACAGCACTAAAGGATAGGTAAACACAGTGTTAAACATACATCACTCATCAGTCAATGTCATACAAAGTTATGGAGTCAAACACACCCTGCAGTAAAACAAAATACAGCAGTGAAACAATTTAACAGCATTAAATAAAATGATGAGAATGATTAAGAATGTTAAGCTTCACATCCAAGTCTACACACATGTCACAGGGCAGCCTGTGATGAAACCGGGTAGAAGGTGTGGGTGGAGAGTTAATGAGTTGGGGTAGTAACTGCGCGCTGTCGTATGTTTGGTTATGCGTGGGAAGCGTGATTTTGAACAGCATAGTTCGGCCAGCCAGTTTTGGAATGTGTTCACTGTAGTCAGAACACGTTTTGCAGAGTAACGGAGAAGACCTGTGGTCTTGTGTCTCTGGGTTTTTTGTTCTGGAAGTAAGGTTGGGACAGTTGTTAACGTAAATGATAACTGGTTCTAAAAGAAAACCTAGTGGGAAATGTTACGGTTTTGGTAACAAGCTCAAGGAAGTGTAGAGCAAATAACTAAGTTTGTGTGTTGTGGTAAGTTAGTGTAGAGGTGGTCCACTAACAGGAATTACTACGCACTGGATACCTTACTTGGAGTACTGTGTAGGCGAGCAGTGGAAAGGGCTAACTACAGGTACTTTACATTCGAGCCGTGTGGGTAAGTGTGATGGTGATCTTCCTTTACTGTGCTAATGACCGATGGCCGGCTGTTGGGGTGTTGAACGATAGCTGTGCGAGAGGCTGGGGGACAGTATGGTTGCACTGAGGAGAGGCAGACGAAAGGCAGAGTGCGACGGAAGGAGGGAGAATGAGGGTGAAGTGTGGTGAAGGTAGGATGGAAGTGGTTGCTGTTGTTGAGGTTGCGGTTGCTCAAGATGGATAATGTGTTGATGATTACATGTATTCATTTGCAGCATTGTTCATTTCACGCATTCATAATGTCATTTAGTTTTTGAATTATGTGTTTGATTACAAGAGACAGTAATAGTAGTCAAGGGAAGTGAAGTGGACAGCAGTGGCGCTTCCTCAAGATACAGGAATTAGTTAGTGTAGTAAGGGGGGAAGAGTGTGAGGAGGGAGGGGGACAGAATCGGGTGGACATGACATTAACAATAAGACAAGCATGTTGCAGGTTCGAAAGTTCGTTGTTCGAGGGTCCTCGAAAGTTCGTTGTTCGAGGGTCTTCGAAGTTCGTCGTACTCATCAGCTCGACACGGAGTAACGTTGACCAGCGTCGCGCGACAACGACGACGACATTTGGTCGTGTGGACCCAGCATCATCATCACCACCCGTTCGTCCTCGTCCGTGTTGGTGTGTACATCTTCATTGTTCCACAACCCCACCTTTTCCGCGGTGGTTGTGACGTCTGTGAATGGAACTTGGCCTCGACGTCACAGTGTTAGCCGACTGGAGGAGTTAGGCTGGGAGGCGTCGACGGTGGCAGGGCTGCCGCAACTACAGCGTCATCATCATCATCATCATCGTCAGCGGTGGGAGGGAGTGGCGACACCACTACGCCTGGATTCCATAGCGACAGTCCGGTGACAGTCACGAGGAGGGGCAGCTACTTTTCGGAGACATCAACGGGGACGCCCTACTATCAGGTCGGCTTATTCTTTGTTGTCCCCCCCTTGATACTCGACCCCCCCTGTTTTCGGACATTTGCAGTGCACAGTCGATATTTAGACGTGGTTGATTAGCAACCCTCGTTCATCTGACATTCCATTTCATTGTTCATCGACCCATTGATTGTTCCATCACCATTTTTCTCGTTTCATGTGTAAATGTTGTATGTGTATGAGTGTGTGGTATGAATGAATAAATAGCTTGAAAGTTGTATATATATTCGTTGTGTTTTCATCACTTCCGTCTGCGGGTAATCGTCATTCTTTCTGGGTTGTCTGCGTGTGGAAGTTGTCTGTTTGTGGCGTCTGCCCGGAGAGAGTCGTGGCGGTGACAACACACCACAACACAACACACCACGCACACGCACACCCCCCCCACACACACACACAACATAGCATACTCCTATTTCACAAAGGATACAAATCAAGCAATGGTTGTGAGTTTTCAGTGTATACATATCATTCCATGGTTGGTGATGTACTGAGGACAGCGTCTGGGAAGAAACTGTTTCTGAATCGAGAAGTTTTGGCTCTTAAAGCACGGAACCGACGGCCAGAGGGCAGAAGCTCGAAGAGAGTGTTGGCTGGGTGTGATGGATCGCAGACTATCTTTTCCGTTTTCCGTTTCATTCGCATTGTGAAAATGGAGGCGACAGATGGAAAGTCGCAACCAGCTATTTTGGAGGCAGTCTTAACAATGTGCTCGAGCTGTATCTTTTCTGTCGCGGTTGTGCTGCCGTACCAGACAGTGATAGAGAAGCACAAAATGCTCTCTATCACCGCGCGATAGAACTGTGCCATAATTTTACTAGACATACCGAACTTTCGCAGCTGTCTCAGAAAGTGGAGACGCTGTTGGCACCTTTTTTTTTTTTCTTTTTTTTTTTAACAATAGACGTGGTGTTATTATTCCAACTCAGGTCGCTCGAGATGACGGAACCGAGAAATTTGAACGAGTCGACCTGCTCAAAGGTTTCCCCATTGATGACAAGGGGCAATACCGGGACCTTTATTCGGCGAAAGTCGATCACGACCTCCTTTGTCTTCGAGACATTCAGTTCCAGGTCGCTGTCCGAGCACCAGCCAACCATTCTCCGAACCTCGTCCCGATACGCAGCCTCGTCCGTATCAGAGATCAGACCTTCGAAGGTAGTGTCATCGGAAAATTTCAACTTTTTTACAAACGGGGTTGCAGATACACAGTCATTAGTGAACAAAGTGAAGAGTAGTGGAGAGCTTTTTACTACTACTACTACTACTACTACTACTACTACTACTACTACTACTACTACTACTACTACTAACTGGGTTAGTGAAGTTTGTGTGTGGACTGCAGCTCACTGGCCTATCACGACGGCAGTGTAAAAGTATTGCTCGGTGCCAATCAACCAGTGTCATGATCCGCTCTAGAAGAGTGTAGGAGAGGAGAAGATTGAGGGGTGGAGGGGTGGGTATGGAAAGATATGGAAATGTGACTGCAGCTCAATGGACTATCATGGCAGCAGAGTAAACATCTTGCTCGGCTCCTATCAACCAGTGTCATGATCAGCTATAGTAGTTGTGGAAGCGGAGAACATTCAGGGGGTGGGTGGCTTAATCGACGAACTGTGCTGAGTTCATTAAAACATTGGTAAAGTTATCGAAATGTGTGTGTGTGTGTGTGTGTGTGTGTGTGTGTGTGTGTGTGTGTGTGGGTGTGTGTGCGTGTGTGTGTATATGTGTGAGTGAGTGAGTGAGTGCGCGCGCGCGCGTAAATGTGTAGGGAGAAAGGAAAATGCCAAGCTTTCAAAGACGAATACTACCTGTTCCGTTGGAAGAGTGGAAGACATTCCAACCGAAGAATGGGGAACACATGTGAAACGACACATCATTGCATCGCTCCCTTTAAAACTGAGAGCACCACGCTTTGATGTTATAGATAAGCTGAGACTTACTCGCTCCCTCTCTCTTGTAGGCCTCGCCTAGTCTCAGCTACGCTACATGGCATTCCACGTTGATCTCAACCTCCACCTTCCAATGTCAGACTGAATTAAGGTTTCTTGCTTGAGCAAAGCAGGCTGCACCGTGTTATTTCCTACTTAAACAACAATGCTAGTGTTTATGTTCGTTTCTTTGCGTGTCTGTCTGTGTATTGTGTATCTGTTTGCTTCTTTGTGCCTATCTGTCTGCCTCCCTTAAGCTCTAACTCTCTGTCTTTGTGGTTCTCAACCTGTCTGTCTGTTTGTGCGTCTCTCGTGTGTATTTTGAATTCTAACTGAAAAAAACCATGCGTTGCATCTTAATCAAGAGATTTTACACACATAGCACTACAAGCCAACACACACACACACACACACTCACACACCCACAGACACACACATACACATACTTGTTTAGACGGCGTTGTTGTGACAATCATGAAACGCCACCTACGTTGTATTGACAATGGGTCATCTTTCGTCCCATTTCTTTAGTACTTCTAAGTGATCTAACAGTAACGCTAATCCTAACGCAAACTTGTACGCTAACCCTAACTCTGACGGATCATTGTTTTGACGTCATCATAACGAGGTCTCTAAAAAAAAAGTATGTAAATTCTCAAGTGTATGTCACAAGAACGCCGTGTAAACATAATCACACGTACACGTACACACACACACACACACACACACACACACACACACACACACACACACACACACATATATATACTTGTTTACACGGCGTTATTATGACTTTCCTCAAACGCCACATACGTTGTGTTGACAATGGGTCGTGTTACGACCCCCTTTTTAAGTACTTTTAAGTGTTCTAACACTAACCCTAATCCTAACTCTTACCGTAACACAGCCCTAACCCTAACGGATCATTGGATTGACGTCAAAACAAGGAGGTCTGTCAAAACAAGGTATGTATATAGATGTGCACTAGTTTGTCCAAATAACGCCGTGTAAACACGCACACATGCACACACACACACACACACACATATCTTTGTCTTTTGGTTGATCTGCTGACGCGTAGTTTTTTCCACCGTTGTGCCGACTCCTTCATTTTTGAAGTTAGAGGTACAGAAAACTACAGTTTTACTTCTTTTCCTTTGCTGAAGCTTATTTTGTGGTGGAATATTCGATAGCTCAAAAAAAGCAAAACTAGACTTTACATGCTCTCTGGGGACCACACGTGTATAAACGTTCCGGTGACCACACACAAACTTTTTACATACAAATACATGACATCGAAATTTCTGCCGACATTCACTTTCCCGCCCAAATTGTCCCGACTTTACACACAACTAATTGTGGTGACCACATGTGTTAAATTTCTGCCGACATTCGCGTTCCCGCCCAAATTGTCCCGACTTTACACAAAACTAATTGTGGTGACCACATGTGTTAAATTTCTGCTGACATTCGCGTTCCCGCCAAATTTGTCCAGACTTTACACACCACTAATTGTGGTGACCACATGTGTTAAATTTCTGCTGACATTCACGTTCCCGCCCAAGTTGTCCCGACTTTACACACAACTAATTGTGGTGACCACATGTGTTAAATTTTTGTTGACCATCCAACCATTTTCTACATTCAAGCAGAACAGAAGCCAGCATTGCAAACATGTAAGGTGTTGCCAAGTGAAGAGTTTATGTATTATTATTAGGTTAATAGCTGATTATTATTATTATTATTATTATTATTATTATTATTATTTAGTATTATTATTATTATTATGATTGTTATTATTATTATTATTATTATTATTATTATTATTATTATTATTATTATTATTATTATTATTATTATTATTATTATTATTATTATTAACATTGATTTTGTTGTGCGTTGGTGCATCACCTGTGGTTTCAATGTTTATGTCTGAATGCCACATTATGTACAGTACACATTGGATTGCTTATATACACTGTGTAGTGCAAGCAAACTAAAGAGTTTGAAGAGTAAAAGTGAGCGAGAGAAGCGATCTGCTATTCTGGTCAGACCTCAAATGGCTGTGATTTAAAATTATAAAGAACAACAAAAACAATGTTGTAACACAAAGATGAATTTTAATCCAAAACAAAATTCTAAGGAATCCACAGTGCCAATAAATGTTTGTGCTAAACTGTGCACTGTACACAATCTAAAGCATCCAACTAATGATCAAATGAAAACAAGAACAAAACTATTGTAACTGGGAAAAAAGTAACATACATAACAAAATCTTCATCCTGTGACCAATCTACAAGTTTTTTAAAGGTCAGATTGAACATCATTAACTCATTGTTGAATCTGAAAACTAAGGTTTCTTTATTAATTTTAAACTTATTATTTGTCATCTAACACATTTTGATCACTGTGGATGTTTCAGGATTTCCAACTGAATCTAGTCTGTGAAAAAAACACGGACACATTTCAAATTCAAATACAGAAGATCTTTTCCAGCAGCATGACACAAAGCACTGAAAAGTAAAAAGCATTCATTTTATCTCACAGACCAGATTTAGTCGAAAATCCTGCAACATCCGCAATGATCAAATTGACGTGTTAGATCACATTTACATGTATATACAGGTAATGATGCAATGTCATGAGTACATATGCACAACTGATGCCTAGTTTGGAATATCAAAATTGACAACAACCAACATAAACAAAATGGAAATGGCATAATAGTAAGAAATTCTCAAAGATTAACAACGTTTTACTAAATGCGACAATAAAAGTTAGTTAGTTAGTTATTAGCTAGTTATTCCTGGGTTGGCGTGCATGAACGAACTTAAAAGCCGACTTAGATTTAACGCTTCACTTAAACATGCTACTTAAGTCTAAGTCGGCTTTTAAGTTCGTTCATGCACGCCAGCCCTGCGGACTGCAAAGAGCCGAATCAGGACAACAAAATCAAGACCACAACTTTGCAGGAAAAAGGACTCGACCCTGATCCGCATAAAAGATCTGCCAAAACAACCCTAGTGGTAACACTGATGGCATTCCACCAGCCGGTCACTTTACAATAAAGACATTCCACGCAGGGGACGCCGAGGCTATATTCTAATTTATCGGACCCCCGTTTACATAAAACAAAATAGAATATAAACATTATAAAATATCAACAAAACACATATATATATACTCCTTCGGATGAGAGTATAAACCGAGGTCTAGTCTGTGTCGCATACATTCCATCATAACGGACTTTAAAGATCCTGACGCTCATGTCCTAGACGGGTGAGTGCCGGTGACAAGAACACACCCAGCATGCACCTAGATCCTTCTCCCCCATCCCTGGCTGCCCAGGATTGTGCTCAGTTGTCCGGGCGTCAGACCATGCGCCCAAAGGCTGCTGGTGGGCGTCTCGGGCGGTTTGAGTTAGATCCTGTATCGGCCAGTGCCTTGAGCAGTTCTTGAGCTGGAAAAGCGCTATATAAGAACGATTAAAAAAGAAATATATATATATTGCCAAATAATAACATCATAGGAAGCCCCAGTGACCACCTGGCAGAAAGCGTCCAATATTTCCAAGCTTAGTTAGTTATCTATTGCTTACAGCGTTCAGCGGAATGCAAAGAGCCGAATCAGGACCACAAAATCAAGACCACAACTTCGCTGAAAGAGGACTCATCCCTGATCCGAAAAAAGATCTGCCGAAACAACCCTAGTGGTAACACTGAATGCACTCTACCAGCCAATCACTTTACAATAAAGACATCCCACGCAGGGGACGATGAGGCTTACTCTAATATATCGAACCCCCGTTTACAAAAACAAAATAGAATACAAACATCATTATAAAATATCAACAAAACATATAAATATAACTTGCCTACATTGCCAAATAATAACATCATAGGAAGCCCCAGTGACCACCGGGCAGAAAGCGTCTAATATTCCTAAGCTGATCCAACAGACATCATTCACAAATGATGAGTTTTGTCCCAGAAGAGTTTTCAAGGAAAAAGGTAGGTCACTAGGTGACTGGTCTAGCGAAGAAGAAGATAGTATAGTAGGTTGATAGTACAGAGTAGGAATGAGAAAGAACAAAGGCGAAAGACAGCGACAGTGGGAATTTAAAGCACTAAATTTGCTTGTGTTTTCATGGGGACAATAAAGATTCTGATTCTGAATTGGGGATACTATTTATACTGAAACCCCCCTTACCCCCACGTGGGAGTATGCGACAATAAAAGCTCGTGCTAATCTGCACACAAGGGATTGTGTGACGGTTTGTTTGTTTGTTTGTTTGTTTGTTTGTTTGTTTATTCCTTGCTTACAGCGTCAAGCGGACTGCAAAGAGCCGAATCAGGACCACAACTTGGTTGAAAGAGGACTCCTGATCCGTATAAAAGGTCTGCCGAAACAACCCTAGTGACACTGAAGGCACTCTACCAGCCGGTCACTTTATAATAAAGGCCTCCCACGCAGGGGACGCTGATGCTATACTCTAATTTATCGAACCCCTTGGTCTAGCGAAGAAGA
The DNA here is from genome assembly GCA_036898135.1 of Oncomelania hupensis. Classification (NCBI taxonomy): domain Eukaryota; kingdom Metazoa; phylum Mollusca; class Gastropoda; order Littorinimorpha; family Pomatiopsidae; genus Oncomelania; species Oncomelania hupensis. The sequence continues at coordinate 48,704,574 of CM072511.1, read as the reverse complement.
TAGTATAGTAGATTGGTAGAACAGAGTAGGAATGAGAAAGAATAAAGGAGAACGACAGCGACAGTGAGAATTTAAAGCAGTAAATTTCCAGAAAGTGTGGGATACTATTTATACTGAAACCCCAGACTCCCCCTTCCCCTCCTCTCCCCACGGTTGCTGCCGGTATGCGACACAGGTTGACGTCACGGCGGAGTCAAGTTTCTTTTAACTTCATGCACTGTCAACACTTACAAGCACTGCAGACTTGTAGTGTTCTGGCGCACACGTATTTTTGCAATATATTCATTTGTCATTTCAAGAAAGTTTGTATAGCTGTTTGGTAGCCGATTATTGTTGAGACGGTAGAACAACATACAGAAACCGCGGGGTGTAATCTGCTAGTAACCGAAAGGTCGCTGGTTCGAATCCCGGATTGGTCAACGTGTGATCATATTATTTTCCCCTTTACCAACAACTGGCCCGCTGGTGTCAGTATAAATCGATTCAGTAGTCACCTATATGCGAAAGTGTCGTGTGACTATAATCTACATACAAACACGGGGTGTAACGGTAGGGTGATACTTTCGGCCAATGCTTACCCACACAAACAATCAGCTACCACAACTAAACAAACATGTACATTGAAAAAATGTGTATGCGCCAGAGACTGTAGACGTCAACACTACTAGTCTGCAATGCTTACACTGCATGAATTTGACAGAAACTTGCCTTTTGTCAAAAAGGCCTTTCCTGCGCCGTGACGTCAACAAGTGTTGCTTACCGGCTGCAACCGCCACACAATCCCTAGTGTGAACTATGCACTGTACAAAATCTAACACGTATAACTAAATGACCATGCGTAAAAGAGAAAACTGTTGTACTGGAAAAAAGTTACTTGAATAGAAAAAAATCAAACTAAACATCTTGTCCTTTGGAAGAAAACACGTCTCGCACAGTAAAACCTCATGGCATTAACAAAAGCGTTTGATAAAAACTTCCAAATAAATTGTTAAATCTGGAAACCTAAGTTTGAATGACGTGGAATGCAGAAGATGACGAACACGGTTGCTCATCAGAAACACTGTCACCCCCAACAGCACAAACTGCAGTTCCTGCACACAGAAAAAATAATATTTTGTTCCTAAAATGATATACAGGGTGAAACTTTACAGGGTATAGGTAGGGTCACCCTCCAATCAATAATGACTATGCACATTTCAAGGTAAAGGACTCAATAAGTCAACAAAATAAAGTAAACCATTAAGTCTTTAAACGTGACCAGTCGTGACGACGACGTAACGTGAAACCTCGGGCCATCAGAGTGATCAGGTCATCGCAGCTCCCGGCCACAGACTTGCTGAACAGCGACAGGCAAGCCTGGGTCGGTCCGTCAGCCTTGATTTTATCGGCCGGCGGACTTGTACTCAGTGTCTGTCAACTTCTTGAGCTCCAGCGCTGTCCATTCGCTGAGGTGTTGGGCACTTTACCATCGCCAACCTGCATTTTCTACTGCGGCGGTTACTGTTCAGCTAGCCTGGCCAACCTGCATTTACCACTGCGGCGGTTGCCGACCAGCACTTTCCACTGCGGCGGTCTACAGGCACACATCAGCCCACACCTGCTCACAGCGGCGCTCTGTCCCGCAGCGGTCCATCGTGCCTTGATGATGGGGATGCGCTGTCGACTTGTACGGGGACCTGTCCGGCGGTGCGTCTCCGGTCGTCGAGGCGGTTGCCTCCGACTGTGGGAGATTCCGATGCGCTAGCTACTACAACCTCCAACTTTCATTTTCACCTTGTTTGGGCTACGGCGGTCTCGGCGACGGTGGTGTTGCGTTGAAGGCCTGCTTCGCTTTGCCTCCGCTCGCCTTGCCTACGGAAGCCCACCGTCTTCTTCTTTCACTACGATTGGGCGGCGCAGGATTCCCTGTGGAGATTGGCAAGCTCCGGACAGCAGGTTTTATACCGCCAGTGGCTCCAGCGCCTGCCTACCTACTCTCCTCGGCCTTGCTTTATATCTTTTGCGACATTCGTTGGAAACACGGCGGCACTTCAGGATTGGCCCTGCGACCTATTCGGCGCTCTTATCTGCTTACCGCGCATCCATGCGCTCTTCATTCAGACATTTGTATTTCGACTGTTGTAGCTGCCTCGGCGCTCCACCTCATCTTCTTATTGCAACAAGACTTTTCTACATTGAGAGACTTCTTATATCATCGAAACTTCGTTTTCACGTCCCCTATACGCTAAGGTGTCCGGGGACACTAATCTACCCAACAACAACAACAACAACCGGCCACAGAGGGTTAACCCTTACAGAGCCAGAGTCACTTACTTTTGGAAGGCCATGGAATGCAGATGACGACAAATATGGTTGCTCATCTGAATCACTGTCACCACCAACAGCACAAATGGCGGTTCCTGGACAAAGAACAAACAAACATTGCTGCAGCCACACAACAGAATTGCCTATCTCAGAGATGGCGAGCGTTGTGGCCAAGTGGGCTAAGGCGGGACTAACTTGCCTTGTCCACAGGCCAGAAACCAATCGCGCCTGACAGGTGTGGGTTCGATCCTGCATCGGGGTGTTATGTTTCTCCGAATATTATTTACTTTCGACTCGGGCAACGTCTCGGTGGTTTTCTCCGGGTACTCCGGTTTGCTCCCCCAGCAAATTTTCAAAAAATTTCAAAAAATTTAAAGAATTTCTAAATTTCAAAAATCACAACTAATGTTAGGTAGGTTGGGTTTGGGCGCGCCACAGGCTGCGACTACGCCTTCCACAGGGGAGGCGGCCCAGAATTTCCCGATAAAAAGGGACAATTAAGCATTAAATTTAAATATATATATATATATATATATATATATATATATATATATATATATATATATATATATATATATATATATATATATATATATATATATATATATATATAAACAGATTCACATTAACGGTTTCAGTGATCGGGTCTCAAGGATTTTTTTTCCTATCACTTAGGAAAATACAAAAAGAGCCAGTTGGAAATTAACAGTAGGTAGTGGCAGCCCCCCCCCCCTCCCTTTTTTTAAACTTTGTGTTTTGAAATATGTGTTTTGTGAAACTATAAAAAATGCAAGCAAGAGTTTACAGGTGTGAGTTGTTAATGCAACTAGGCGATAATTGTCGAAGAATTTCCAATGTTTGTTTTGTTTTAAAATGGGTACAACAATGGCTTGACGCCGGCCAAAACATTTATTAAAATAATTTAAAAGAATACTTTCAAAAGAAAGTGGAGCACGTTTGACCATTAAATAGTGGACCCCATCTGGACCAACACTCTTATTTACCGGTCAAGCCTGGAGGGCGCCGAGCTTCTTGAACATAATGAAGGGACGGAATGAGCCTACGGGCACTAAGTCAGGGGGTAAGACTGCCTCAGCCGAGCGCCTCCTCGAGAGCTCCACGGGAGAAAGCCAACTCCCATCGTCTATAGAAACAATTTTTTTAAAAGCCTCTGCCTGAGAATTTGCGGCGGAGAAGGAAAAGACCCCATCTGACAGATCGAACACCATGGCTCTATAGGTTCCCCGCAGACGACGGATATTAGATGGTCGACATTTTGATCGCCGTCTAGAAATTTAATAATAATAATAATAATAATAATAATAATAATAATAATAATAATAATAATAATAATAATAATAATAATAATACGATGACTTGCAACGCGCACATATCTCACCACAAGGCGACTCAAGGCGCTGGTCGATATAGGATCTAACTGGAGCTGCGCGAGGCGCCCACCTGCAACATTTGGGCGCGTAGTCTGACGCCCAGACAACTGAGCACAATCCTAGGCGACCTGGGATTTCAGCCAGTGATCCCGCTTAGCTGCCGTGACGGTGCGCTTGGCAAAGAGCTTGGCAGCCTTCATACTGGCATAGATATCCGGAGTATTTAGACCTTTATAGCGGGCAAAGGCTTTCCGTGTAGCGCAAAAGGCCTCCTGTCACAAGTTCCAGTTCTTCCCTTAAGTGGGTCTTCACGTGTGCAGGTGCCGAGGGGCGCCTTAGGCGCATGCAAAGTTGGCCGAGATAGCCTCTGAAGTTGACAGGGAGTGGAGATAGCTACAGCAGCAGCGTGGAGAGCGTGCATTACATAAGCAGATGGTTGTCGTGAGGGTAGTGGTGAAGGAGCTGTCCACCATACAACAGCCCACCATAAAACGTGATAAAATTTGTAGGTAATCAATTTCACAGACTGTGTCAACATTATGACCACCACCTTCAACTCAGCAGTGACAGATGCCGCCACTGAGATCCTTGGCAATCCATCAACACAGTGCATAGCTTCAAATATTTAGGAGCCATTGTATCAGACGATGGGTCCCGACAGGAAGTCCTCTCCAGGATCGCACAAACAACTGCTGCCCTGACAAGGTTGAAGCCCATTTGGAAAGACAGGAACATCAGCCTACATTCCAAGGTAAGTCTGCTGCGCTCCCTTGTTATCTCCATCTTCCTATATGCTTGTGAAACATGGACCCTCACAGCAGATCTACAACGAAGAATACAAGGCATGGAGATGAGGTGCTACAGAAGACTTCTGGGCATTTCCTATACCCAGCACATCCCCAACTATGAAGTCCGACAGACCATCACACAAGCCATTGGACAACATGATGACATGCTCACAGTGGTGAAGAAACGGAAACTCCAATGGTATGGCCACGTCAACCTATCATCAGGCCTTGCAAAGACCATCCTGCAAGGCACGGTGCAAGGAGGCAGAAGAAGAGGCAGACCGAAAAAGAGATGGGAGGACAACATTCGAGAATGGACTGGTTTGACACTGAGCGAGGCCATGAGCTTTGCTGAGGACAGAGAAAGATGGAGTGCGTTGGTTAAACGATCATTTGTGGTGCCCCTACGACCTCCGAGTTATGGGATAGGATAGAATGTCCTCCATCACATTGTCAAGAAAAGCCGGGTTAAAATCTGTGACAATCCAAAAGCTGGATGCTTAGGGTCCAGAAGGCATGTTGGTCCCTCATGAGGTATTGATGCTTGCTTACATGACAGCTAGATATGTTCAATAAACAGAACGTTTTTCAACAGAGAATAATCAGATTTTTTAAAAAGTACACAGACAGAAGAAGTCATCAAAAGCCTGTATGACAAGGCTACCAGTGCAGTCCTCCATAACAGCGTCATCGGGAACTGGTTCAGAACAACAATCGGTGTGCGTCAAGGATGCCTACTCTCTCCAACACTCTTCAACATCTTCCTAGAGCGCATCATGTCAGATGCTCTTGCAGATCACGATGGCACAGTCAGCATAGGGGGCAGAGCAATCTCCAATCTTCGTTTTGCGGATGATATTGATGGATTGGCTGGAGAGGAACAAGAACTTGAACAGCTTGTACAGAGGCTTGACACCACCTCCAGAGCTTATGGAATGGAAATAAGTGCAGAGAAGACCAAAATGATGACCAACAACACCAATGGCATCAACACGGACATCAAAGTACAAGGCCAATCCCTCAACACAGTGCACAGCTTCAAATATTTAGGAGCCATTGTGTCAGACAATGGGTCTCGACAGGAAGTCCTCTTCAGGATCGCACAAACAACTGGTGCCCTGACAAGGTTGAAGCCCATTTGGAAAGACAGAACCATCAGTCTACATTCCAAAGTAAGACTGCTGCGCTCTCTGGTCATCTCCATCTTCCTATATGCTTGCGAAGCATGGACCCTCACAGCAGATCTCCAACGAAGAATACAAAGCATGGAGATAAGGTGCTACAGAAGACTTCTGGGCATTTCCTATACCCAACACATCACCAACGACGAAGTCCGACAGACCATCACACAAGCCATTGGACAACACGATGACCTGCTCACAGTGGTGAAGAAACGGAAATTCCGATGGTATGGCCACGTCACCAGATCATCAGGCCTTGCAAAGACCATTCTGCAAGGCACAGTGCAAGGAGGTAGAAGAAGGGGGAGACCGAAAAAGAGGTGGGAAGACAACATTCGAGAATGGACTGGTTTGACACTGAGCGAAGCCATGAGGCTGCTGAGGACAGAGAAAGATGGAGTATGCTGGTTAAACGATCATCTGTGGTGCCCCTACGACCTTCAGGTTATGGGATAGGATAGGATAGGATAGGACACAGACAGATCCACTAAAAGAATTCGAAATTTGTTTGTTTATTTCCAGGATTCCAGCCATTCAGGATGAGTGGTTTGATATTGTATGATATTATATTGTATGCAAAATATGAATTTTAAACAAAAGAAATGAAAAAGAAGCAAAAATAACCAACATATAATTTTTTTAACATTATTTTGAGAGGCAAGATTTTGAAACTTTAGACGAAAGTCCAAGTTAATCACAGTCCTGGACACTTCTTATTCTAATAAACTTCTCATATTCATACTTATACAATGAAATCAATTGATATGATAAAGAAAAAGATGCTTACTATTTCTTCAGGAAATCAAACACAATCAGTGCAGTCGCCATGTCGATAGGCAGAGCAGTTTCGCAACGTAGTCACGAACTCGATCTACAAGAAAAGGAAAACCAAACTAATTTCATTTGCAATTTATTCCCTCTGCAGAGAAAATTACCAGTCTCCTTACATTTTGCAGCACATACTAACTACATGTACAATTAACAGTCAGTAATCAATAAAACATGTGTGAAGTCATGTAAAATTATAAAATTATTCATAATGCTTACGTAAAATCTCGTGCGACCAAGGATGGCGGCAGGAATAGATCAGTAGCATGGATTCTTCAGTATATTGGGCGACATAGGCTCGAATCCTGACTTCAGCAAACAATTTTGTGATTGCTGGATATTATGGGCCATCTCCTTGAGAAGCTCTCTGAGCTTGTAAGTGCGCTATATAAGAGAAATCTCTTTCTTTATAAGAGAAATCTCTTTCTTTTCTCAGCTGTTCCACGGCGCGCGCCGGCGGAGAGAGAGGGGCGGAAGTGAAGTGACGCAAGGACGCGAACGTAGTCACATTCGATAAAGTGGAGACCACAAAATTTTTCGGGGGCAAAGAAAAAAAAGAAAAAAAAGACAAAAAACAAAAAAAAAAAAAAGAGAAAAAAAAAACCAAAAAAAAAAAAAAAAAAAAAAACATCATGAATTTTAAACCAAAAAAAAAAAAAAAAAAAAAACAAAATAACAAAAAAAAAAAAAAAAAAAGATTTTGAAATAGACGAAATAAAAAAAAAAAAAAAAAATAAAACAAAAAAAAAAAAAAAAAAACAAAAAAAAACAAAAAAAAAAAACACAACGAACCACAAAAAAAAAAAAAAAAAAAAAAGAGAAAAAATACAAAAAAAACTACAATTAAACAATAAATAAAAAAAACATGTAAAAAAAAAATTATTCAAAAAAAAAACAAAAACAAAAAAAAAGGAAAAAAAAAAAAAAAAAAAAACAAACAATTTTGTGAAAAATAAGAAAACAATATAAGAGAAATCTTAGAGAGAAAAAAACGCGCCGGCGGAGAGAGAAAAGTGAAACGGACGCGAACGTAGTCACATTCCGATAAAGTGGAGACCACAAAATTTTTCGGGAAACACACGCGGTGTTCAAGATTATACACACGGAAGGCTGTGTATAGCCTTATGCCGACATTTTGTAACCACGTGTTTTTTTAACATGCTAGGGTGAAGTTCACTCCCCTGAGTCGCTAGAAATGCCTCTTTAATTGTGCCGACGTCGGCAGAAATACACACGTCTCCGGAACGTGGGTGTGTAACTATGAATTTGTCGGCAAAAGATACAAAAGACAAAGACACACACACACACACACACACACACACACACACACACACACACTCAATGGTTATTTGCCTGGCTGTATTTCTCGAACAATGAAGTCAATAAGATGGAAACTATCAATCTTGTGTAGTTCCAAACCTCAATCATCTGCAATAATTACACCAGCAGTAATAACAACAACACCAACTATAACAACAACAACAACATCTGCGAGAACTCTATAGTTGCTCTATAGTTGTTCGATAGATATAAATACGAAAGATATGCAAGAAAGGTGGAAAGGTGGGTTCTCTATAGATCAGATAGAAGGACTGATATTTCTGTAAAAGTTTAAAATTTTATAAAACATAATTTATTAGTAAGATTTATTAAGCTCTCTGACCAATGGGTCTCTTTGAACTCTGAGCCTTCTAGTTCCAGAGCTGTAAGATCGGTAAGAGAAAGATTCAAACTCGCGATTTCTGTAGTTAAAGAGCTATATGATCCAAAAGTACGATGCAGACCAGGAAAAAACAAAACTCTGTTAACTGAATAGTCTCGTACCTAAGTCACATAAGTTCGCCCCTTGCGGGAATCGAACCCGCGACTTTTAGGAAACCGTGTCGACTAACCCACTGCGCCTCCAGACAAAGAATTAAACCCGTCAGCCCTTCTGTAGTTTTTCACCTATAGGAACGGCGCTGCTGTTTTTCTTCAAGAGTCTAATAGATCCTGACAATGCCAGGTTTGTCGGAGTCAAGCGCCTCTCGAAGCTGCCAAGGTTCCGTCCTTCTAACACAAGCATATTCCACTTCAAAGTAGAAATTTGTCTTAATTGGTTTATTCTTCAGACGTTTGTAACTTACAAATTAATGCTCTTGGCACTATAGTACAAACCAATCTGTTGTTCTAGTTTTATTCTAGTAAAATACAATAACATCTGGTTTGAAAGCAAAACCTATCTCCTAACATAAAAGGCAAAAGTAACAAGTCTTTGCAAGAAGACTCCAAAAAACGATATCTGATTTGTTAGCATTCGTAAACGTTTCTGGTTAATTTGTCCGAAAATCATCAAGTAAGCTTCACGCTGTTTTTTTGTTGTTGTTGAAACGTTGAAGCAATTAAAGGTCAAGAAAAGAAAGATCGACACATGTGATGACGTCATTAATGATTTTTTTTCCCCAATAACTTCCGACATGAGTAGTCTTTATTTATGTTTACATTCTATCAGTAGAAATTATCATTGTGATGTTTGTGAAAGTGGATTTAGCTTTCTTTTTATAATAACATGTAGTATAATCCGGTCACATGATCTCTGTGATACTCGATCAGTGATACCCTGTGATAACAATGCATATAACTTGCTTGACTCACTCAACTGTGATGTGTGCGTGTTGGTGTGTGGGGGAGAGAGAGAGAGTGAGAGTTGAAATAATGTTTACGATTTGCGTTAGAATGAAAGCGAATTATTATGTATTCTTAATCTATATGTATGTAAAATGTGAATTTGCGCCTGGCGTAATTCCTGTTTTGGGTATTAAATTTGTATTGTATTGCATTGTATAACTATGCTTTTTTTCATTTTATTGGTTTTGGTCACAAAACGATTAATAGTTCAGCCGTACAGGTAATTAAAATGTGTAAACTTTTAAATAAAATGAAAGCAGACGAGATAAATAAAATCTCTGTTGATCTTTGAAGATGCAGTCCTCCATATTGTTTCAATACCACACCGCCTTCACAAATTCTTGCATCTGTTTGAGTCCTCTATTTTTCATAGCTTTGGTTAAACCAGAACTACAAGGGTATGAATTTTGGCAATAAAACTTCAATTATGTATAATCCGCCAATCAAAAACAAAGAAAGCAAGTAATAAGCATCTAACCGCGAAAACAACCGATGGAAGAAGAAGAAGAAGAAGGTGCACCCGATACACATTTGTCGAACGCTACCAGAAGTATGCGTTATTAGTCGCCTCAACAGGCGATAAAGCATGCTCCCATGCTTCAGAGCACTGCTTTCTATACGCTTCAAGCTCTATCGTCACGGAAAAAGCGCAATTTCACTGCAGTGAACTCATGAAAATAGAAAAATGTAAGTTTCGTCTCCTCTAGGGGACGAATTAGGTCAAACTGTATTAGTTTTTAGGTCAACTGTCTTTTACGAACTGTTTGACAATGTTTTTGAACAGTTTGTTGAAGCCGGATAGTGTCCTCACTTGGTTTCATGCAATTTAAGAATCCAACAAGGCAATTGGGTTTTTGAGACGGAAAGAGCGGAATGTTGTAGAGCAACATTCTATATAAATTTACAGCGAAATTGCGCTTTTTCCGTCACTATAGCGCTTGAAGCGTGTAGGAAGCAGTGCTATGAAGCATGAGAGCATGCTTTATCGCCTGTTGAGGCGACTAGTAAAACATGCTTCTGGCAGCCTTCGACCAATGTGTACCGGGTGCAAGAAGATGATGATGATGATGAAGAAGAAGAAGAAGAAGAAGAAGAAGAAGAAGAACAACAACAACAACAACAACACACACTCACACACACCTACACACACACGCACACACACCCACACACCTCCTTCTTCAATTATTTGTTTAAAAATGTCCTTTTCTTATTCATTTATGCATTTAATTTCTAGCTAAATATTTGATTCATCGTTTTTATTTGTTATTTTTATTTATTTATTTTGTTTATATGTGTATGCGTGTACGTCCGTGTAATTATTTACTAAACCTTATTACCTTTAATTAATTTATTATATTTTTTTAAAATTGTTGTATTCTTCTTTATTTATATGCATCTATCAGTTGCCTGCCACTTAATTATTATGTAGAATTTTGTCATACAGGGTGGTCTTATACAAGCTTGCTTGTTGCCTATCCTGTAAATCATTGTTTGTAATTATATGTTTTTCCTTGAATAAAACATTTGTGTAAACCAACAAAAAGAAGAAGAAGAAGAAGAAGAAGAAGAAGAAGAAGAAGAAGAAGAAGAAGAAGAAGAAGAAGAAGATTACATTACATTACATTATTATTGCTTTAGGTCCAGCGGACTCTTCCGAGCCAAATCAGGACCGGACAATCCCTGATCCGCATTAAAGATCTGCTGAAACAACCCTAGTGGGAAAACCGAAAGCTCTCCTCAAGCCAGTCACTTTATAATAAAGACATCCCACGCAAGGGACGGCTGAGGCTTCACCCCAACTTATTGAACCCCTGTTTACAAAAACAAAATAGAATACAAACATCATTATAAATTATCAACAAAACACATACATATAAAATGCCTACATTGCTAAATAATAACATCATAGGAAGCCCTAGTGACCACCTGGCAGAAGGCGTCCAATATTCCCAAGCTGATCCAACAGACCTCATACACAAATAAGGAGTCTTGTCCCGGAAGAGTTTTCAAGAAAAAAGGTAGGTCATTGATCTAGTAGCGAAGAAGAAGATAGTATAGCAGAGTGATAGGACAGAGCAGGAATGAGAAAGAGCAAATGAGAAAGACAGCAACAGTGGGAATTTAAAGCACTAAATTTCCAGAAAGTGGGGATACTATTTATACTGAAACCCCCGGCACCCCAACGGGGGTAGAAGAAGAAGAACAAGAAGAAGAACAAGAACAAGAAGAAGAAGAACAAGAACAAGAAGAAGAACAAGAATAACAAGAAGAAGAACAAGAAGAACAAGAAGAAGAACAAGAAGAACAAGAAATATAAGGAGAAGACAAGGAAGAA
>CM072511.1:48428080-48688080 GCA_036898135.1 Oncomelania hupensis | reverse complement strand
AGCAGCACCAGCACTTTGTTGCCAGGTTTGAACTTCCTGTTCACAGCCCTACGATCGTAGTAGTGCTTTCCACAGTCTTGGGACTTCTTCAGGTTTTCTCTGGCTATCTCGAGAGTCTGCTCCAGCTTCTCTCGTAGCTCAAACACGTACTGGTAGCTGTTCTTCACCTCTGGGGTCTCTACTTCTTTCGTCCACAGTTCTTTTAGGATATGCATCGGCCCTCTGATGGTTCTTCCGTACAGCAGCTCGAACGGAGAAAAGCCGGTGGACTCCTGCGGTACTTCTCTGTAGGCGAAAAGTAAGGCGTTGATGTAGCGATGCCATTGTCTGGGCTGCTCGCTGCACAGTTTCTTCAGGGTGGACTTCAGCGTAGCATTGAACTTTTCGACAAGCCCGTTGCACATTGGATGGTAGGGTGTCGTAGTCAAATGCCGGATGCTCAGCAGTCTGTTGACCTCCTTCATACAGTCAGAGACGAACTGTGTCCCGAGGTCTGTCAGAATTTCTTCAGGCACTCCAAGTCTACTGAACATGTCCACTAGCGCCTCTGCGACAGTTTCAGTGTCAATCTTCTTCAGAGGCACTGCTTCTGGGTACCGAGTCGCATAGTCCACTAAAGTCAGTACCCATCGATGACCTTCTTCACTCGGAGGTCTTATTTCGCCGATTAAGTCTAAGGCCACCCTCTTGAAAGGTCGGTCGATCAGAGGCATCCTCTGCATAGGCACTTTCGGGACCCTTCCTCGAGGTATGGTCTTCTGGCAAATGTCACATGATCGGCAGAAACGGCTGACGTCCGCATGAAGTCCTGGCCAGTAGAACACCGCCTGGATTCTGTCCGACGTCTTCTTGATGCCTAGGTGACCTCCCATAATTGAGTCATGCGCTACTTCCATCACCTGGCGCCTTAAGGGTAATGGTACCAGTACTTGACGTAGTGGTTTACCTCCGTTGACCCTCGGGTGCTGGAAGATTCGATACAGGATCTTGGCCTTCGCCTCAAAATAGACCGTGCCACTGCCCTTGGTCACGTGGTCTTGGCGGTTCCTGTACTTGTTTAAAGTGCTATCAGCTTCCTGGAGCTGGATAAGCTTATCTCTGTCCACGATGGCAGCTTTAGAGTTGTCGGCGACCTTCAGTGGCGTAGACGTCTTGTCTCTCTTGGCCTGGGCCCTGGTATTAACAGCACTGACGATCTCTGGTCGGCAGGGCTGAGCCGGAGTAACCACATTGTCCCGTAGCAGCTCTGTAAGGTCTCCATCGGGAAACGGCAATGGATCCTCCTCCACAACTTCGACGTGTTGGGTTGAGGCAGGACTCCACTCTGGATCGGGGTCGTCGGGTCGTCTCGCGCCGTCGATATTCCCGATCATCAAATCATACAGCGGCTTCTTCAGGCAAACCGCTTCGACTTCGCCTATGTAGAAAGGAGTGCTGACTTGAATCTTCGCAACTGGCGCTCTCACACATTTGCTGTCGGCCATGAGTGTCCATTTAAAATCGCCAGTGAACTGTTCTTTAGCGATTAGGTCTTCTTTGACGATGACCCCACTGCAGCCAGAGTCTCTTAAGACAGTCACTTCATGATTTCCGACGCGTCCCTTTGAAACTGGCATGTTCTGGACGGTCACAGCTGCGCTGGCGACGACGGGGATGGATTTTCCGTTGGCAAGGAGAAGTTGGCCATCGGTCATGCACTCTTGCACGTCCGCAGGGGTAGCTGTGCGCTTGGTCTCACTCGGAAGAATGACGCTCCCGCCGCACACTTGATGGTCAGATCTACTGTTTTGCCGTTGATTGGAGAACCGCCTCTGCCGGTTGCCCGCCGCTGCGTTGTCCGTACTGCTCCGCTGTCCGCTATTTTTGTTTTGAGGACAGTTAGAAGCTCTGTGGTCTGTAGCGTTGCAGGTGAAACAGCCCCTTGAATGCCCTTCCCTGGGAGGAGGCGTGGAGTCTGTCTGTCTCTGGCTCGTCTGGCTTCCCTGGATCTGGTTCACATGGTTTCCAGTCTTCTGAAAATGTTTCGTCGCGCCGGGTGGCCCCAGGGTTTTCCCATGAGCGATAAGATATCTTTCAGCAGCCTCAGCAACGTCTTTTAGCGTCTGCAACTTTTGTATTTCCAAGTGGATCGCGAGGTCCTTAGGGCAGGCGTTGAGTAATTGTTCCCTCACTATCAGCTCATGGAGACTCTCGTAAGTCTTCCCTTTGCCTGATAATTCCACCCACTTGTGTAGATATGACGACAGTCGCTCCACAAACTGCTTTGGCGTCTCGTCTGACAGGGGCCGGCATTCGCGAAAGCGTTTACGGTAGCCCTTTTCTGTAAAGTTGTAGCACTGCAATAGGGCCGCTTTCAAAACGTCGTAGTCTTTGGCGTCATTATTCGACAGTCTACTGTAGACATCGAGCGCCTTCCCCGTCAGTAGTGCGCTGAGTATGATCGCCCAGTCTTGACGTTGCCATTTAGCGCTTTCGGCGAACCTTTCAAACCTCGCTAGATAGCTGTCGATCTGGTCCTTTTCGTCGACGAATGCTGGCAATTTTGGAGCTTTGAAATCACTGATAACTTGTGGCGCATTCTGCTGTTGCTGGATGCGCGTCATTTCTAGCTGGAACTCAAGACGCTTCAGCTCGAATTCTCTGTCTTCACGACGTCGCTGCTGTTCAAGTTCTCTTTCTTCACGCCGACGTTGCTCTTCTTTTTCTTCCCGTTGCGCTGTTCTTCCTTTTCTTCTCGGCGTCGTTGCTCTTCAAATTCTCTTTCTTCACGGCGGCGTTGCTCTTCTAATTCTCGTTCTTGTATTCTTTCCTGAGACTTGACGTACTCCGTCAACTGTTTGCCTTTTAGATTCAGTTCAACCCCTTTCTGCCAGAAGTCAGCCATCTTGATGCTTCTGGAAAGTTCTTTTAAAGAAAGTTCTTTTCTGGAAGGTTCTTCTTCTAGAAAGTTCTTGACTGTAGAGTTCTTTTTTTTTTTTCTGGAAAGTTCTTGACTGTGCTGTACCTTTCTAGACTGTTCTAGAACAGCACGCTTTCTGCAGTAGCGCTGATGCTTGTCACTAGTCGCTTTCGCTGACGCAGGCCCCGCTGTCCTCGTCGTATGCGACGCTGCACCACGCTGGTGTTGATGTACACGCTCCTGTGCTGAAGTAGACGCGACGTCCGCTCGACGCTCGCTGTAACACTGGCGATGTAGCTCCGAGACTGTCCTTCGACGTAGTCCTGCGGCAGCCACGTAGTCCCGCTCTGTTGTTCGCTCACGAAGCAACTCTTCAGCGACTACACGCCCTTGCAGTCAACCCGAATCTATCGGTGATGTAGTCCCAGTATGTTGGCCCCTCTCGACGCAACTCGTTGGCGGCTACCCTCGATGACTGCCTCTCGTAACGTTGACTCGCTTGTTGTAGCAGTTGAACCCTTGGCTATGGCGTGAATCGCGGCTTGACCCCCAAAATGTTACACTCAAGTTCGATGTTGGTGTTTCTATCAGTATCTGATTCAGCCCCGATGCTTGAATTCCTGATAGGGTGTAACTCAGATTCGTTTATTCACACAGCCCGTCCAAACAGCATACAAGTCACAAAGTCGACGTATGAAGTTTTCCACTTTTATTCAGCACACATCAACAACTGCATACAATTCTCAATTCAACTCAACAACTTTCACAGCAACTTTCCAAATCACTATCAACAACTTTTCTCTCTCTACAGCGACTCGGCTCACGATTAAATAACCTCTCTCTTTTCTGGAACGATTTGGTACGTGGTAGAAATGACGCACTGCCACCAATCGAACTAAAGATCGTCATCACTGACTTACGTCATTCACATTTTCTCTACTTCCGGGAACATTCACGACCTTCGATATCCATCCGGAAATTTCTATCAAGAGTAAACACGCATATCCAGAAGATTCTCAAATAATATCGACTAACGCAAATTATCAACGGTATACAAAGCCTCTCCTAACAACAATGCAAACTCAAATCAAAGGTAAATAAACTCCATTATTGAATACTTTGCAAATCGAAACGATTAGATCTATCGTGCGCGCTTTAGACACACTTTCGTTCGTTTCAACGTAACACAGGCCTGTACACCGGCAAAAGGTTTTGTCGAAAGCATTAGTGTCAACATGTCAATGAAGTATAAAATTATTTTATTAAAGAAGAAGAAGAAGAAGAAGAAGAAGAAGGAGTAGAAGTAGAAGAAGAAGAAGAAGGAGCAGAAGTAGAAGAAGAAGAAGAAGAAGAAGAAGAAGAAGAAGGAAGTAAGGAGAGAAAAAAAAAGGGGGGGGGGGAAGAAAGGAAATAAAGAATAGTGAATTGGGAAGAGAGAGAGAGAGAGAGAGAGAGAGAGAGAGAGAGAGAGAGAGAGAGAAAGGGAGGGAGAGGAGGTGTGTGCGTGTGTGTGTGTGTGTGTGTGTGTGTGTGTGTGTGCGTGTGTGTGTGTGTGTGTATGTCTCTCTCTCTCTCTCTCTCGACATATGTGAGTGTGTATGTATGTTTGTATGTTTGGAGAAAAGCAGCAGCAGCAGCAGCAACTACATCAAAAAGATTTTTTTAAAAGTTAGGTATACACGAGTTAACACAGTGGTAGCGCATCAACGCATCAATAACTTTGTTCTCATGGCCTTGTAACCCACCTGAGCTAATGCAATCTTGCCACTGTAGATTGTTCAAACCTATAAAGGGAACAGTGAAAGCCACAGTTGAAGAAAACCTGTCTTTCCTTTATAGGCAAGACGCTTCACTGCGGCAACAGTACCCCCGTTGGAGTGCCGGGGGTTTTCAGTATAAATAGTATCCCCACTTTATGGAAATTTAGTGCTTTAAATTCCCACTGGCGCTGTCTTCCTCATTTACTCTTTCCTATTCCTGCTCTGTCCTTCACTCTGCTATACTATCTTCTTCTTCGCTAGATCAATGACCTACCTTTTTTCTTGAAAACTCTTCCTGGACAAGACTCCTTGTTTGTGTATGAGGTCTGTTGGATCAGCTTGGGAGTGTTGGACGCTTTCTGCCGGGTGGTCACTAGGGCTTCCTATGATTGCACTATTTAGCACTATAGGCATTTTATATGTATGTGTTTGGTTGATGATTTATAATGATGTTTGTATTCTATTTTGTTTTTGTAACCGGGGTGTTCGCGTAGTTGAGGTCAACCCTCAGCCGACCCCCGCGTGGGATGTCTTTATTGTAAAGTGACTGGCCGGTGGAGGGCATTCAATTTTCCCACTGGGGTTGTTTCAGCAGATCTTTTATGCGGATCGGGGGTTGTCCGGTCCTGATTTGGCTCGGAAGAGTCCGCTGGACCTAAAGCAACAATCAATCAATCAATCAACCTGAGCTAATAACCTGCGTTCTTGCTCCACCTAGCTTTTGTTATGCTCACCCCGTGAAGATAATTATGATAAATCCGTGCTAGTTTGGGTTCATTTGATGGGGGTCACAGGAATCCTTTTTCCTGGTAGACGCAGCAGGTTATTGTTCGTACTGTACTAAGTTGATCTTCTTGCTTTGTTCTTTCTACTGTTGTATTTGTGAGATTTCCATGTGCGCATTAGGTCAATCAGCTTCTCAGTTGTTTCGCCCCCCTCTCTCTCTTCTTGCGTCTTGTCACCTTAGTAATATCACGGAATTTCGGCACTATATTAAAGAGTTAAAAACCATTAAGGGAGATTTAATTGGAAACAGGCGAATTGTAAACATGAGGTGTTGTAGTCCTATAAGCCGTCCTCAGAAACACACCATTGAAAGTGTTTTCAGTTGGTATGAAAAGGGATGATCAAAGACGAACAACGTTAAATAGACGACACCTTCAACGCGGTGACAGAGGGTTGTTGAAGGAAAATGAAACGCTCATATATAATCCAGCCCACATCACAACATCGTCGCGGCATCTTCATTGGCACCCCATTGCTATAATACAGACATCGTCAGTACACTTGTTGTGAGATAATAATCTATGGAAGAAAGCTATCTGGAAATGGGATGATGGGAATTAACTGCGGCAGTGCTGCATGCTCCCTTTCTGCCGTGGTATGGTAATCTAAGCAGCGGGGTGTTGCGACAATATTATACTAGTTATCATAGGCTATACTACTACTACTACTACTACTACTACTACTACTACTACTACTACTACTACTACTACTACTACTACTACAAGAACAAGAAGAAGCACAACAACAAAAAAGAAGAACAAGAACAAAATGAAAAAAAAGAAGAACAAGAACAAAAACAACAAAAACAAGAAGAAGAAAAAAGAAAGACAGAAAGAAAAAGAACGTTTTTAGACTGCTCTGTGTCCAAATAGGTGAGATGTCAATCAGTAGACACATGTGCACCTCCTCGCTAATGAGCCGACCACTCGGTTAAAAAAAAAAAACCACGTAAGAATTTGAAGAGGGCTTCGCAACTCGCTAAAATACCAAGAGTTTACAGACAGGGTCTCCAGATAGTAGTGCTTGTTTGTGTTGGCCACCTGATGACTGGGACACTGAAAAACAGTAGAAGAGAAGAAGCAGAAGTAGTGGAAGAGAGAAAGAAGTAGGAGAGAACGGACGAGGAGAGAAGAGGATAAACAGATAGCAGAAGAACACATACAAAAAAGCTGGAAAGAAGAAGAAGAAGAAGAAGAAGAAGAAGAAGAAGAAGAAGAAGAAGAAGAAGAAGAAGAAGCAACCGAAGAAGAAGAAGAAGAAGAAGCAGAAGAAGAAGAAGAAGAAGAAGAAGAAGAAGGTGGTGGTGGAGGAAAAGGAGGAGGTGAGAGGAATGAGGAGGAAAAGGAGTGAAAGAAGCAAACGAAGATGGGTAAAGGAAGGATGAGGAAGAGAAGTAGAAGAAGTGATAGGGGGTGATGAGTGGAGGATGGGTGAGGTGGGAAGGAGGGGTAAGGGAAGAATAGGAGAAAGTGTAGTTTGGTGACAATCAACCTTAAAATAATGTAGAGAAACACAACTTTTTGCCCTGCACAGATCCACATTTTATTTATCCATCTAAGAACCATGTGAAATAAACCATTATTCATGGTGGGTTGACTTCGTTTGACTTTACTTGGCATTGAAATGACCTTGTTGAAGTGTTGCGTATTGAGATTAATAGTTTCCTCCCCCTCCCCCTCCCCCTCCCCTCATAGTACTGTAAAGCACCTTGCACAAACATACCGCACCTGAGGTTAAACATTTGAACAATCGGACTAAACGCGCAGTGACAAATGTGGTTTAAAATCACCGAGAGTTCACGAAACAGTCGTGGAGGCTGACGCTCAAGCCAGGATTTATGACAGAATACGTAGCTTGGCTGGATGCACACGCAGTGTTGTTAAAAAGTCTTTACGGTGAAGTGATACTGCTGTGCGATAAGACAATCTGAGAGAGGAAGAGGGAGAGAGGGAGAGAGAGAGAGAGAGAGAGAGAGAGAGAGAGAGGGTGGGTGAAAGAGAGAGAGAAAATATGCATATCAAGGAACAGGAAGGAAGCGATGTCATTCTTTCATCAAACTCTCAAGCAATCGTAATTTCTCAAGGTACAACAAATTCAAACGACGCTCAGCTCAAACTGGAAAAAGTTCTTGTAAACATAACATATTGCTTGTTGCAAAAACAATTAACCAATGAATAAAAAATAGAAGACATACAAAAATACTTACGTAAATAACCATAATTATTGTATGATCCAATTAAAAAAAACAACGATAACGATAATTATTGTATGATTCTATGGAGAGGAAAATATACAAGTGATTGTTATTTGTAACGTTATGAAAATGATTTGTTACATTTATTTTTAGTTAATTTTCTTTAGTTTTTCGTTTATTATTTAAGCTTAATATGTTAATTAAAATAATATGTTGCCATACATTACATTGGGGATTGACCTCCGTAGAATATATGAAAATATTATACAGAAGTAAGCGAATAGTTCATAATAAATGAAAATGAATAGGTAATCAGCATTCGTTGCATAATAGAAGTCATGAAATCAATGTTGCGTTAACAAGTTTCTTCCTTCTTGCTACTGCATAGTGGTTTTGAGAGCGATATTTGCCAGTCATAATTTACATGCAACTGTGGAAAAGACGTTCATTTGTTAATGAATCTGCTGAGCATATCATTGTACCATGGACAATCAAAAACAAAATGATGTTCATCTTCCAGTTGACTTTCACAGAAGTCAAACATCTTATTTAATGCATTTTCACTATACCTATGCATGCATATTATTATTAATTGGTGGAACTCCAAATCTGAACTGTGTTAAAGCTACGCGAAAACAATAAATATCAAATATATATAATAAGTAATGTACGACTCTTGGTTACTGTCTGCTTTAAATGAACGAAACTTTTCTCATTAATAACTGCTTCCCATTCTTGTCTGAGAAAGGCATTTGCGTCAGTTACCCACCCTTAGCTGCAACCATACTAAATAAAACCCACTAGTTGACAAAATAGTACGAATATCCGAAGCCCGTGGAGTAGTGAATGGGACAGAGAGAGAGAGAGAGAGAGAGAGAGAGAGATAGAGAGAGAGAGAGAGAGAGAAAGAGAGAGAGAGTGAGAGAGAGAGAGAGAGAGAGAGAGAGAGAAGAGAGAGAGAGAAGAGAAAGATGGCTTTGGCAATCTGTCTTCACCCATTTCTAACAGTCTAAGCCAATATCGAAGGCTACCTTCGCAGGAGTTAATGTGTAATGGAAATCGACCAAGTTCGCTGTAAACCATTTTGTTTGGAGTACGAGCTGGAACACCTAGATAATGTTTACAAGCCATCAGATGAACTTTCTCTAACGTATCTAATATATGAGTACCCCAAATCTCTGATGAATACGATCATATGGATTGAAATTTACCATTTAAAAAGAAATTAAAGAATGTATCTTTGAGAAGACACACACACACACGCACACCCACCCACCCACACACACACACACACACACGCACACGCAGAGAATTGCACTGAATGGACTACTTAGCATATGTTGTTGTTGTTTCTTTAATTTAACTTCTTTTCACCTAAGTGGTTTTAGGCTTGATGGGGACAGGGGAAAATATTAAACAAATAAGGAATGGTCATGAAGCCCCGGTCACACAGCCCTTTACGGCTGAATCACGGCCAAAGCGCGTCCAAAATTTGTTACCCGTGGAGTGGACGTTGTTACCCGTGGAGTGGACGTTGTTGTTCGCGTTGATGTCGAGGTTAAGACGAGCTACGGTCGAAGTATAGACGTGGCAGGACGCGGGGAGAAATCGGCAAAAAGTTTGTAGGTAGTGCTTTGTCAGTGATAAGCCGCTAAACACACGCTATTTCCCGTGATTCCAACGCGGTACATGCGTCCAATGACTGAACGCTAAACTTTCGCGTCTTACCGCGTCTCCCCAAGTTCTAATCACTGCCGGAACACGGATTAGCACGCGTGTGTTGCACGTCTTTACCGCGTGTTTTACCCGTGGTTGTGCGCGGGCTAAAATTTTGAGCAGTTCAAAACTTTTTGCCGCGTCCGATGCCGTTCAGATTTCTCCCCGCGTCCTGCCACGTCTATACCTCGACCGTAGCTCGTCTTAACCTCGACATCAACGCGAACAACAACGTCCACTCCACGGGTAACAAATTTTGGACGCGCTTTGGCCGTGATTCAGCCGTAAAGGGCTGTGTGACCGGGGCTTGCAGTTCAAAACTTTTTGCCGCGTTCGATGCCGTTCAGATTTCTCCCCGCGTCCTGCCACGTCTATACCTCGACCGTAGCTCGTCTTAACCTCGACATCAACGCGAACAACAACGTCCACTCCACGGGTAACAAATTTTGGACGCGCTTTGGCCGTGATTAAGACGTGGAGTGCTGTGTGACCACGGCTTAACGAATGGAAAAATGAATTAAACAAAATAAACAAAACTGAACAATTAAACAATCAAAATTGTAAAATAATTTTAACTTATTCAAATGACGTCCAATATAACTACAAAACAATTTTTATAAAATAATCTTAATTATGTCTCTTATTTCGTTAATTAGTCATGGTTTATAGGATCCAGCGGCAAAGCGCCGTTAGTCATGGTTTATAGGATACAGCGGCAAAGCGCCGACTCAGAATTCAATGTTTTGAATTTATACATATAAAATATTCAATGTTCTGAATGTATGCTTCACAGAAAAACATCCACTAGACCTCTTAATAATCTGCACTGACTGTTGTTTTTCTTTTAAAAAAAACAAACAAACATCCAACAGGACTGTATATTAATGTAAGCATCAGCTGTTTATGTGTGTATTGGAACACCCATAGCCATTTTAATAGCTTTCCTATCCATACTTTGAAGTAATTTTAATAAGTATTTTAGGGCAGAGAAGTATACCTCTAGGCCATATGTTAAATTAGATCTAACAAGCATGCACACCAGCTGAATCACATTTTGTGTATCTTGTCCCCATTTTTATTAACTTATAATCTTTATTAAATTTAAACTTTTAATAGCCTTTTGTAACAAATAATGTTTATGTTATAAATTAGCCTATATTGCGTAATTTGTGCTATTTATGGTGTCTGTAAAAGAGATAAATATTGTGACGAGATGTTGAACGGTATGAAGGGCTAGAGAAAAAAAAAGAGGAAATGAACGAGGAGAAGACTTTACTACAAAATATACCTAAACAAATGGGTGCCAACGTTGTGAATGTCACTAATTGTTATTACTTCATGATTGTACTAACTTATTTTCGGAGTTCTAACATACCGCAAAGCCAACAACAGGAAACGCAACGTAAATTTTTCTCCAATTTGCGCTCCACAGATAGATAACGACCATCTGTAGAACAAGCCACATTTCATTTACTCAGCAGGCAAAAATCAAACAGCCTGCAAGCAACCTGAAACCCAATAACAAGATTATTTTTTTTGGCATAATTAATGACTACCATATTTTCACATTCCTATCGATATTTATGCAAAGCCCCAACCCAACTCCTCTGACAGACCACATGGGCAGAATGGATCCGCGATGACAAAAAGAAGAAGATCCTCGATCGCGCAGCGGTAGATAGCACACAGTAATTTGTATTATAAACTTATGATACATGGGCTGTACGTTACTACTGCTACCGCTATGCTAGATAGATAGATAGATAATCAATGTTTATAGGGTCCAGCGGACTGCCAATATCCGAATCAGGATCACACAAAACTAAGCAAAATCAGACTAAACTGCTAATATTTAAATATGGTAAAAGATGTAAATAAAACCAGTCTTTGTAATAAAATTTTAACCAAGAATATAAACAAGACGACATGACCTATATGCGATTAAAAAACAACAACAACATCATGTAAACATTGAAACAGGTGTTGACTATTGCTAGTCTTAAAAATCTAATTAAAAGGTATTGAACCAAAATATCGTTTTCTTTCATAAACCAGATCAGCACATTCAGACATAAAATGGCGGGCGGAAAAGGACATCACATGCAAACACCAAGGTGGTTCTTCTCCTTTTAAAATAAAACTATGGGTCACATTAGTATGCCCCATATGAAGGCGAGCCAAAACACTTTCTTCTTTGCGAGTGGAAGCAAAGTTAGGCAAAGAAGCAGACAAATCTGGAAGAATTTGAAAAAAAAAGTTATTGATTTGATTAGACCATTCGGTCTGCAGAGCCGTTTACAATAAGAGCCAGTCATACAACGCAGGTCAGAGTATAAGAGATAAGATAAGATAAGATATTACTTTATTAATCCAAAAGCATGGAAATTACATTGTCTGTCAATTAAACATGTCCATTCATTCTTCTTTTACACACATATATAAATATTTATACATTATTAATGATCTTCAAACACATGGACATATTTTCATAATGCAGATATTTCAATTAAGCAGTAAAACGGATTAACGTAAGAACAGATAAATATGAGAATTTAAAACTTATTAGTGTGTAAACATATAAACTATTTATTATTTTAAAAAAAAAAAAAAACAAACACCTAACTAAGCTGCATGAGAGTTGTAGAGTATGTTTAGGAAGACCTACCGACTTGTTTGTTATGTGCTTGAATGGCAAGTGGTATGAATGAGTTCCTGTACCTATTTGATGTTCCTGCTGGTGCCCTAAAACGTCCACTCCTGTCTATCCGTCGAGAGTCAAGTTCCAAGATAAGTGGATGGTTACTGTCAGCCAAAATTGCAGTCAGCTTTTTTGTCACTTGTCTGCTATGTATCGTCGCTATGTCATCCTGTTTTCTCCCAACCACCCCACTAGCCCTTTTTATCTGTTTGTCCAATCTTCGTTTTTCTGTTTGTGATACGTTTCCTCCCCAACATGAGATTCCAAAAGAAATGATGCTTCCTATTACAGCTGTATAAAACATTTGTAAAATTTCCTGTTTTACATTAAAGGATCTCAGTTTTCTTAAACAAAACATTCTACTTTGCAGTCGCTTGTAAATGTATTTTGTGTTATCTTTCCAAGTGAATCTATCATCGATAACCACACCTAAATACTTATATGCATGCACTCTCTCTACTTCTTCTCCTTTGATAAAGATAGGATTAAAATCAAACTTGTTTCCCTTCCTAAAATCAATTATTATTTCTTTTGTTTTGCTTACATTAAGATCTAGAAAATTTGAATCACACCAGTTGACAAAGCTATCTATTTCATCTCTGTACATGTTGTCCATGTTGTTGGTAATAAGACCAGAGAGAGCCGTGTCGTCTGCAATTTTTGTTTGTTTGTTTGTTTATTTCATTTAACGTCTATTCACCGAAGTGATTTTAGACAAGAAAATAAAAGGAAGGTGGGGGAAAAGGATATGCGCTACATGGATGGGGGAAAGGAAATAACATTTAAACAAAATGGTACAGTAACATAACATGAAATAAAATTAAATAAACATTAAGTATTCAAACAATATTTTAAAACTCTTTAAAAAAATAAAATAAAATAAAATAAAATAAACTTATTATGGAACATGTCAAACTTGCGAAATGTGCATTGACAGAAAAGTCAATTTTGTGAGATTGTCATATAGGAAGTAATCAGAATAAACTTGCAATTTTTATAACAAATGTCCTACAGGACTATAAATTATAGATTTAGCGATGGTTATCCAATATTTACTATCTTTATTTTGAACATTATGAATGTTCTGTGGAATATATTGTGTTATTACACTGCAGTCATGAATGATATGATTTATAGTTAAATTTTCATTGCAAATGCAAACAATATCCTTGCAATATTTTGTCCTCCAAGAATTTAAAGCAAGACGATGTGCTAAAGAGGTTATTGTTCGAGGATACTGTGAATTATCACTAGATATTATTTTTAAAGGAAAATTATTTTTTATTTTCTTTTCTATTATACTATAAATTTCTTTTGTTGATAAGGGGATATCAATATGGCTAACGTTGTGTTGATTTTTCGCCCCTTCTTTTGCTTTCCTGTCTGCCCAATCATTATTATCTAAACCACAATGAGATGGTATCCAACAAAATTGAACATTTGTGCCATTGATAATTAAGCAATGTATAAGATATTTTATTTCATATATAATATCACCTCTGCTTTTATAAATATTAGAGTCCAGACTCTGCAGAACAGATTTCGAGTCTACACATAATAAGATATTAAAAAAGGTCTTTTGTTGACTCAAGATTTTATGTAATGCCATAAGAATTGCGGTAAGTTCTGCTGTATAAATTGAACGATCTTTACCTAAATACAAGGATTCACTAATTTTTAAAGCAGGTATAACATAACCAGCCCCGGTTTGGCCTGTATCTAAAACAGAACCATCAGTATAAATTTGCAAATAGGAATAATATTTGTTATCTATACGTTCATAGGCTTCTGTTGCTAACAATAATCCATTTTCTTTTTTCCGTATAGCAGTATATTCAAAATCAAAGTTTGCTCGCTTAAATTCCCAGATTGGTATAGGCATTTGTGGTATTTTTTTAGAGATTGATTTAGGAAATAAATTTAACCCCTGTAAAAGTTCATTTGTATAAGATGCTATTGTTTGTAAATAACTGATACCCTGTGCTCTTTTTGGATAATCTAAATCAGATCTTACTTCTAGTTCTGTGTCAGTGAAATTTTCTACAGCAGAGGCTCTAACTATATATTTAGCGCATGATAATTTTCTCCACTCATTTAATGGTAATACTCCAGCTGCTTTATAAGCATCGTCAGTTTTTGTATGTACTGGAATACCCATAACAATTTTAATTGCTTTACTGTCCATACTCTGGAGTTGTTTCAGTAAATATTTTGGTGCTGAAAAATATACCTCTTGTCCATACGTTAATTTAGATCTAACAAGCATGCACACAAGATGAATAAGAGTTTTAGTATCACGTCCCCATTTTTGAAAGCTTATAATCTTTATTAAATTTAAACTTTTAACGGCCTTTTCCAACAAATAATGTATATGTTTTTTCCAACTTAATTTAGATGTAAAATATACCCCGAGAAATTTTATTTCCTGTACATATTTCAATTCTTTGATACCAATATAAAATTTTGGCAAACATTTGGGGTTAATCCCATTATTAAACAAGATCATGTTTGTTTTTTCTTCTGATAATTCCAATCCATTATCCTTCATGTAAATATCAATATTGTTCAGTTCATTTTGATATATCTTTTGAATATGTTTTATTTCATATATAGAAGTTTTCCTTTTTAAAGATACATTTACCCATATTGCAATATCGTCAGCATATTGAACTAGATGAATTTTATTACTTACAAATTGAGGTAAGTCATTTAACAAAATAGTGAATAAAAGAGGTGAAATTATAGAGCCTTGTGGTATACCCATGTTAATATTATATGTAGAAGAATAAGAGTGACCTACTTTGGCCATTATTTTTCTTCCATGCAAAAACTCTTTAATATATTGAAAAATATTTCCAGAAAGCCCTATAGTTTTTAATTTGTATAAAAGTCGAGCATGCCAAACTCGATCATAAGCCTTTTTAACGTCAAAAAATGTAGCTAATATATTTTTCCTTCTAGCGAATTGTTTCTTAATGTGTGTTGTTAATTTCACTAAATGGTCTACTGTTGATCTCCCTTTTTTAAAACCAGCCTGATTTTTTGGAATTACTTTATTTTTTTCACAATAATATGATAATCTATTCATTATAATTTTTTCCATAATTTTACCAGCATGCGATGTTAATGCAATGGGACGATAACTTGAGGATTCGTGTCGATTTTTCCCTGTTTTTAAAAGTGGAATAATTATTGGTTTTCCAAATATCAGGCAACACATTATTTTCCCAACATTTATTAATAATAGTGAGAAAATTTTGTATCCATTTTAAAGGCATGTGTTTTAGCAAAATGTATGATAACCCATCTGGACCAACTGCAGATTTTTTAGTGCCAAAATAATTTAAAGCATCTGTAACCTCTGTTATTGATATCATAGAATTCATAAATAAAGAATTATCTGAATTAGGTTCTTTATAATGTTCAGATTTTTCTTCATGTTTTCTTTTTTCGAACTCATCTCTAATTAGACTACTAGTATTGCTTGCATTTGCAAAAAGTTTTCCAAATTCTTCAGATTTCTCCTTTGGCGAAGAAAATAGTTTGTTAGTTATTTTTATGGGACACTTAGGAAGCTGAAAGCCATTTTTCATTTCTTTAACTTTTTTCCAAACATTATTGACATTACATGTATTTGATATTTCTTTTTTACAAAAATCTTCCCAATACTGTTTCTTTGCTGATGCTATAATTTTATTACAAATAATTTTTGCACATTTCATGTGCCTGTGTGCGGAAACAGATCTACATTTTATCCAATTCTTAAATGTATTCTTTTTTTCCTTAACTGCATCTGCACACGCTTGATTCCACCAAATATTACCACTGTGTTTTTTCTTTACAGAATTTCTCTTAATAGGTATAGACTTATTAGCTGCAGACAATATTGTTTTTGTAAAACCTGTACAAATTTCATTAATATCTTCATTTTGTAGAAAGTCATCTTCAGAGTACAATAAATGCATTTGATACTGATTCCAATCTGCACGAGAATAAATATATTTTGGTATAATATCATCTTCTATTTGTACCTCTGGCTTTTCATTTATTACAGTTACAACTGGAAGATGGTCACTACCTAATGAATCAGAGTCCACTTCCCATATACTGTCTATTGCCAAATCAGGCGATACAAACGTTAGATCAATGGCAGAAGGTTGGTGGGTTGCTATGTCAGGAATCCTTGTTATTTTACCATCATTTAACAATATAAGACCAGAAGTAATGATATTTTCAATAAAACGAAAATTTGCAATTTTTATAAAATAAAACGAAAATCTGCAATTTTTATCAGGGGACAGGATTCGTGCTTTTGTCTATGGTCTGCGGTGTACAAAGAAAACAAAAAAGGTGCTAGAACAGTTCCTTGAGGGGCTCCTGTATTAGTCAACACAATATTAGAATTGTATACAATAGAATTGGAATTGTTTTGAACTCTGACAAACTGAGGTCTATTTGTAAGATAGTCAAAAATCCATAGAATAGTTCTAATGTCAACATTCATGCCTGCTAGTTTTTGAACAAGTGAATGGCATTGCATAGTATTAAAAGCACTACTAAAATCAAAGAACATAAGCCTGACACAAGAATTTGCATTTTCTAAATGTGAGTACATTTTGTTGAGGACAAAAAGAACAGCGTCTTCAACATTTCTCTTACTTCTATAGGCAAACTGCAGTGGGTCAATAAAATCTGATACTAAAACATATAACTTATTAAGAACAAATTTTTCAAAAACTTTCATTGTGACAGAGGTTAAAGCAACAGGGCGAAGATCATTAAAAACTTTGACTGGATTCTTTTTAGGAACAGGTACTATGCATGACATCTTCCAAAGAGTAGGTACAACAGACTGAGTAAAAGACATGTTAAACAGAACAGTAAAAATACCAGCAAGTTGGTTAGCACATGTTTTTAGTAACTTAGGTGTAACTTTGTCAGGACCAGCAGCCTTTCGAGTGTTTAACTTAGTAAATGCTAAGCTTACATCCTCCTCACTAACTAATTGACTTTCAACCTCTCCTTCCTCCCCTTTCCTCCCCATTAATCCTTCCCTTAACTGCTCTCTCTGACTAGAAAAATCTTGACAGTTAAAACGACAGTAGAAGTTATTGAGGTCATTTACATATTCTTGAGTACATTCCCCAAGTTGTGCACTCCCCCCTTTCTTACCTTTGAACCCAGACATTAATCCCATTCCCTCCCACACTCTTTGTATATTATTTTCTGTAAAATGTTCCTCAATTTTTTCCTTGTATTTTTCTTTCCCTTTTCGAATGTCCTTGTTTATTTCTTTCTGTATCTGTTTCTTAGCTTCTTTATCTAAATTGTTCTTGTAAGCCTGTTTCTTTTTGTTCAAAGTTAATTTAGTTTCCTTGGTGATGTAGGGTTTGTTGTTGGCATATATCTTCGCAGTCTTTTTAGGTATTATAGTTTCTTCACAGTATCGGATATAGTCTGTAACGCTTTCCACTGCTTCATTTATGTTTTTAGCACTGTCGATAAACACACTCCAGTCTGTTGTCTCAAAAGAACAAATGGAACAAATGGGAAAATCTCTGACGGGAAATTTAGATGCAGAGCTTCTTTAGCCGCTTTGTCCACCACAATATTGCCGCGGATGCCCATGTGACTAGGTACCCACATAAAATCTATCTTTTTACCCTCAGAAACAAGTTGTGTGTGGAGGTCATGGATCTCTGCCAGAAAAGGGTTCGAAATGTTTCTCGTGGAAAGAGCCTGAAGTGCTGACAGTGAATCAGAGATGATTAAAAATGAGGTTCGTTTGGATTGATAAACCTGTTTCAAAGCTAAATGAATGGCCTTGAGATCAGCTGTATAACAGAACAGAACTAAAGTATACGCTGGTCGAGGTGTCTCCAAGGGACCGACGCAGCAGCAACTGAGTCTTCTTTCTTCGACCCGTCCGTAAAAGTTGTTTTAGATAAAGTTGCTTATAAACAGCTTCGGAAGTTTCGGTCTTTTTGAAGGACGTGAGATTGAAGTTGATAATGGTGTTGGGAGAGAGAGAGCGAGAGAGAGAGAGAGAGAGAGAGAGAGAGAGAGAGAGAGAGAGAGAGAGAGGAAGAAGAAGATGTGTGTGGTGTTGATTGTGTGTGTGTGTGCGTGTGTGTGTGTGTGTGTGTAGGTGGGTGGGGGTGTGTTTGTGTGTGTGTGTGTGTGTGTGAGCATGGATTCTTCAATAAGTGGATGCAAGGCTTTCGCCTTTTGTAAAAATGTGTGTTACCACCGTCCGGGTGCTGAATGGCCGATGATATTTATGAAGGCGTCATTTTGCCCTTCTAGAAATATTCGCCAAACATCGAGTTGAAGGTAATTGTTGCTGCTTCGCCGGTTGCAATGTGAGAAGCGGAATATGTAGAATGTTAAGTTTTCATAAAATTCCAGCAGCTGGAGCAAGCGAGGAGCAAGAAACATGGCGGTGAAGTTAAATCTATTCAGCGGCTTCAAGATAGGTGGTTCGTCCCCGACAAGGAGAAGATTTTTTTTGAAGGCATTTTGGTATGACGGCCTACTAGTGCCCAAACCTGATAATTATAAATATCATGAGATAATTACAAATATCATGGGATAATTACAATTATCAAGGGATAATTAAAATTATCATTGAAAATTTATAAGTATCTTCGCGTGATCATGTTAAATTTTCAGTTTTGTCTCTACGAATCCGCCTGGAACTGCACCAAAATCGAAAATTTTAATTATGACATTATAATAAAATTTTCAGTTTATAATTATAATTGTTTTCGTGATAAACTTAATTCTGACTAAGGCGGCTTACTTTCGCCAAAACATGCATTTACAGGTGTCAGTGATAATAGTAATTAACACGTTTGATGGCCTACTAGCGCTAAAACCTGATAATTACAAATATCATGTGATAATTACAAATATCAACGACATATTTACAATTAACACATTGTAATTATCAAGTGAAAATTACAATTTTCGGTTTTGGCCCAATTCCAGACTGATTGCTTGAGCCAAAACTGAAAATTAAACATGATCACGCGAAGATATTTGTAATGTTTCAATGATAATAGTAATTATTCCTTGATAATTGTAATTTTCCTATGATATTTGTAATTATCTCATGCTACTTGTAATTATCAGGTTTTGGCGCTAGGAAGGCGTTGCAAATACTGGTAATTATTACTTAACACTCTGGATTATTGGAATCTCTGTACACAGAACGCGTGTTAATTTCAATTATCTCGTTATATTGGTAACTCTCGGTTTCGGCGCTAGTAGGCCGTCATACATTTTGCCTCAGTTAGTTAGTTATTAATTGCTTACAGGGTCCAGCGGACTGCAAAGAGCCGAATCAGGACCACAAAATCAAGACCACAACTTCGCTGAAAGAGGACTCATTCCTGATCCGCATAACAGATCTACCGAAACAATCCTAGTGGTAACACTGAAGGCACTCAACCAGCCAGTCACTTTACAATAAAGATATCCCAGGCAGGGAACGCTGATGATATACTCTAATTTATGGAACCCCCGTTTACAAAAACAAAATAGAATACAAACATCATTATAAAATATCAACAAAACACATACATATAAATTGCCTACATTGCTAAATAATAACATCATACGAAGCCCCAGTGACCATCTGGCAGAAAGCGTCCAATATTCCCAAGCTGATCCAACAGACCCCACACACAAATCAGGATTTTTGTCCCAGAATAGTTTTCAAGAAAAAAGGTAGGTGATTGGTCTAGCAAAGAAGAAGATAGTATTAGTAGAATGACAGAACGGAGTTGGAATGAGAAAGAACAAAGGAGATAGACAGCGACAGTGGGAATTTAAAGCACCAAATTTCCAGCGGGGATACTATTTATACTTAAACCCCGGGTACCCCCACGGAGGGGTGAGGGGTGGGGGCATTTTGCCTTACCATGTTTCACGCCAGAACAGGATTAGTAAATTTATGGTGCTGTAACAGTCTTGATTTGATCGATCATGTTGTGCACTCTACTCGTCGCCATAGAACAAAGTATAGCCAGTCTGCAGGAGTTGTTTTACTTTTAGTCACATGGCAGATATGGGACCGAGAGCAGGATTTGTGTTTGCAAGGCACTATGCAAGGAGGCAGAAGAAGAGGAAGGCAGAAAAAGAGATGGGAGAACAAAATTCGGGAATGGTACTGGCTTCACACTGAGCGAAGCCATGAGGGTTGCTGTGGACATAGAATGAGGGAGTACGCTGGTTAAACGAGCATCTGTGGTGCCCCAACAGCCTTCGAGTTACGGGATATGACATCATAGGATAGGATAGTGTGTGTTTGTCCGTTAGAGCGCGTTCACATCAACCTCGTTCTCTTTCCTCAAAGTTTACAGTGGTTGAGCTAACCCTGTTCCTGCGATGTGAAAATTTCAAAGGATCGTGTAGCACTCACTGTCACGCAACAGGTGCAAACTTTACGTGCAGTTCACGACTTGTATCAACATAGTTTATTTATCTTTTGAAAGGAGAGGAGGGGAACAGCAAGTGTTCTCGATGCGCTAACTAAATGATCAGCCTTTTGGAAAACAACCACCGAAAATAAATAAACCAGAAGCGCCAACAGCGCTTGCACGCATTTTTCTCTTCACCCAAAACGCGTATCTTTCTAAAAAAAAATAATAATAATACATTTTTTTAATGGCTTCGTGGTTTTGGTTTACGTCATCGTGACTCTAAATTGTATATTGCGAAGACGTGAGAGAGAGAGAGAGAGAGAGAGAGAGAGAGAGAGAGAGAGAGAGGGGGGGGGGGAGATGCGGGGGTTTCTGTATAAAAAGTATCCGCAGTTTCTGGAAACGTAGTGCTTTAAATTTCCAATCTCACTGTCTTTCTCATTTATTCTTTCTCATTCACATTCTGTTCTATCAATCTACTACTTCTTCGCTAGACCAGTCACCTACCTTTTTTTTTCTTGAAACTCTTCCCAAACTCCTCATTTGTGTATGAGGTCTGTTGGTTCAGCTTGGAAATATTGGACGCTTTCTGCCAAATGGTCACTAGGGCTTCCTATGATATTCTTATTATTATTATTATTTAATCAGTTTATAGTCCCCTCTCTTCCCGTTAAGGATTTTCAGAGAGGAGACTTATTGATATTCTTATTTAGCAATGTAGGCATTTTATATGTATGTGTTTTGTTGATATTTTATAATGATGTTAATATTCTATTTTGTCTTTGTTAACGGGAAATCGATAAATTAAAATATAGCCTCAGCGTCCCTTGCGAGGGATGCCTTTATTGTAAAGTGACCGGCTGATGGAGTGCTTTCAGTGTTACCACTAGGGTTGTTTGAGCAGATCTTTTATATGGATCAGAAGCAAACCCTCTTTTAATCAATTTCTTGATTTTGTGGTCCTGATTCGGCTCTTTGCAGTCCGCTGGACCTTCTAAGCAATGAATAACTAACTAACCTCAAAGAGCTGCATAAGGCATTGGCCTATACTGGACCTAACTCTTGTTATTTTGTTTGGTTCGGCACTCCATTCCGTCAAAAAAGTTCGAACTACTGCCACTACGGGCTGCAATGTTTATCACCTAACACTCAATGTTTTTTTGCGTATATCACTGAGGCAACTGCGCGACTGCCAACTGTATATTGATGCGCTCTGTAGTGATTTCAGGTGCAGCCTACTATATACCTAGCTATAGTCCTATGTTGCGTTGAAGACTGTGGCAGGAAAAAAAAAATCTGTTACACCTGTTCTCGTGCTTCCCGGGGTACAAGCACTAGATGAAAAGGTGAACAGAGAGAAACAGGTATGGTACCACCGTCGTTGCTAATTTGTTCCCACTCCACGCACGAGTTTCAGATCCGGTGAATAATCGCCACCATCGTACTGTGCAAAGCCTTCATTGGTTTTCGGAAGAATTATGGAGACTTTGGCTAAATCATTCTGCATCGCATGTTTGAAACTATAGCCACCATATCTCCCATCCTCCGCCCTCTTTTCCTCTTACTTATTATACTCCTTCATATTTCTCATCTGGCAACCCCAACACCTCGCCATAATCACTCTTTGTACTACTTCGGTTCTTCCTCATTCTCCTTCATACTCCTCCTCCTCATCATCAGGTTCTTCTTCTTCTTCCTTCTCCTCATCCTCTTCATTTTACTCTTCCTCCTCTCCTATTTCATCATCTTCCTCTTCTGCTTCTTCCTCCTTTTCATCCTCCTCCTCATCCTCGTCGTCGTCGTCGTCGTCGTCATTTTTGTCGCCGTCTGTGTAATCATCATCATCATCATCATCATCATCATCATCATCATCATCATCATCATCATCATCATCCATCATCCATCATCCATCATCCATCATCATCATCATCATCATCATCATCATCATCATCATCATCATCATCATCATCATCATCTTCTCCTTCTCCTTCTCCTTCTTTTTCTTCTTCTTCTTCTTCTTCTTTTTCTTTAGGTATCAGGAGAAATTGCTCAGAACTTAAAAAAGTGGATGGGAAATATAAAATATAGACATTAACGCTTGGATTACTTTTATTACGAAATCTCAATTGACGGTCCGGTGATTTCTCAATAGCTCGTCCGGTCTTTCCGACTTTGATATTTTGAAGCGCTGACACAGAAATACCTTAAGGTTTGGGATACGGTGGAGGAGATTGAGAGAAGAGGCAGTTTGAAGTTGTGTGTGTGTGTGTGTGTGTGTGTGTGTGTGTGTGTGGGTGGGTGTGTGTGTGTGTGTGGGTGTGTGTGTGTGTTTGCGTGAATGAGAGATAGGGACTTTCCTCTTTCTATTAAAAAAGATGTTTTGAAATCAAAAGGTTGTCGTCGCCAGGAAAAAATAATAAAAAAAATTGACAGATAGCAGCACAACGGGAGGCGTGAAGATTGAGAAAGATTGCACCGGTTGACTTCATCTGGTATAAGGATAAAGCATGAAGAAGCCAAGGAAAGATTTAACACAATAGGCGTGAACAAAGAACAAAGGTGAGGAACCTTGTTTGTTTCCCTGGCACACACACACACACGCACACACACACACACACCCACACACACACAACATACACAACTCGTGTGATGACAATGAATAGCAAACTTATGCAAAGGCAAGAAAGGCGAGATCAACTGATAACCACAATAAGGGGGCGGGGGAGGTGGGGATAGAATGCACCTACTAGTATAATTATATCTACCGCATTTTTACCCATTTGCACGCAGCATTCGGATCCGAATACGACATAGTAGAATGCAGTATGTATGACGACCTACTAGGGCCAAAACCTGATAATTACAAATATCAAGAGATAATTACAAATATCAAGGGATAATTATAATTATCAAGGAATAATTACAATTCTCATTGAAAAATTATAAATATCTTTGCGGAATCATGCTTAACTTTTAGCTTTGTCTCCAGCAATCCGCCAGGAAATGCACAAAACTCGAAAATTTTATTTATCACATAATAATTACAATTTTTACGTCATAATTACAATGTTTTACGTACTTATTCTGTAAAAAAAATTTCCCCTTATTATTTGTTGTTAAAACAAATATAATTATTGATCTAATTTTCTCAAGGTTAATTCACGTTCAAACAAAAATGAAATGTCAATTGCTGTATTATATCTGAATATTCCAATGCACATTTTCGCTAGTAATATTAAACGGTTAATATAATTTACTAAATTTGTAGAAAGCCCTTTTTTGGGGAATCCAATGAGTGCATTCTAAAGTGATATTGAAATTTTATAATTAAAATCTAGAGATTCTATTTTGTTTTCTACTAATTTCCATATTTTGCAATTTTTTGGACATTGAAAGAAAAAATGTTCCACATAATCATTCATCCATTAAATTATTTTTCAACTTGACACCAAATGAAATTACCAATCAGATAAAACGATGTGCTTGGAATCAGTGGAATGAGAACTACAAGCAAGAGGTTATTGAAAAAACATTACTTGGATAATTCACCAGTATCCAAAAATGTTATATCTCTTTCAAAATCTTTTTATATTAAAAGTTTATTTTACAGAATAAGGCTAAATTCTTGGCGTGCTCGTTTCATAAATCCTCCAGTACTTTGTAATTGTGGTAGCATTTTGAATGTAAATCACTTAATATTTGAATATCAACAAAATTATAACCATTTTCAGCCTTTACTCAATAGATTAAATAAATTAAAGCTACCTATGTCAATCTCAAGTATTGTTTATCCAGAAGAGCATTCTAATTGGTCATTGAGCTTAATACTCATAGATTTAATTAGAAGTGATGAATTAATTAATTTCTTCAATTTTGTTTGTTTGTTTGTTGTTTTAACTTCTAACAATTAGTCTAGCAATTTTAAAAAAATTCTTTGTACCTAATTTATTTAATTAAGCACTCTTAGCTTTAATAAATATTAATTAATTATTTATTTTGAGATGGGAAAGAAGGTTAACAGGGAGGGGGGGGAATTACTTATTAATTTGTTTTAATTTTGATGTTAAAAATTTTTCTTTTAGTTATTTTTAATGGTGTGTGGGGAATGGTGGAGGGGGTAGAACCTGGAGGCCCAACTTCAACTTTCTGTAAGACGCAAAATGACATTTATAAGTACTTCGTCCTTCGAACATGTAAAGTTGAAAGGTTCCTTTTTTGGTTTCTTAATGTGAATTAATTATTATAAGGGACTGTATGTTGTTAAAAGTGTATGTGTATGTCAGTAGTATGATGATTTTTATAGTTTGATAATTTGGAAAATATCTATGATGTGCGCATGGTAGATTTCGTAAATTGTTTATGTTACATCAGTACAACTTATGTTAATCCGATGAATAAAAATTGATACAACAACAACTTAAGTTTTAAACCAATTTTGTTTTGCCAAAAGTGTACAGATACTGGCTCAAACATTTTTTTATCCACTAAATATTTACGAAACTGACGTGGAGTTGTTAAGAGTGTTTATTATATTACAGAAAGTTAAATCTTCTGGATCGTCTACTACGTTCGCATGCTAAATTTTGACCAAGGCGGCTTACTAACGCCAAAAGGTGCAGTTACAGGTATCAGTGATAATAGTAATTAACACGTGTTCTGTGTAATTCACATTATGACGGCCTACTAGCGCCAAAACCTGATAATTACAAATATCATGTGATAATTACAAATATCAACATATTTACAATTAACACGTAAACATTGTAATTATCAAGTGAAAATTACAATTTTTGGTTTTGGCCCATTTCCAGACGGATGGCTAGAGCCAAAACTGAAAATTAAACATGATCACGCGAAGATATTTGTAATTTTCAAAGATAATTGTAATTATTCCTTGATAATTGTAATTTTACTATGATATTTGTAAGTATCTCATGATATTTGTAATGATCAAGTTTTGGCGCTAGGAAGACGTGGCAAATACTGATAATTATTAATTAACACTGTGGAATACCGGTATCTCTGTAAATTACACATAACACGTGATAATTTCAATTATCTCGTTATAATGGTAACTCTCGGTTTTGGCACTAGTAGGCCGTCATAAGTACTCTCACATGTAATTAAACTCCGATACAACAACAAAAATAAAGCATTAGGTGTGGGGGTGGGTGGATTGGTGTGAAAATAGCAAGAAGAAGGATGAGGAGGAGAAAAAGAGAAAGGAACAGAAATATGAGGAGAAAAAGCAGAGGAGGAGAAGAAGAAAAACAAGAAGGAACCAATTAAAGAAGAAGAAGAAGAAGAAGAAGAAGAAGAAGAAGAAGAAGAAGAAGAAGAAGAAGAAGAAGAGTGAATAAGTAACAGAGAGATAATGAAAAAAAAACTTTGGGAAAGAGACGAGAGGTAGCAAGGACTTCAAAGGAACCGACTGACAGAAAGATAGAATGTTGAAAGAACGAACAAATGCAAAAACACGTGGAAGGCACGTAGTACTGAAAAAGAACAGAAGACGGAGATAGAAAGATAAGGGAACAGGCAGTAATGGTGGAGGCTGGAAAAAAACAAACTATCAACAAACGGTAACGCTAACGTCTCAAAAACTCATGCCGAGCACAAATAATGCTTCCAATGCCTTTCACTTTTCAAGCTACAAGATTCACCCACACAGCCACTAGAACATGTACACAGTTTCTTTGACGTCCACGCGACCTGGAACAAATACGAACAAAAGGATAACTAATGTTCCCACAGCTCATGCCGAACACTAATAATTTTGTTCTCAAATCATTTCAATCTACACACCCATCAACCTCATATACAGCTACTAGATCATTTAAGTGTTACCCCCAGCGTCCATGAAAGTTGGAACAGACTATCAACAAACGGCAAGAACTAACGTCTCCACAACCCATACTGAACATTAATAATGCTCTCAGCCAATTTCAGGCCACAGGCTCTCTCACACAGCTCCAGCAGAACATGTAAACTTTTCCCCTTGACCTACAAAGAAGCTGGAACAGACAATCAAAAAAAAGAAAAGAACATCAGCAACTAATGTTTCCACACCCTATCCCGAACACTATTCATGCTCTCAGCCCACTTAAAACCATACCGGCCTACAGCTAGAACACGTTTACACATTTCGCTTAACGTCCATGGAAGTTGAAGCAGATTGTGAATAACATTTTAACGGGAAGATCTCAGGTCCTTACAGCTCATACCAAACACAAATCATCCTCTCTACTCGCACCATTTCAGACTACCAGGACCGTTCCCTCCCTCCCCCCTTCACACACACAACTCACCCGAACACGTAAACCTTTCCCTCGCAGTCCATGGAAGCAGGGACAGGCTATCAACAGACCTTAAAACTAGCATCCCCACAGCTCTACCGAACACCAATAATGCTAACCAAACTATTTGAGGCCACACAACCACAGCCAACAGAACTTCTAAATCTATCCATTAACCTTATTGAAGCCGAAGCAGACTATCAACGAAAGGAAAGTTCTGCCGCACTTATCTATATAGCTCCCATCAAAATAATCAATTTAATACGTTTTTGAATGCAAATGGCAGCTGACGTTGTGGACTTGATCTTCGCCCAATCGGAGTATCCACTGCACAGTATCCTGCAGAAGAACTAATCTACAAATTAATGTGAACTGTGTGTGCTAAAGACGAAAATGCGGACAATTGTATCCGACTTGTTTTGGTTTTATTTTTGTGTTTTTCTGTATAGTAGCTCCAACCAAACACGCATAAATAATGCTTGATGACTTGAAACTTAATACTACTCTAATTACAATGTTTTCTATCCCTCTCTGGTCACAGTTA
Source organism: Oncomelania hupensis (assembly GCA_036898135.1). Classification (NCBI taxonomy): domain Eukaryota; kingdom Metazoa; phylum Mollusca; class Gastropoda; order Littorinimorpha; family Pomatiopsidae; genus Oncomelania; species Oncomelania hupensis. The sequence goes on along the minus strand of CM072511.1, from coordinate 48,660,761 downwards.
TTGCAAAATACGTTGGTTTTTTTTGGCTCCCTTTCGCTTGGGTGGATTCTGTTCTATTTGTTTAAAAAAATCTTTCCTTGCTTATCCCAGTAACCCCTAAGACTAGATTCCAGACACTTTACTAACACCAAAGTCTACACGTATGGTATTTAAAATCTCCTTTTTGTGAATAGACAGTCAATAAAATACTGTTCGCAGGTGTGCAGCTATTAATCTGCCAGTTTTACCAAGAATGCAGGCTTTAGGTTTTATAGTTTCTGTTGTAGTGTTTGACATTATTGCAATACAATTTATTTATTACGTCAGCAACTCCTACCTAAAGCAAGCCCGAGGGTGGCAGGACGGCGTAGTGGTTAGTTAGTCATTGTTTTATAGGGTCCAGCGGAGGCGTAGTGGTTAGTTAGTTAGAGAGTTAGTTAAGACACACACACCTTAATCAGTCGAGGGGAGGGATCAGTCGAGCAACAACAAACCCACGGTTGGTACTTGGACGAAGCCGCCGAAACGACACCCAGAACAACAATCACTCCATCCAGGTGAGAATAGGTACTATACGTGATTCCATTTTGAACCGAGGAGGGGTAATGGGCTGTCTTAATTGGAAGGTTCGTGGAAGTTCACGAACCTTTTTTTCGAGGTTCTGAGATCCCCAACCTAGGTTCCTAAACCTTTTTTTTTTCTAGGTTCAGGATCTGAGAAACTCGTTTAAAAAAAGTTCGTAAACCTACACGAACTTTCCAATTAGGGCAGGTCTTTGTAGGCAGTAAGAAAAAGGAATTGAGCACTACCCTCATGAAGCTGTCCCCGCCTCTCATACCCCACCCCTAAACAGAAAAATGACCCCAAACACCTCTCTTCCCTACGACCAAACTTATTCGAAGACTCTGCCATTATTTTACAGTCCTTCAAGTAGACGTCCCTGGAATCTCTCAAGCAAAAGGACAAAACAACAGAATACGTCGGGTTTGCGTGGTTGTACAAAAAAAAAGCATTACATTTACGGCTCTCGATTGCATCTAACCGTTAGTTTTCTGGCAGTTCCTGATATATCGAAAAGGACTGCGCCTGAGCAACGGACAAGAACATAATAATAATGGATGCTATGTACGCGATTTTCCCCAAATCACCTATCAAGCTGAAAGCGCGGCGATCTCTATCAACATACACGGCCACATGTTTCAGTCACTCTCACATAAACAACAAACACACGTCTATCATTCAAGCATGTACTGTAAAGGAAGGGAGAACACTATTTGAAGAACGAAGAGGAACTTGAATGTTATCTTTTAAATTTTTAAATCGACTGCATCCAATGTTATTATGGAGGGAAGGGAGGAAACTGGAGTATCCGGAGAAAACCCTCGGTGACCTGAATAATCTCGTACCCAAATCACATGAGATCATCATCATCATCATCATCATCATCATCATCATCATCATCATCATCATCATCATCATCATCATCATCATCATCATCATCATCATCGTCGTCATCGTCGTCATCATCGTCATCATCATCATCCTACCAACACCAGCCCAATCAATTCCCATTGACACCATTTCCTGCACAAAGCCATTAAGCAAAGACAGGTAGCCCACTGACCTCTCATTTTCATGGGTGCGGCGAGTTCCACGCATACGGTGCCAGTCATCACCTGGCCGGTGAAGAACACGCCCTGGGGATTATCGAAGGAAATTTCAAAACGTTTCAATTTCCCCATTTTGGGTTTGTAGTTGAATCCACGGAGTTACACACAAGTCACTTCAGACGCCGTATCCACTGGAATTGTAATTATTTGTTCAATGTACTTTAGGCAATAAAGATTTGTTCACTTGGATGGATTACTCGAACCACTTAAAAGCTTAAAAGTTGAACGTAGTAGGTACTTTGTCATTACCTAATCTGATTGTAAGATTAGGCTAATAGCCTAAAATCTGCATCGTTGTTGTCAAAAAAATATTTAAATCTGAATCTGAAAGGAATTTTTTTTTGAAGTTGTATGGTTTTTAAGTACTCTACTTACATCCCAAGTTTGAGTTTAGTCTAGGTGATTTTTTTAATTGCGTCACAAATGGCAGTATGCAAACTGAATTGAATCGTATTGAATCGACGGCTATGGTGATGCATAATCAAAACAGTTTTTCCACAAATATATGACAATTCATGATTTGTAAGTTTTACATAATTATATCAGTAACAAATATGTTCCGGTGTGCTGGAGCATCAAAGAGTATAATACATCAGAATGGGAGAATGTTACACGCTGAAGTGAATGTTTCAGCCTCTCCTAATGGAAAACTACAATTTATATTTAATAAAATAAACTAAAATAAAAACGTTCATTAAACACGTGACTAACTGCCTAACTTCTAAACAATGGCTCTGTGTCATGTTAGAATACTCCGAGTAGTTTTTGTGTTGGTTTTATTTTTCGTCATTTCACATTTGTGAACAAGATTTAAAACATACATTAAATGGATTGAAGTAAGGGAACCAAAAATTATATTAAGGCTAAGGAAGGAAGAACGTCTTCATCCTAATATTACTCAAGGTCTCCATTTCTGTCACCATAAGATTACAATATATTATTAAGGTATATGATTTTGTAACTTAAACTATATTGCCTCTGGGACTATTTACGACATCATCAATCAAATCTTGATGGAGGCGTTTTCCTGTATGATTATGATAATTGTGATTGTTGTTGTTGTTGTTGTTGTTGTTGTTGTTGTTGTTGTTGTTGTTGTTGTTGTTGTTCTTCTTCTTCTTCTTTTTCTTCTTGTTCTTCTTCTTTTTGTTCTTCTTCTTCTTCTTCTTCTTCTTCTTCTTCTTCTTCTTCTTCTTCTTCTTCTTCTTCTTCTTCTTCTTCTTCTTCTTCTTCTTCTTCTTCTTCTTCAGCTGTTAAATTACATAAACACCCTAGTACGTACATTCGGGAATACCTGTTCTAGACTACTAGACTACAGTATAAATAATGCAAAGTTTGATTCCGTGAAGCAGTAATTAAAGAATGAAAGAATGTATTTATTTATTTTATCGCTTTTAAATAGCGCTTTTCCAGCTCAAGAGCTGCTCAAGGCACTGGCCGATAATGGATCTAACTCAAGCCGTCCGAGGCGCACACTTGCAACCTTTGGGAGCACAGTCTGACGCCCAGACGACTGAGCACAATCCTGGGCCACCGTGGGTGCGAGAGAAGGGACCTAGTGCGTGCTGGTGTATTTGTGTAGCTGGCACTCTCCAGTCTATGATCTTTAAAGTCCGTGCGATGTAATGCATGCGTGCACTGACTAGACCTTGGTTTATACTCTCATCCGAAAGAGTAGGGGCGCAGTGTCTCAGGGTAATTTGCATTCTAATCTATTTTATTTTTTTAAAAATCTTATTTTAATTAATTTAATTATTGATTCATTTTATTTGTTTTATTTTTGTGTTAAGCTTTACTCCAGGCAGTCCTGACGCTGTGTACGCTACTGAGCCAACTGCGTTTTATTTAAATAATATTATTACAATCTTACAGAATAATATTATTACAAACTTTACAGCTAAGGGAACTACGCGAATTGTTGAGATACAGACAAACAACCTTATTGGTGAGATATTTATTTAATTATTTTCCACACACGCGCACACACACACACACACACACACACACAAACACACACCTACACACATTTTAAATTAACCAAAGTTTTGTTTTGTTTTGTTTTGTTTTGCTTGAACTTTGTTACTAATCACGATGTTGTTTCCAAACTACACTTTCCATGGCAGCGCTTCAACTACTAGCACTAACTCCGTAAGCACCCACATGAGACTTAAATTATATTTCACTCACACAACTTTAATTCATATTTCAGTTTCACGCCAAACGCAATTCTTAGATAAAACACAAAACTGCATGAACGAATGAGTACTGTCACAAGTTAATGCGAAACGTCGCGTTATGCAAGACTACATAAGAACACGAGACAGAGCTGAAGGGTCAAGGGAGATAAAACACACCTGAATAAAAAGTTCGCTAAAAACTTCTTCAGGAGTTAAAAGCCATCTCCAAACTCCAAAAGCCAAACTATGTTATCATCATCGCTAAGATAAAGGCTCCAACAACATATTTTATTTAACTTGTATTCACAATAGTTAAACCCTCTTTAACACATATAAACGCCACTTTAATTTAACACACAGAAAAAAAACACAACGTCTATTTAATCACTTTGGAAAAATAAAAAAACCGAACAGAGTGCAGGATTGTGACTAACTGATAGTAGGAGCGATTGTGAATCACTTGTAATGCTCACAGTGCAAGACCGCGACTGACTGCTTCTTTTGGTAGCCTGCATGTCAGGTGTGAGTGATAGGACCGGCAGCAATGCCTTTCTGCAGACTTACGGCGAGAAAATACTCCCCGAGACAATGACGATGCCGTAGGCAGCCAGCGAGAGGTAGGCAGTTATTCTGCTATTGCGAGCCCGATATCGTTCAGAACTAGACAGATTGCTCACAAGCGAAATTTAGCCACTTCAGATACTTAGGCCTACTGCTTATACTCGCTGCTATATACACAGAAACCGGGTAAATTATATAGGCTCTGGAGTATACTTGATATTGGTGAGAAAATGAAAAGATGAAATATTGTAAGATTAGAAGATAGGATCCGGAAAATGTTCTCCACTTGTCTTTCTTGCTTTCTTAAGCTATACTTGCTAACATCACGAATTGTGCTAGATTCATCTCTCCACTTAAGATATTGTTTGCTTCTAATGCTACTTGATTTTCTAATTTTGAAAAGAATAAATTTTACTAGATTGTATCAACAATTTTAAGGCGAGAAAGAAACGGTTCTTGAGCAGCAGTTTGAACTGTAAAGGATGTTGAAAAGTTCAATAGTTTATTATTTCCTTCATCTTGCCTATTTGCGTGTGTTGTCTGTGTGTGAAGGGCGCCATGAATCGCTATGTACCGTGAGATTTGTGCGCTATTTAAATCGTTGTATTATTATTATTATTATTATTATTATTATTATTATTATTATTATTATTATTATTATTATTATTGTCTTGAACTTGATCTTGATTGAGCACTGAGGCGCGTTTACGCCAGCAGTAATTAATCCAATATTATCACATAACCGACAGGGGAAACAGCAACAAAAACAAAAACACACTCACTGCTCGCTTCACGAACAGCATTCTAAATATGGAATATAACAGATGCGTTCCATTTATGTGTTAGTTCTCTGGATACTTAAGTCTGGGAGTGACGTGCCACTTGCGTCTGAGGTTTGAAGATAGAGATTATGAAGAAATCTTGGAGAGTAGTCCTTGTGCAACGCATCTTAGCTGAGCTGATTTCGATGTCGACTAGATAAGACAAGAATATTTTATTATCTAAAATGATGAAACATTTACAAGTAGCGTCTGTTGTAGCCTTAAGTTTAGGAGTACCAATACAGTCACTGAGAGTATCTGAGATGCACATTAGATATATAATATTGACTGGATGGTAAGTTGTCTTCGGAGAAGTGGTCACTTATGCTAGTCAGTGTGGACGAAGGCCTACTACATCTTTTTCCCGTGCTGACATATATTTTGGTAAAAAGTTCGAGACTGAAACATAATGTGCATCCGTTTAAGCACTCCTTTTGACGTGCGGGTGGTTTCATTCAGCAGTTGTTTTACTATAATTATTGACTATGAGAATTGAATACAACTCGCACAATTATTATTTCTCCAAGAAATCGGATCATGGAAACATACACAAATTTGTGTGATGAATCTTCATAACTCTCAACACCTTGAACACTTATAGAAAAATAATAAAATATGAACAGTTCAATTTGATAGAGAGACAGACAGAGAGTCACACACAAGATAAAATACAAATAATCAAGCCTATAAACAAGAAGGTAGACAGTCAACATGGATCAAGCTTACATACGCACACGTGCAAATACAAGTGCAAATGGATTTTTCCCAAATGTAAACTGTGTCTTCACTTTTATTGTTGTTTTTTTATCGTTGATCACGGTACGCCATTGTGAGCTATTTCTAAAGAAATACCCTTTGACAGTTATTTATGAATAATGTAAAAAATCATCACAAATCCATATGACATAATTAGAAAAGTTTGACAGCTAATCAGTAGCCTATTAAAAAAAGGAATAAAGGAATAATTACTAAAGAACCATTAAGAAGATTTTCATCCCGTTAAACAGCAGAAGACTAAATGGTAACGCCTCTAACTGTAAAAAAAATTTTTTTTTAATGTTTACTGTATCCAAAGGATGTCTACCATTTTGATTTTTTTGCCTTTCTGATCTGAAAATTGCAACTAATTTATTAATTTGATTTCTTGTTTATAGGGAAGGAGGGTGTGGGGTGGGGTCCTGGTGAACCTTTAGCGATCATAGCTGGACCGCACCTCACATAACAGTAACACGGATCTATCTGTTACAAGAAGTTATTAATTTATTTATTTAGTTTATGTTTATAGGATCCAGTAAACCTTAAGAGGTCATAGCTGGATCACAACCATTACTTATCCAATAAGATATACAACCTTTATAAGCGCACAACGGTTAAAAGAGGACGCACCCCTCATCCGCATAAAAGATCTGTTGAAACAACCTCAACGGCAACACTGAAGGCACTCCACGAGCAGGTCACTTTACAATAGTTAGTTAGTTAGTTATTCATTGCTTACAGGGTCCAGCGGACTGCAAAGAGCCGAATCAGGACCACAAAATCAAGACCACAACTTCGCTGAAACAGGACTCACCCCTGATCCGCATAAAAGATCTCCCAAAACAACCCTAGTGGTAACACTGAAGGCACTCCACCAGCCGGTCACTTTACAATAAAGGCATCCCACGCTGGGGACGCAGAGGCTATACTCTAATTTATGGAACCCCCGTTTACAAAAACAAAATAGAATACAAACATCATTATAAAATATCAACAAAACACGTACATATAAAATGCCTACATTGCCAAATAATAACATCATAAGAAGCTCCAGTGACCACCTGGCAGAAAGCGTCCAATATTCCCAAGCTGATCCAAACAGACCTCGCACACAAATGAAGAGTTTTGTCCCAGAAGAGTTTTCAAGAAAAAAAAGGTAGGTGACTGGTCCAGCGAAGAAGAAGTTAGTATATCAGATTGATAGAACAGAGCCGGAATGAGAAAGAACAAAGGAGAAAGACAGCGACAGTGGGAATTTAAAGCACTAAATTTCCAGAAAGTGGGGATACTATTTATACTGATACCCCCGGCACCCCACGTGGGATACTTTACAATAAAAACATCCCAAATTTATCCTTGGGATTTTGGATATTAAATTCCTTACTCATGTGAGGCTGCCTTCTCAGCAAATACATCGCAGCCGCAGTGTAGCGCTACCCAGTAGAACGGTCCGAATCCTAAACGTATATTTAAGCAGGGTGTCTAGTCTAGTCCTGGTGTGATTTCCTGTACCATTCTGAAATCGTGTAATTCCCTATATTAAAAAAAAAAACAAATTCCCACATCTCAAAGTGAGAGACAAAATGAATTGTTCTTATATAGCGCACTTATATTAGCTCAAAAAGCTGCAGAAGGCGCTCTCGTTATCATATGCAGTCGTCATTATTACGAAACATCAATCAACACATTGGGATATAATAAATGAATAGGATATAAGCTTATAGCAAAATTAATGCTTCCCAATAAGCCCATACAAACAGAAGCGGGAATAACATTATTTAAAGCATCACAGTAAGCGCTTATATTGTACGATAACGACTGTCATTACTTTTCATAGAAATCAGCACAGTTTGTTTACACTCTTTAAGAATGAGTATTGTTTAAACATAATTATCATACAGTTCAATATTACATTACAAACATAAATATAACAAATTTGTAAACAAATCAACAAACTAGCTATTTAGAAATATTAAAACCGCATTATATTTAGAAAACAATAAAGGTCAGAAGTTCAGTAAGTATAATTTAAACACACTTTAACATTTTCAACCCTCTGGCGCAGTCAAAAATGAAAGATCACACATGCTTTGAGAGTAATCTTCTCCTTCGCCATTACACGCGTCTCTTTTAAACTCTTCAGCAGAAATGCAGCAACAGAATTTATGAATAAATTGAACCAAAGACAAAAAGTGCCATGCAACCTATCAAGATGACCATTCTTCATTCCTGACTCTTTCATTCATGTTGACTGGTAAGTAGACTTAACAATCGAACTACAACAGTCTTTTATTCTATCAGACTTTTACTGAAGACAGTTGACTCAATTCAGACAAGAGGAAAAAGTAACTGTTAACAATTTCAGTACGACAAATACTTATTCTTCAAATGGTGTTTGGTAAATAATTAATAAAAACGAAAATTAATAACTTGACAAGTACATATAAAAACGCTCCAAATGCTTCAAAAGATATAGTTTGGGGTACCAACAGTTTAAATTTCGCAGTCTGCTATTCGATGAGACATATGGCAACGGAGAGGAAAATTCATTACTTCTGAAAAGGAATGATTTATTTCAGATTTAAAAAAATCCATTTTGGTTGTCATTCTTCAAATGAAACAAAACTTTGTGGGGTGGTGGTTTGTGTAATTATCACACAATTATTATTTAACACCAACATAACATGCTTTTCTAATGGGTAGTATATCCTCATTTAGAAACATAACACCGCAAGGCCAATAGTTTGCATTTTTAAACACACAAAGCAAAGGAATGTATTCAAAATAACACAATGGAATGTAAACTGTTGTAATCTTTTCTACTTTGAATGCGGGATTATTATAGGCTACTTCTTATTTTAAAATCCCGTTTTGCAAACATGACTTAATATCTATCGCCTGCATGAAGCAAAGGTTCACTGTGTGCATTCCACTCTCTCTGTCCTGCTCCGTCATGACTGGAAATACATATCTTTCAGGGCATCTGAGAAAGTCTAAAAATTGTTCATGGGAAATGTAGTCCCTTTTCTGTCTTCCTCACTGTCAAGAAAGAATATTTCTCAGGACTTGGGAAAAAGATAACAGTTTACAATGTTCGTATCTTCCTCCTCATTCCTTTCTTCTTTCGTTCCGATCAAGACTGAAAGAGGATGTTGCCGAGGTTACTGATCTGCTGTCTGATTGAGGCGTCAGTGCGCGTGCTGAACTGGAAGGTGACGTTGAAATCCTTCACACAGTCCGTGGGCACCGCCACCTCTTTAGCCAGCACCTCCCTGGCCGTCTTGTGTCCTGTGAACATGTGGCTGATGTCTTTGTTGTCCTTGGCCTCCTGCAGCCCGTTGAACTGCGTGTTGAGTGAAGCCTCGCGCTCGGCAAGCGTGCGTAGGTGACCCTCGATAGTCTCGCGCTTGCGGTTGATCTCGCCGTCCGACATGTCGTACAGATCTCGCTCACGTTCGTCCAGCGCCGTTCTGATCCGGTCAAACACTGTCCTGGCAACCAAAATATTACATCATTAATAATAGTAGAGCCTATTTGTTTCTAATAGACAGTTATTCATTCTCCTTTTACATTAACAAAATTGACCTAAGCACATTTCGGTTCGCCAGCACATCACCATCGTCATCATAAACGATGTCGTCGACGTAGTGGCAGGAAAAAAAGCAATAAACAAAACAAAACGAAATGAAACAAAGCAAACACAACCAACCAAACAACCAACCAAACAAATAAACCAACACATGATCAATAACATTAAAAACTACAGTCTTACTTGATGTGTTCGGTGAGGTCTTGCTGTATCTGGTCAACCGTTTCGCCAGCTTGTTGTAATGCGTCGCGCTGCTCAGCCAGGTTCAACTTCTGTTCTTTGATTTCCGCCATCGTGTCGTCCAAGATGGGTGTGTATTTCTCCAAGGCCTCTTCCACGTTCACCACCACATGGCCCTGTTACACAGCCAGATACAGCAACGGTACATTTATAGGTAACAATGATGAAGCGAAAACCTGAAGAGAGATTCACATACCGTTGATTTCAATTATTGCTTTCGGAATGAATTCCTCCACACTATAATTAGCCCAGCATATGAAAGTCGTTTCGCTCTTTGAAAACGGGCATACTTACGGCGACCGATGTTTTTAATATTGTACTTGAAATAATAGGTGCATTACAGTGCTTGATTTATTAATATAGTAAAATCTATTTTTTCTTATTTCGGCGAAGGACTTAAGATCCATCAATGAAATCAACCCTAACAGTTGCCTCCCTTACCTTGATTTCTTTGTGGTCGATAACGGTACAGTCGCAGCAGACTGGCTGGATGCAGGGCTCGCAGAAGAAGTTGATGGGCTGCATCTGGTGCTTGGAGCAGTACTGCACATCGCTCTTTCCCGTGTCCTTGACGAAGGTCAGCAGTTCCACGATGGTGTGGTCGTTGGGCAGACGGCGCAGTTCTGCCTCTGAGGTGATGATGCCGTCGCGGCAGGTCGGACACTGGATCTTCACCGCCATCGGCATGCCGCGGAAGGCTGACGTCAACGACTGTCGGAATTCCCCTTCCACTCGGAACATCTGAGAGGAAAAGACGTTTTCCACATAATTCAAGTCGTAAGGGTTCGTTAAATTTGAATCACTGGTGGCAGTTGAATCGTGTGCCTCGAACTATATTTTCCTCTGTGAGATATAAGCGCTTAATAAATCTCTTAACTTATTAATTAATTAAGGTATACTTATTGCATAATGCTGAAACTAAAATATTTCGACTGGCCCTGGAACAGTCTTAAGGTTAGTGCTTAGTTTGAGGATTGGAAAAGGATTAAGACAATGGGTAGGGTCAGGGCCAAGGAACAGTCACATGGTGCGGGAGGAGGCACATTTTAATCAGGGATTTAAAGAAAGTGGAGTTTCCCAAAGTTGACGCTTACCTGACACAAACAATCGAGGCAGAAGGTGTGGTGGCAAGGTAGCATCTTGGGCATTTTCTCCTTGTCGTTGTACGACTCGCGACATATAAGGCATTTCAGGAAAGTCTCTTCGAACCTTTCCTCGTCGAAGATGAGATTCCTTCTTCGTTGTTTCTCCAGCTCTCGCATGTGTTGTGACATGGTCCTGGCGTCCATGTTTTGTACTGTAACAGACATAAATCCATTTCTTATCCCTGGATTTACCCTATGCTTTTTTATCCGGTGCAATCTGGTTGCCAGATATGTAATACCTAGGATAATTTTGGATCCCGATTTGCACTATGGCAATTCCAGATGTTCTTCAATCCTAACTTACCCCTCAGCCCCCATTTCCCCCCTCTGCCGTAACACAATTATCTAAAGCACTAAAATAACTCTTTAACTTCTCAGATAAAACATTTTTTGAGGGTTTACTAACAAATGTATACATGAAATAGATGGGAATGGATTAACTATTTATCCTCCGTCTTAGTTAGCTAGAAGAGCAACGACATCCATACATGTATTCAAGTGTAGTATGCAACGCAGACAATACAAGCTAGTGAAGGTATAGGAGATGTAGGCTATGAGGGCCGTACGCAGGCTTGAAGTTGGGTTGGGAGGGTGATGGATGGTGGAAGGAGAAGCAAACATTTGACTGATTTTTAGCCCCGCTTCCCCCTCACCTCTACCCGTAACTACTTTTGCAATAATTCAAACGGAAACCGTTGTCAAGCCTGTTATTTTCATTGGCACTGACTTGCTGTCAAATCTAGAATAGGCCAATGTTTCACGAACTTGGAACAAGTAAATTCTGGACATAAAAGATACTTTATTCTCGGTAGCAAAATTCGTATGTTAATTCACTAATAAACAACAACAAAAAAATGTAATGTTTCTTTTTTTCTACAAATATCGTAACTTGCGTACATAACAGAAAATGACAAATCACTTTTCTATTATTGGATATAGATCCATTAGGGATGGTCGTAGCCTACATTCCTACAATTATATAAGGAGTGCCAGATCAAGCATGCTTTTCACATAGGCTACAACAGTCTTAAATTACTGCAGCTATAGGCCAGGTACACAGAGCCATTATCATCATCATGAAATGCTGGGGAGATCCCATAACCGAAACCAAACGAACGAGCGCATGTATCACATCACAACCCAAGTGATAGTCTAGATTATTAAAGCTTACGGTATTTCCGACTACAAAAAGATTGTTGACAGAAGAAGTAGAGAAAAAGGTCAGAAACGGCCAGAGCAGCCCCCACAATTTAAGGCTTCATGAGCAGGCCTCAATAAATACACCATATATCTTTACAGTCCTGACCATTACTATAAAAGAGAACTGGATACATTTCACGCTGTTTTAAACTAACAATGAACACAGTTTTCTTGCGCACATCAAATATAACCTACATTAATTTAAACCTCTGTATTTTACGCCTGTAAACGATAAAAGACACATTCAGACCTTCACAATATAGGACAAAGACAGACCTACATGTCATACTGTTTTAGACTTAACCGAACACATCAATAACATAGCCTTATACTATAGGTTAATGAGTTATACGCATCAAATATGGACCATACGAAACGCACTCGGAATTCAATTTTGTAAACAGGTATACTCTCGTTACTAAAGTTAATTAGTTATGTATTCATTGCTTTCAGGATCCAGCGGACTGCAAAGAGCCGAATCAGGACCACTCATTATTAAAGTAGGCAGGATAACGATACATTTTACTGTAATTTAAAGAAATAGATTAGTTTTACTTTTACAAAACACTAACATTGCTTTGTTTAGTTCGACGAAGTAAACTCATCTACTATATTCCAATAGGCCTCCATGATCTTAGCTGTGTAAACTATAAATTCTTACCATTACTACTGATGACAGACTTCACACTCGGTATATTAACATCAACGCAAACTAAATTTCAATAGTAAACAACGCTTCTTCTGTACTCTGAATTAAACGATGATCAATAGCACAACCTGTCCTTCGACTTATGGGTAACAGATGGCAGCTCTGTGTTGCAAGCCTACTAAATGATCTACATCATATAGGCTTATACGTCTACATTGTAGTTATGAAGGACTCATAGAATGTAACTACAGGCTACCAAACTGCAAAAGGATGCTGCACCCAAAATTCCACTTCGATGGATTCGAACAGTAAGATATAGGCTTAAAACACTTTCTAGAGCTCTGAAAGAGCTACTAACAACATTCTACACTATAAAGTTAAAAAAAATTAACGCACACAAACAAAGAAACAAACACAACATGAAAAGGTACACATCCTGTATGTGTAAACACGGTAATAAATGGTCATAAAAATACATTGACAAGACTTTAAATAACCGAGCATGCATCGTACATCACGTCTGATTGCAGACGATTTTGATGGATGTTGCTGCATTAAATTCCCGTTAAAAATAAAACCAAGATAACCGCTTCATCATGCATTTTGGGCTTTAAGCTTTTGACTTCACTTACAACTTTGTGTTCATATTTAGAAGAAGAAAAATAGCATATACACTGAATATTCAGAGGAGGAAATACCAAAATATTTTCCCCTTCTTTTCGTGTCCGGGAAGCAAACTTGTTTTTTCCAACCTAGTTCCAGTCATTCGCCCAAAAAGGCAATCACCGAAGTCGAACGAAGCTCTCCGATGTGTTACGAAATGATGCTTGCATGACTACGACTAGTTGACAGTAAAAGTGATCGCTATTGCTTCTAATTATGTTCGATTTACACAGATTAGCATTTCGCAACGGTATACTTTATTAATATGAGCCTAATTATTATCGACCACATTTAATAGTTGCGTTTTGTTAATTCTCAGCAGTAGCATTCCCCATTTCCTGCCTAGAACCAAGTAGACACTGTTATACAGTATACATAGGCTTAATCTACATTATATATTATAAGTCAGTCTCCGCGCAGCGAAGAAGCTCACTAGCTGAATATAATTATTAGACCTGTATTGTTTGTTTTATACGTAAATAAATGTATACACTATATCTATTCTAATTAATAATATTTAGGCCTATACTTTATCATCTTCGAATCTTTAAATTTCCGGAGGAGGACGAGTAGGCTAAGCGATTTTTTTTAATATAACTCGAGATCAGAGTTAAATTAATAGCTAATTAGTTATTCATTGCTTACAGGGTCCAGCGGACTGCAAAGAGCCGAAACAGGACCACAAAATCAAGACCACAACTTCGCTAGTAGTAGTAGTAGTAGCAGTAAAATCTTTATTTATTTGTTTTGTTTGTTTGTTATTATTATTATTATTATTATTATTATTATTATTATTATTATTATTATTATTATTATTATTATTATTATTATTATTATTTGTTTGTTATTATTATTATTATTATTATTATTATTATTATTATTATTATTATTATTATTATTATTATTATTCCTACTTTTAAAAAAAAGAAAAAAGAATAGTGTGCTGCTGTGGTGCTCAATTGTGTAAATATGGTCAGTGACGTTTTGTTTGTTTTTGATGAAGTTGAGTGTAACCCGAAATATTCAGATGGTGTTACTGGGTTTCTTTCCTTATAGATTTACCAAAGTTTTCAGATGATTTATGGAAATTTCCGCCTGCCACGCAACATTTTTTATAATACGTGTTTCTCATTAAAATACATATCATTGAAATACATATAACAAATTTACTGTATCAATTAAAAAGAATGTGTATTAGTTAAATTAATAATTGCTTTGGTGCTTGCAATAAAAATGTCACTGATTTTTGAGACCATTATAAACTTGCTTTGCCTTGTTGTGCTGAAGGGACATCAACGTATCCATAGCGCTTTGAAGTTTTGTCATGGTTTTATTGTTGATATAGATGTGAAATCGTTGTATGTGTGCATTATGTGTTATGTATTGCTTTTACTCTTTATTACTAATTGTGTCAGTATATAAATCATCATAAAATAATAATACTAACTGCTTCAAAATTCGAATCTCGACTTGACTTACAGCTTGAAGCTTTGCAGATCGAAACAGAATTAGAGCTAGAAGCAACAGCGGCTATTTTTATGCACGGATGTTTCACCACAGGCTCTGAAGTCTTTTTTGTTTTGTCTTTGTAAACTCGTGGGCCTCCTACATACGTACGTAGTATAGTATGTAATTGAGGCCTACGAAAGACGAGACTTCCCAGCCTGCGGTTTCAAGTATGTAGTCCTGCCAGCATTCGTTGTAAAACATCGGATAGCTTCGCTCGACTCGGGAGAGCTTCGTTCGACTTCGGTAATTGCCTTTTTGGGCGAATGACTGGAACTAGGTTGGAAAAAACAAGTTCGCGTCCGGGAACCACTCACATTGTTGGGTAGTTTCAACCGTTTGGCGTTGTGGTGCTCGCTCAGCTTCAGCGATCCAGATGGGGATAATTTTCATGGCCTTCGTCAGGTAGTAGAGACTGGAGAAAGACAGACCCATCTGGCCCGGCCAAGTCCGTTTTAATACAATCTAGCGTCTCAAAACAATAAACCCACTAAGATAACCACAATTCTGTGTGTAAAACCTATTAATGGTGCTAGACACCTTTCTACCTGGACGGGTTAAAGGCCCTTAACACCACAGTACACAGTCTTCAAACTCTTTTGTCTTACTGTTTGCCTCCCTTACTCCGCACGCATCAATTTAATTGTAAGTCGCTTGGTGCCAAAGTTCAAGGACAAGTCAGAAAATGTGACCACAACTACTTTACAGACCAATCATGAGCACCTAGCCATTGTGATCTCACGAAACAATTACACTTGAAGGCCAAATGAAATCAGTCAGTAAGAAACGAATCTTGATCTTTAATATGCAGCGGCCTAGGTTTGGATTATTCCTAGGACGCAGGCCTACATGAGTTCACACTAAGACAGATGGGTTACCGATGGTCAACTATGCATGCCATTCAGGTAAAACGTGTTGTCTAAGTTTATCTATAATACACTGCACTTCGTATTTAAACTTTACAAATTTGTTGCTGCAGATTAAGAAGGCTTGAATACAATTTTCCAATGATAGATAAGTGAATACTTTACTTAACAAACCCACGTGAAAAGCAGTTTAAAAGACTACACGAGTCAGGGAGCAAGCAGGAACCTTTTTAAATCCACAGACATGGTTGCTGTTCAACTTCAATCTTCACACATCAACAACAGGCGCAAGACATCGAAACTTGAACATCTCGCTTATAACCCCATTGATTTGTTTTACTGGTGTTGGAAAACAGAATAAAGTCAAAAATCACTGAACCCCTGTGTCAACACATCAGCGAATAAAACACGCGCACAAATGTACGTCACTTAAAGATGTGCAAGTAACATAAAGACACTCAACGATGCACAGAAAATGCAACATTACTCAATGCCAAAGATGCATGCAAAACGTTAAGGACTCAGCCATACACAGTAAAAGGTTAATACTATTAAAAAAGCATTTGACCGGAATAGGTTTTCCCATCCCTGTTGAACATGGCGCGCTGCCCAGAAATGACTTGAGATGAAAGCAGACTTGGATGTTTTGGAACAAGCGAACCTGAGTCAAACGAGCACAGAGAAAGAAGCTAAACCAGTCCACAAACTCCTGTTAACTATCATCACTCATTGCTCGTCTGACCACTTTCTGCTACCGCAAGGCAACAGTGTTTAACGCTAAGCTTTGTAAAACTTTTCTCCTCGTCAAAATGATCTTTCTTCTCGCCAAAATGACCCAGTATCGTGGTAGTAAATTTCCCAAACAAATGATTATTATTATATATGGCGTTGGAATTTGGCTTTGCTGGCAATGACCACCAGAAGAAAACTGCCTCATGAAAAGGCGACACAGATATTTTTAAAAATAAAAAAATAGAGAGTCTTCATTTTCATTCTGGAATGAGCAGCCCCTCAGACCAAGTTTTAAATTGCCCGGAGAGATCTGAAAAGGATTTCGCAGTAGGGAGGCGAAGGGGGAGGAACCGAAGCAGAATAAGAACGCTCTAAACATGAGCTTTGTCAGGCAAAGACACACTATTTACGGTTCCTATTTGTGATCCTATTTGGACTCACAGGCCTCAACCCGGCATAGTTGTCCCATCGTGATCAGCAGCATTGCTCAGCTGCTGTAGACAACCTCGTTCGTTCCTGGGGAAACAGCCTCTTCGCCTCCAATTTCTTCTTTTTTTCCTGCCTGACCTCAAGCATCAACTAGTCTAGTTTAAATCAAAATAGAAGCAATGACAAATCATTTAACGCAGCCTAAGCGTCCGCGCCATTTTTTCTTCCCCTTACCCCTCTTTTTTACATGACTTCTCTCCCCCTACTCCCCGCTCCATTTTCCGCTTCAACGCTTTATTCTTTATGTCTTGCGATTCGCCAAGAGTAGGTTGAATATAATTATAGGCGGCCTGTCATAGTAATACTGTGGAGAAAAATGGTAGAATCTACGAAGACGGCTAAATCTCCTGTAACATTTAATTTGGTACCGTAGTGAGGTGTTGGGGATGGGGACGAGAGTTCAAATCGTGGTGTTGGAGGGGGACCCATTTTGATTAGGAACGGCGATTTTACTCAGAAGAACTTACATTGCTCATCTGAGTTTTCATCGCTCTGGAACTGTCGGAGTTTCTCCTCCAGATGAGTGTTCTCTTCGTCCGTCATGGTGGTGTCTGCTGCTTCTGCTTCCGGTTCCTCTGGCGCAAGCGCAGTTTCCTCGGTGACCTGAAACAGATAAAAGCAGTGAATTTATTTTAAACCACAACTTTCTGGCTTTTTAGATAAATATGAACCCTCTTGGCGTAGTGAGGTGTTCATTTCCCCCCCCCCTTCAAATTAGAACATCTGTGAAGGTTGTGTGGTAGCATTGTTTGGTGTTACCATAATTATAATCCTCACTTTCCATTGTTTAGTATAAACCAAGCTTTCTTAAAATGCAAAAGAGCTGGAAGTCTTGAACAGCTGGTACAGAAGCTTGGCACCACCTTCAGAGCTTTTGGAATGAAAATAAGTACTAAGAAGACCAAGACCAACAACACCAATGGCATCAACACGGACATCAAAGTCCAAGGCCAATCCCTCAACACAGTGCATAGCTTCAAATATTTAGAAGCCATTGTATTAGGCAATGGGTCCCGACGGGAAGTCCTCTCCAGGATCGCACAAACAACTGCTGCACTGACATTTGAAAAGACAGGATAATCAGTCTACATTTCAAGGTAAGGCTGCTGCGCTCCCTTGTCATCTCCATCTTCCTATACACTTGCGAAACACAGACCCTCACGGCAGACCTAACAACGAAGAATATGTAACCGAGCGGAGCATTTGACTCCCGTCTCTCGGCCACCACCTTTAGAACACGGCCCAACCCGAGATGTTATTTTCCATTTATCCCCCGTAAGAGGGACGTAGAAATATTTGCCCTGCAAGGCGGTGATGCGTGTTTTAGAAAACCTGGTTGCCGGCTACTAGTGCCACGACACTTCACATAAGTCGCTGCCACCGACCTGCATAAAATGCCTGCCAACAATGTAGTCCCGCGCACCACCAAAAGCAGAAGACGAATGGTCAGCCGGGGATAACAAATGTCGTGTCGCCTTGTCCTGCATAATCCAATGGCCACACCAAAGGATTTTGCACAGCTGGAACCACCCAAAGCTAGTCTACCCAAAAAAGGTAAGTTAGACAACTTCTCTCCCAAGCTTGAACCAGTCGCCTCCCATTCCGCCACAAATACAAAGCATGGAGATGAGGTGCTACAGAAGACTTCTGGGCATTTACTCAGCCACATCACCAACGACGAAGTCCGACAGATCATCACACAAGCCATTGGACAACACGATGACATGCTCACAGTGGTGAAGAAACGGAAACTCCGATGGTATGTCCACGTCACCAGAGCATCAGGCCTTGCAAAGATCATCCTGCAAGGCACGGTTCAAGGTAAGGAGGTAGAAGTAGCGGGAAACAGAAAAGAGGTGGGAGGACATCTTTCGAGAATGGACTGGCTTGACACTGAGCGAAGCCATGAGAGTTGCTGAGGACAGAGAAAGATGGAGTACGCTGGTTAAAAGATCATCTGTGGTGCCCCAACGGCTTCTGAGTTACTGGATAGGATAGGGATAGGATAGTATAAAATTTCACAAACTAATTCTAACCTGAAATCTCGTTACGTGGATCCAGAGAGTGAGACCGAGGGTTAAAGAAGCACGTATTGTTTGGCTAAGCTCGTAACCCATCATCTGTATGTTATTGTTAGAGGTAATCAATCTAGAAACCAGTAGCGTCGTAGATGTAGTTTGTTGCTCTTTAGTCTTTAATTATACCACCGCTATATATGTCATGTATTTGGTCCTGATTTGGCTCTGAAGAGTCCGCTGGACCTAAAGCAATAACCATGTAATGTAATGTATGTCATGTATTAGGAGGCATACTGGCAGTCCATGTTAAGCGAAGTGTGTTAAACAATAGACATACCTTGGCGGGACTATCCTGAGAAAGAAGAAGAAGAAGAAGAAGAAGAAGAAGAAGAAGAAGAAGAAGAAGAAGAGAAAGAAGAAGAAGATGATGATGCTGATGAAGAAGAAGAAGAAGAAGAAGAAGAAGAAGAAGAAGAAGAAGAAGAATGGTTATAGAGATTTCTGATTACATAAAAAAAATAACCTCCCTATTGAATTAGCAAACGATAAATCCAGTACACATAATTTACATGCATCGCGTTTTTAATTGCTCACAAGATAAAAGCGGCACTGCATATATCCTAGTTAAGGTTGCTCATCCGAGACGCCCCCATTTGGCTAATGAATTTATTCCTACCTGCTCTAGGCTTACGTCACCGTGGGAATGTTCCTGTTCCTGAATCATTGCAGCAAAATCATTGGCACTGTCTATTTCCATAATGGAATCCATCTTTAGGAATAGTACTTTGATCAACAATTTCAAACAGAAGCGGAGGTAGATTGCGTATGAAACACACACACACAGCGAATCACAAACCTTACAGCTAGGGATGACAGATGTTTCAGTCAAAACGTCTGTCAAAACTTCTGTCATACGTTATACATTTCTTTTAAAACCACACGCACAAAGTTTAGGCTGCAAGGAACTGACTAGAATTTCTAGATCTATACACTCAAACTAGGCTATAATGAAGTAATCAAAAACTTCCTCGATGAAGGTAGTCACAAAAAATCACAAAATGTCATTCGTATAGGATTAAATTCCATTCTGGGTAGAAAATATGTTGGATAATTTAGAAATCCATGCCTCAAAACACAATGAATGATCACAGAACTAAATATTTTAAGTGTTGCAACGCACTCAACACCTATCCTAGCTAAGCAGTCAGTTTTTCATTTAAGTTTAAAACGGCTGTGCCTATCCCTTAAACGGGGGTCGGCCGTTTCAAATTGTCGTCTGCCTCAAACTGTCGTCTGCATTGAACACTCTTGTTTCTCTCTATACGCAGAGTTATTTGAAATGCAAAAGACCTGTAAAGGCGTCTACCATACACTGGTGTTCACTGGTCTGTCACATTTCTATATTGTTAGAAAGGTGTATATTTATACACTTATAAATGTAAGTCACTAAAGATCGCGATCTCAACTGATTATTCACCCTTACCCCTATGGGGCACTTACACATTTGCGACTGGCAAATAGACAGCGCAGGCTATACCGCTTCAATCATCTACACGTAGGTCCTGTTGCTCTCAAAGACAAATATGAATTGTTTACCGCCAATATTTGTCATCTGTATGTGCACGTTTGTCAACGGAATTAATTGTATTTTTGCCATTGCATTTTTGCCAGCTGAATCTGATTTTGTTTCCCATCAGTTTATTCTGTTATTTCTCTATTATGGTCGGAAAACAAGTGTATATTTGAAATACTGTCACACTTGCACTGCCACTGCAAGTGAACTGCCACATATAAGTTAACAGTTAAGTAGTTGAAAATGCTTTTTTTTTTTAAAAACCCATGAGAAGAACGAAAGATACTATTTGACAACAGAGGTGTGACGTAATAGACCTACTTGCAACACTATAGGAGACTGAACCGCACAAGTGATAGCCTTTATAGATCATAAACCCAATGTATCCGACTAGAGTAAAAAAAAGATTCCAGTGGGGCCACAAACCCACAATCAAACCGAGAAAGCAACCCAGCCAATGCAGCGTGCATGCAGTGATTCAGACGTTGACCTTTATTCTAAGGGGTGGAAATGGTCGTAAAGCTCCACTGTAGACTTTACTCCACACATATAGGGCAAACACTTTTTTTAGTCGGATAACCAACAAGCATGTTAAGCTGCGACGGGAAAAGTTTGGACAGGGATTAGAAGATAGCAAGATAGTGTAGGTCTTGGCTTGCTTAGATCAAGGCCTCGTCTGCTCGTGCCAAACGTTAGTCTAAATGAGAAAGAAATTGCACTGCTACCTTAAGAATCACAAAATCAGATCGCCACATGATAATGTTAGTATAATTCATTTCAAAGCGTAATTAATGAATTGTTCCAAATTTAAAAATCATTCATATTTAATTAGATTTGCCTTAGCAACGTCTGAAACAAGAGCATAACTGGATGAGAATGGGGCGAATCAGCCATCATAATTTAATTGAATACAAAAAGTATAATTAGGCAACAGTTCATCATTATTTTAAAGCATGAAATTTTCTGTTAGGAACGTGGTAAAAACCCATATACTCCCGCCCCTCCACTCCACCCCCCCCCCCCCCCCCTCAAACAAATATTAACGTACGCAAACACACATTCGCACGCACAAACGCACACACACTCATATCATACACACACAGTCTCTCTCTCTCTCTCTCTCTCTCTCTCTCTCTCTCTCTCTCTCTCTCTCTCTCTCTCTATCTCTCTCTCTCACGCAGGCACACAAACATACACTCACTCACACACCCACACATTTTTACACTTGCCGGTTCAGCTCAGCTCAGCTCAGTTTGTTTTAACGTCTTTTTCAAAGACATAATAAGACAGTAAAGATTTGATAAAAGGTGTCATCACTTGCTTCCTTTACAAACAAACAAGTTACATAGTTTCGCAACTAAAAATCACACTTGGTTAAAAGGGCATGCGATTAAACCGTTGGCAGAGATGTATAAAGACAGGAACAAGAACATGCGACCGGGCCCCCGCCAAGAGAAGAACGGCTGTCCAGATTTTAACAGCTCGCTCTGCAAACAGTGCAGACGGGATAGCACAGTTGCATAGGACCAACCCAAAGCAAATGTTATAGGGTGAAACAACTTCACCACTAACAACCCTCTTTTCTCCCTGTCTCACTACAGATATTGATGGCCTTCAACATTGTGTGTGTGTGTCCGCGCGCACGTGTGGGCATGTGTGTGTGTGTGTGTGTGTGTGAGTGAGTGTGTGTGTGTGTGCGTGCGCGAGACATTGCCAAGAATGCAGAGACTCAGACTGAAGGCCTTACAGCAAACACTAGGTATATCTGTACATGCCTAGTTAAAACAAGACTTGACACAGATGGAAATTAAATTCAACGTAACACATTTTACAATACATTCCCGTAACTCACGCATACGGTATTCACATACTGATACAATATTAGAACACCTTAAACAGAGGTGGTGATGGTATCATCAACACGTGTAAACACAATCAAAACTCACAAGAAAACACCCCCACATAAAAGGTTAAAACATTACATCACGTAAATTCTCACTCAAATTTTCTGTCACAAATGAACCATTTTGTTATGAATAGGCAGAGTGTGGGACAAGTCAAGTAACACACCATACGTTTAGTTACAATGAGACAAGACAACAGACCGGACGTGACGAGAGTTACCGGCCCTACAAGCTGCACAAGATTCACAGCGACACATAAGATGATGTCATAATTGCCCTACCAATCTTTCATGGTCATTAAAAGGAATTAAATGATGTATATAGACCGGAACAAGGACATGCATTATCACTATTATATGCATTACAAACATTGAATATGAAAATACGAGGAGAACTTAGCCTATATGTGAAATTGTACATCTAATTAATGAACTAATACTTAGAGGAACTAGAGTAAGTTTCTGTTGGAAACCATCTCATTGTGGTTTATTGAGGGAGGGGAGGAGGGTGAGGGTGTGGACTGGCTTGACACTGAGCGAAGCCATGAGGGTTGCTTAGGACAGAGAAAGATGGAGTACGCTGGTTAATCGATCATCTGTGAGTTACGGGATAGGATAGGATAGGACTATGGTAAAGACAAGAACATTTTGAAGAATCCTCAGTAAAAGAACTTCTTCCCCTTCACTGTTCCCTTTTCCATTATTATCTTTCATCATAAAATATTATTCGTTGTTGTTACACTCAGTTTGATGTTGGAGTTTTCTATCAGTATCTGATTCAGCCCCGATGCTTGAATTCTTGATAGTTGTGTAACTCAGATTCGTTTATTCACACAGCCTGCTCAATCAGCATACAAGTCACAAAGTCGACGTATGAAGTTTTCCACTTTTATTCAGCACACATCAACAACTGCATACAATTCTCAACTCAACTCAACAACTTTCAAATTTACTTTCCAGCTTCACTATCAACAACAATCACTATCTCCCAACAGCAACTCGGCACACGATTAAATAACCTCTCTCTCTTCTCGAACAATTTGGTACACGGTAGAAATGACGCACGGCCACCAATCGAACTAAAGATCGTCATCACTGGCTTACGTCATACACATTTCCTCTACTTCCGGGAACATTCACGACCTTCGATATCCATCGGGAAATTTCTATCGACAGTAATAAACATGCAGATCCCGAAAATTCTCCAACAATATCGACCAACGAAAATTATCGACGTTATACAAAACCTCTCCTAACAACAATGCAAACTCAAATCAAAGGTAAATAAACTCCATTATTGAATACTTTGCAAAACGAAACGATTAGATCTATCGTGCGCGTTTCCGACATACTTTCGTTCGCGTTTCAACGTAACATAACCCCCCACTTGTAATGTTTGGAGTACTGTTGGTGGTGCGTGAATCGTGGATATCAAGCATACAATGAGTAAACAACACTGATTGATGTGTTCAGACTGATTTTGTATTCATACAGAAATATGGGTTGATGATGATCGCCATGTTGGTAGCCAGCCTCTAGCGATAACTCTAGCATCGCGTAAGTGCGCGATTAGTGAGGAGTTAGTTCCCTTGTACATATATTCATTAATATGAAACTCAACACATTACATCACCTCCTTCCTTGGATGAAAAATGCATGTAATCAAAATTACAATCTTTTTTCTTTTCCTTCCCTTTGTTTTAATATTAAAGAACAAATATAAATTGGGATTGGCAAAGAATTCTTGCATTAGTTAGTAGGTTGTTAACTCAAACATAAATAAATGAGGCTGATACAAAAGGTTAAAAAAAATATTGCCATCATGAACACATAGGTTTAGTGTTTGCGATTATACAGAAAATAAATGTGACTAGATTGCACTAATCACTGCTGATTATAATTAGTATGTAAAACTATTAAAGGAATGAACACTACATTCTCAGTAAGATGAATGATCCTGTAAGACAATTAAAGTGATAAATGTAAAAAGAAGACAAAACTAACACAACGGTGCGGGCAAGCGCCCTACTGGGTCTTTCACCAGAGTCTTTGTGAAAATTTAAAAAAAATACATTGGTACAGGCTGGTCGCGCCTTACTGGGTCTTTCACCAGAGTCTTTTAGGGTTTAATCAAAATATAATCATCGAATCGTTTTGGCATTTGAACTTGACGCGCAGACCTTCTGGGATGATAGGGACTGGGTAAAGCTGCAGGGGTTGGAGGCTGAGGTGTGCAGTCAAGACCACTTGGCGTTGTCGGGTCGGGGAATGAGTCGGGTTCCTGTTCAGCAGCGGAAGGGGGTCTAGGAGCCTTCTTGAAGAAGCTGCTGTTTCGAGTGATCTTTTGTTGACCTCGCTGAGCCGTGATCATCGACCCTTTCTTGTTGGTGATTACCAGGGGAGTCGGTTGGTATGGAGTGTCAGCCCTGGTGGGGTCATGAGTCTTAAGGAGGACAGGATCACCAATCTGGAGGTTAGATGGTTTGACATAGGCCTTGTTGTCAGCAAATTCCTTCATGAGGGCTTTCTGGGCAGCGTCACGATGTCTGACAGCATGATCATCTCGGGATTGAGGGACTTGAGGGAGTCGAGACCTGAGGTTTCTGCCAAAGAGCAGGGAAGCAGGGGGAACACCGGTTGTGGAGTGTGGGGTAGTGCGATAGTCAAGGAGAAATCTATACATTTCTTGCTTGAGGTTGGGGGTTGTTGCACTTTTGAGGGTTTTCTTGATGGA
This sequence comes from Oncomelania hupensis, assembly GCA_036898135.1. Taxonomy (NCBI): domain Eukaryota; kingdom Metazoa; phylum Mollusca; class Gastropoda; order Littorinimorpha; family Pomatiopsidae; genus Oncomelania; species Oncomelania hupensis. The sequence goes on along the minus strand of CM072511.1, from coordinate 48,635,490 downwards.
ACGCATGAAACGTTCAGTTTCTGCATTTGCACGGGGCCACAAGGGGGTGATTTTTCTGTGTTTGATACCCATGTGAGCACAGTACGTGGCAAAATCAGCGCTATTAAAAGGGGGACCATTGTCTGTTTTAAGAGACTCAGGAATGCCGAATTCTGCAAAGATCTTGTTGAATTTGGGAATGACGCTTCGAGCTGACGTCGAGTCGATAATGTCGACGACCGGGAAGCGGGAGTATTCGTCCATGACGACCAAGATGTACTTGCCGTTGGGAAGATGTCCAAAGTCTGCAGAGAGTTCAGTCCATGGTGCACTAGGGAGGGGTGACATCTTCAAGGGTTCACGCGCAGGGGTGGGAGTTGAAATCTGGCATTTCATGCAGTTTTTCACAGTCACTTCAACGTGGTGTTGCAAGTTTTTAAACCAGACTTTTTCGCGTAGCAGGGCGACTGTTTTGACTATGCCTTGATGACCGGAGTGGGCGAGTTTCACAGCTCGATCCTGGAGGGATGTAGGGAGAACGACCTGGTTGCCTTTCAAGATCACTCGGCCATCTGAGGCTAGGGATAGCTCAAAGCGACACTGATAAAGTGTGTTAAATGTCGATATGTCGATGTTTTGTTCATGCTTGTGCCACTGGTTGGTGAGAAGCCCATGGATTACAGCGGTGAGGGTAGGGTCAGACGCAGTTTCAGCAGCAACGTCATCAACAGTCATCGCTTTGGGGATGCAGTTTTCGGTGACGTAGTTGACATATTCTTCTGCAATTTTCTCTTCGCGGTCACTTGAGGCTTGTGAAACTGGGTGACGGCTGAGATAGTCTGCAGGGTTGTCTGCACCTGGTCGGTACTTGACAGTGATCTGATATGGCTGAAGTCTCATCGCCCATCGTTCGATGCGCGTTGACAACCTTGAGCTGGGGTTGTTGAAGATTGAGACAAGGGGTCTGTGATCAGTGTGGACGGTGAATGGTGCGCCATAGATGTAAATGTGGAAATACTCACACGCCCAAGTCACTGCCAGAGCTTCTCGTTCTGTTTGAGAGTATCGTTGCTCTGTTGGGGTGAGGGGTCGACTTGCAAACTGGATTACACGGCCATCTTGCGTGAGAACAGCTGAAATACCCACAGGGCTGCCATCAGTGTAGATTTCATTGGCTTTACGCGGGTTGAAGTATGCGAGCGTGGTAGCTTGACTGAGGGCTGCTTTCAGCTTCGCAAGCGCTGCATCATGTGCTTGTGTCCATGACCATGGCGTAGTTTTCTTGGTGAGGATGCGTAGTTCATGCGTCAGCGTTGCGTAGTTGGGGATGTGGTGAGCACCACAAAAGTTCATCATCCCAAGTAGGCTGCGGACTTCGGAAGCGCTGCTTGGCGTAGGTAGATGGAGGATTGTGTTAAGCTTGTCCTGGCTTGGTTTGATGCCCTCCTTTCCGAAGATGTGACCAAGAAACTCAAGGGATTCCTTGTTGTACACACACTTTTCACTGTTCAGTGTGAGTCCTTTCTGGCGAAGACGTTCGAATAGTGCACGAAGGTTTCGGTCATGGTACGCTTGATTTGTACCAAAGCACATGATATCGTCACTGATGTTTACAACACCATCGAGTCCTGCTAGGCATTGACGGATAGTTTCTTGAAATATCTCACTTGCAGAGTTTATGCCAAAGAACAGACGACGGTATCTGTAGAGCCCCATGTGCGTGGCAAAGGTAGTGATGTATCGCGAAGAAGAGTCTAACTCTAGTTGATATACCCTTGCGTTAAATCAAGTTTGCTAAAGACGGTGGCCCCAGCAAACATGGTCTTTAGTTCGTCGAGAGTTGGTGTGGCATGACGTTCACGACGAATTGCCTTGTTTGCCGCACGCATGTCGACGCAGACACGCACCTTTCCTGGCTGTTTGGGTTTGGGCACGACGACAACTGGAGACACCCATGGTGTTGGTCCAGTAGCTTTTTCAATGATGCCAAGTTCTTCGTCGTTCCGCAGTTGCTCTTCAATGTCTTTTCGCACATGAAATGGAACACGTCGGTATTGTTGTGCTACAGGTTGGACAGTCTTGTCGATATGTAGTTGGATTTTCTGGTCATTGAGTTTGCCTACACCACCGAAAAGATCGGAAAATTCGTCTTGCAGCTTTTCATGTTCAGGCTTGATGTGATGCACAGTAGCGAGTAGGCCTAGTTCTTGACAGGTCTTCCAGCCAAGGATGGCTTTTTCTTTCTGTTGGACAACATGGATTGTCGTCTTTGTTGTGTTTCCCTTGTGTTGGACGACAGTGTTGAAGGCACCGATGACAGGAATGGCATGTTTGCTCCCATACGCAGAAATCTTCTTGTTCGATGGATGTAGCGAAGGCTTGGGTGTGATCAGATCATAGTCATCTTTTGATAGAATGTCAATAGTAGCACCGGAGTCTGCTAGAAACTCAAAACCATGTCCTTGCACTGTCACTACGAAGTGAGGAAGTCGACTGCTGATGTTAGAGGTCATGAAGATGTATTCAGTCTCACTGGAGCTGTCAGATTCAGTCTTGATAATGTTGGCTTCATCATCTGGGTTGTCAAGATGGTGAACAGTAGATCTGGGCTTGTTGCGATGACGGTAGCCACCAGGTTGGTGTTTCGATGCATTCGACGATCCTTGTGTTTGTTTCACTGGCTGTGAACGACAAACTGAAGCAAAATGGTGTAGTTTAGTGCAGGAGTTGCAACGTTTGTTGAAGGCGGGGCAAGATTTCTGTCCACCTTTGTGCGGCCAATCACCACCACAGTTTCTGCACTTGGATGGTTGCTGAGATTGTTGTCGTGGTTGTTGATGGCGAAGACGACTGCCACTGGCATGGTGATGATGAGCATCAAGTTTATTGATCTCGGTATGCATGGCTCGTGAGTGCTGGGTGGTCAGTTGCAGGGTACGTGCAAACGTGAGAAGATCAGCTAAGGTCATAGCTGGGGTTGATAGACCCTTTTCTCGGACTTTCGACGACTTGCATCCAGCAATCAGCTGTGATTTTATTTCAGACGATGCATCAGCAAACCCACAGGTTTCAGCAAGCTGTTTAAGCTCAGAGTAGTACTCGTCAATGTTGTCTGTTTTTTGTTCTGTTTTTCGGAAGACGTACCGTTGGTATTCCACGTTAGTTTGCGGGTTGAAATGAGCGGTGATAGTGTCTACCAGCTTCGAGAAAACAGTGTCGTTATCACCGGGACGAAGTGCTTCGTCGGGGAAAGTGTCAACAATGTCATTCAGTTCATCGCCGCCGAAGGTAAGAAGAAGAGCTTTTTGTCGATCGACATCGTCTATTCCGTAGGCTGTGAAGAATGTTTTGAGTCGTTGAACCCACTTCCTCCAGCGCACAGCTCTTCCCTCTGGGGCGCAGTCAAACGACTGGTAGGCTGGTAGAGCGGCCATCTTGACTTCTAGCGCAGTAACGTTTTTATCTAGCACGTAGTCGAACAGAAAAGTCAGTGATAACTTGGACTTACTGCAATCCTCGTCGCCAATGTAATGTTTGGAGTACTGTTGGTGGTGCGTGAATCGTGGATATCAAGCATACAATGAGTAAACAACACTGATTGATGTGTTCAGACTGATTTTGTATTCATACAGCAATATGGGTTGATGATGATCGCCATGTTGGTAGCCAGCCTCTAGCGATAACTCTAGCATCGCGTAAGTGCGCGATTAGTGAGGAGTTAGTTCCCTTGTACATATATTCATTAATATGAAACTCAACACATTACACCACTCAAGAAGAAATTTACCCAATTTCTTTCAACAACGTTGAAACGTAATGCACAAACAAAGTTCAGAATTAAAACTTATTTCAGACTGTCTGGATACTGTCAATGTTCACAGTTCATTCACACAGAGTCAAAGTTTCTCATCTTCAAATCTGCCTGGATATTGTCAATGTTCACAGTTTATCTACACGGTCAATGTTTTTCATTTTCAAGTCTGTCATTACCAATATTCTCAGTTCGTCCACACAGTCAATGTTCTTTCGTTCGCAAGGAATCGACGCCCTCGTCAGTTGCGGTTGTCATCGGCCCAGGGTCAAAGACGACGATCACGCGGGCTTTCCTGGAGTCAGTGCATCCTCCGTTGTCTTTTTCTTCCGTCGGATGTCCGACGCAGTCGACGTTGTCAGCTCCCAGAATGCATTCGCTGGGTCTCACGGTCAGGTTGGCTTCTGCGGGACGGTGGAACAGCTCCCTCAAGGTCTGCAGATGCTCCTTCCAGGTCGGGGTGTGGACTTCATGTTCGACCAAAGTCGTAGAGCCTGGGACATCATTGAAGTTATGGGGAAACTCGCCCATAAGGTCCTTGAGCTCCATCTTTTGACCTTCCGTCAAGCTTGGTCCTAGCTTAACATCATTGATGCCTTCTTTGCTGTGGAAGTCTCCAAGTTCCAACAGTTCCTCGCTGTCACAGCTGTTGTCGATCTCAGCTGCTGTTGCCACATGCACAGTCTCTGATGGCCTTTCCACGTACAGCTTAAGGAGGTTGGCGTGGTATATCTTGGAATGCTGGCCGACCTTCACCTTGTAGTCGTTGATCCCCACCACGGTCTCCACTTCGTACGGGCCTTTCCACTGCATCAGCAACTTATTGTGATCAGTAAGTAGCAGCACCAGCACTTTGTTGCCAGGTTTAAACTTCCTGCTCACAGCCCTACGATCATAGTAGTGCTTTCCACAGTCCTGGGACTTCTTCAGGTTTTCTCTGGCTATCTCGAGAGTCTGCTCCAGCTTCTCCCGTAGCTCAAACACGTACTGGTAGCTGTTCTTCACCTCTGGGGTGTCTACTTCTTTCGTCCACAGTTCTTTCAGGATGTGCATCGGCCCTCGGATGGTTCTTCCGTACAGCAGCTCGAACGGAGAAAAGCCGGTGGACTCCTGCGGTACTTCTCTGTAGGCGAAAAGTAGGGCGTTAATGTAGCGATGCCATTGTCTGGGTTGCTCGCTGCACAGTTTCTTCAGGGTGGACTTCAGCGTAGCATTGAACTTTTCGACGAGCCCGTTGCACATTGGATGGTAGGGTGTCGTAGTTAAATGCCGGATGCTCAGCAATCTGTTGACCTCCTTCATGCAGTCAGAGACGAACTGCGTCCCGAGGTCTGTCAGGATCTCTTCAGGCACTCCAAGTCTACTGAACATGTCCACTAGCGCCTCTGCAACAGTTTCAGTGTCAATCTTCTTCAGAGGCACTGCTTCTGGGTACCGAGTCGCATAGTCCACTAAAGTCAGTACCCATCGATGACCTTCTTCACTCGGAGGTCTTATTTCGCCGATTAAGTCTAAGGCCACCCTCTTGAAAGGTCGGTCGATCAAAGGCATCCTCTGCATAGGCACTTTCGGGACCCTTCCTCGAGGTATGGTCTTCTGGCAAATGTCACACGATCGGCAGAAACGGCTGACGTCCGCATGAAGTCCTGGCCAGTAGAACACCGCCTGGATTCTATCCGACGTCTTCTTGATACCCAGGTGACCTCCCATGATTGAGTCATGCGCTACTTCCATCACCTGGCGCCTTAGGGGTAACGGTACCAAGACTTGACGTAGTGGTTTCCCTCCGTTGACCCTCGGGTGCTGGAAGATTCGGTACAGGATCTTGGCCTTCACCTCAAAATAGACCGTACCACTGCCTTTGGTCACGTGGTCTTGGCGGTTCCTGTACTTGTTTAAAGTGCTATCAGCTTCCTGGAGCTGGATCAGCTTATCTCTGTCCACGATGGCAGCTTTGGAGTTGTCGGCGACCTTCAGTGGCGTAGACATCTTGTCTCTCTTGGCCTGGGCCCTGGTAGTAACAGCACTGACGATCTCTGGTCGGCAGGGCTGAGCCGGAGTAACCACATTGTCCCGTAGCAGCTCTGTAAGGTCTCCATCGGGAAACGGCAATGGATCCTCCTCCACAACTTCGACGCGTTGGGTTGAGGCAGGACTCCATTCTGGATCGGGGTCGTCGGGTCGTCTCGCGCCGTCGATGTTCCCGATCATCAAATAATACAGCGGCTTTTTCAGGCAAACCGCTTCTACTTCGCCTATGTAGAAAGGGGTGTTGACATGAATCTTCGCAACTGGCGCTCTCACACATTTGCTGTCGGCCATAAGTGTCCATTTTGAATCGCCAGTGAATTGTTCTTTAGCGATTAGGTCTTCTCTGACGATGACCCCACTACAGCCAGAGTCTCTTAAAACAGTCACTTCATGATTTCCGACACGTCCCTTGGAAATAGGCATGTTCTGGACGGTCACAGCTGCGCTGGCGACGACGGTGATGGATTTCCCGTTGGCAAGGAGAAGTTGGCCATCAGTCATGCACTCTTGCACGTCCGCATGAGTAGCTGTGCGCTTGGTCTCACTCGGAAGAATGACGCTCCCGCCGCACACTTGATGGTCAGATCTACTGGTTTGCCGTTGATTGGAGAACCGCCTCTGCCGGTTGCCCGCCGCTGAATTGTCCGTACTGCTCCGCTGTCCGCTACTTTTGTTTTGAGGACAGTTAGCCGCTCTGTGGTCTGTAGCGTTGCAGGTGAAACAGCCCCTTGAATGCCCTTCCCTGGGAGGAGGCGTGGAGTCCGTCTGTCTCTGGCTCGTCTGGCTCCCTTGGATCTGGTTCCCATGGTTTGCAGTCTTCTGAAAATGTTTCGTCGCGCTGGGTGGCCCCAGGGTTTTCCCATGAGCGATGAGATATCTTTCAGCAGCCTCAGTCACATCTTTAAGCGTCTGCAGCTTTTGTTCTTCTAAGTGGGTCGCTAGGTCCTTGTGACAGGCATTGAGAAATTGTTCCTTCACGATCAGGTCATGGAGACTGTCGTAAGACTTCCTTTCGCCTGATAACTCCACCCACTTGTGTAGATATGACGACAGGCGCTCCACAAACTGCTTTGGCGTCTCGTCTGACTTAGGCCGGCATTCACGGAAGCGTTTACGGTAGCCCTTCTCTGTAAAGTTGTAGCACTGCAACAGGGTCTCTTTCAAGACGTCGTAGTTTTTGGCGTCATCGTTCGACAGTCTGGTGTAAACTTCGAGAGCTTGCCCCGTCAGAAGTGCACTCAGTCGAATTGCCCAGTCTTGAGGTTGCCAGTTAGAGCTTTCAGCGAACCTTTCGAATCTCGCCAGATAACAGTCGATCTGGTCCTTCCCGTCGACGAAAGCTGGCAATTTTGGAGCCGTATGGTCGTTGGTGACTTGTGGCGCATGCTGATTGTTCTGGATACGCGCCAACTCTAGCTGGTACTGACGATCAGCTTCTAATCGTCTTTCTTCCATCTCGTCACGCCGTCGCTGCTCTTCTCTTTCTTCTCGGCGTCGCTGCTCTTCGGCTTCTCTTTCTTGACGCCGCTCTTCTCTTTCTTCGCGGTGACGCTGCTCTTCTTTTTCTAGACGCTTCTCTTCTAATTCTCTTTCTCTTTCTTCACGCCATATTCTCTCTTGAGACTTGACGTACTCCGTCAGCTGTTTGCCTTTTAGATTTAGTTCAACCCCTTTCTGCCAGAAGTCAGCCATTTTGATGCTTTTCTGGAAAGTTCTATTCTGGAAAGTTTTTTTCTGGAAAGTTCTTGACTGTGCTGCACCCTTCTAGACTGTTCTAGAACAGCACGCTTTCTGCAGTAGCGCTGATGCTTGTCACTAGTCGCCTTCGCTGACGCAGGCCCCTCTGTCCTCGTCGTATGCGACGCTGCACCACGCTGGTGTTGATGTACACGCTCCTGTGCTGAAGTAGAGTTTGCCTACACCACCGAAAAGATCGGAAAATTCGTCTTGCAGCTTTTCATGTTCAGGCTTGATGTGATGCACAGTAGCGAGTAGGCCTAGTTCTTGACAGGTCTTCCAGCCAAGGATGGCTTTTTCTTTCTGTTGGACAACATGGATTGTCGTCTTTGTTGTGTTTCCCTTGTGTTGGACGACAGTGTTGAAGGCACCGATGACAGGAATGGCATGTTTGCTCCCATACGCAGAAATCTTCTTGTTCGATGGATGTAGCGAAGGCTTGGGTGTGATCAGATCATAGTCATCTTTTGATAGAATGTCAATAGTAGCACCGGAGTCTGCTAGAAACTCAAAACCATGTCCTTGCACTGTCACTACGAAGTGAGGAAGTCGACTGCTGATGTTAGAGGTCATGAAGATGTATTCAGTCTCACTGGAGCTGTCAGATTCAGTCTTGATAATGTTGGCTTCATCATCTGGGTTGTCAAGATGGTGAACAGTAGATCTGGGCTTGTTGCGATGACGGTAGCCACCAGGTTGGTGTTTCGATGCATTCGACGATCCTTGTGTTTGTTTCACTGGCTGTGAACGACAAACTGAAGCAAAATGGTGTAGTTTAGTGCAGGAGTTGCAACGTTTGTTGAAGGCGGGGCAAGATTTCTGTCCACCTTTGTGCGGCCAATCACCACCACAGTTTCTGCACTTGGATGGTTGCTGAGATTGTTGTCGTGGTTGTTGATGGCGAAGACGACTGCCACTGGCATGGTGATGATGAGCATCAAGTTTATTGATCTCGGTATGCATGGCTCGTGAGTGCTGGGTGGTCAGTTGCAGGGTACGTGCAAACGTGAGAAGATCAGCTAAGGTCATAGCTGGGGTTGATAGACCCTTTTCTCGGACTTTCGACGACTTGCATCCAGCAATCAGCTGTGATTTTATTTCAGACGATGCATCAGCAAACCCACAGGTTTCAGCAAGCTGTTTAAGCTCAGAGTAGTACTCGTCAATGTTGTCTGTTTTTTGTTCTGTTTTTCGGAAGACGTACCGTTGGTATTCCACGTTAGTTTGCGGGTTGAAATGAGCGGTGATAGTGTCTACCAGCTTCGAGAAAACAGTGTCGTTATCACCGGGACGAAGTGCTTCGTCGGGGAAAGTGTCAACAATGTCATTCAGTTCATCGCCGCCGAAGGTAAGAAGAAGAGCTTTTTGTCGATCGACATCGTCTATTCCGTAGGCTGTGAAGAATGTTTTGAGTCGTTGAACCCACTTCCTCCAGCGCACAGCTCTTCCCTCTGGGGCGCAGTCAAACGACTGGTAGGCTGGTAGAGCGGCCATCTTGACTTCTAGCGCAGTAACGTTTTTATCTAGCACGTAGTCGAACAGAAAAGTCAGTGATAACTTGGACTTACTGCAATCCTCGTCGCCAATGTAATGTTTGGAGTACTGTTGGTGGTGCGTGAATCGTGGATATCAAGCATACAATGAGTAAACAACACTGATTGATGTGTTCAGACTGATTTTGTATTCATACAGCAATATGGGTTGATGATGATCGCCATGTTGGTAGCCAGCCTCTAGCGATAACTCTAGCATCGCGTAAGTGCGCGATTAGTGAGGAGTTAGTTCCCTTGTACATATATTCATTAATATGAAACTCAACACATTACACCACTCAAGAAGAAATTTACCCAATTTCTTTCAACAACGTTGAAACGTAATGCACAAACAAAGTTCAGAATTAAAACTTATTTCAGACTGTCTGGATACTGTCAATGTTCACAGTTCATTCACACAGAGTCAAAGTTTCTCATCTTCAAATCTGCCTGGATATTGTCAATGTTCACAGTTTATCTACACGGTCAATGTTTTTCATTTTCAAGTCTGTCATTACCAATATTCTCAGTTCGTCCACACAGTCAATGTTCTTTCGTTCGCAAGGAATCGACGCCCTCGTCAGTTGCGGTTGTCATCGGCCCAGGGTCAAAGACGACGATCACGCGGGCTTTCCTGGAGTCAGTGCATCCTCCGTTGTCTTTTTCTTCCGTCGGATGTCCGACGCAGTCGACGTTGTCAGCTCCCAGAATGCATTCGCTGGGTCTCACGGTCAGGTTGGCTTCTGCGGGACGGTGGAACAGCTCCCTCAAGGTCTGCAGATGCTCCTTCCAGGTCGGGGTGTGGACTTCATGTTCGACCAAAGTCGTAGAGCCTGGGACATCATTGAAGTTATGGGGAAACTCGCCCATAAGGTCCTTGAGCTCCATCTTTTGACCTTCCGTCAAGCTTGGTCCTAGCTTAACATCATTGATGCCTTCTTTGCTGTGGAAGTCTCCAAGTTCCAACAGTTCCTCGCTGTCACAGCTGTTGTCGATCTCAGCTGCTGTTGCCACATGCACAGTCTCTGATGGCCTTTCCACGTACAGCTTAAGGAGGTTGGCGTGGTATATCTTGGAATGCTGGCCGACCTTCACCTTGTAGTCGTTGATCCCCACCACGGTCTCCACTTCGTACGGGCCTTTCCACTGCATCAGCAACTTATTGTGATCAGTAAGTAGCAGCACCAGCACTTTGTTGCCAGGTTTAAACTTCCTGCTCACAGCCCTACGATCATAGTAGTGCTTTCCACAGTCCTGGGACTTCTTCAGGTTTTCTCTGGCTATCTCGAGAGTCTGCTCCAGCTTCTCCCGTAGCTCAAACACGTACTGGTAGCTGTTCTTCACCTCTGGGGTGTCTACTTCTTTCGTCCACAGTTCTTTCAGGATGTGCATCGGCCCTCGGATGGTTCTTCCGTACAGCAGCTCGAACGGAGAAAAGCCGGTGGACTCCTGCGGTACTTCTCTGTAGGCGAAAAGTAGGGCGTTAATGTAGCGATGCCATTGTCTGGGTTGCTCGCTGCACAGTTTCTTCAGGGTGGACTTCAGCGTAGCATTGAACTTTTCGACGAGCCCGTTGCACATTGGATGGTAGGGTGTCGTAGTTAAATGCCGGATGCTCAGCAATCTGTTGACCTCCTTCATGCAGTCAGAGACGAACTGCGTCCCGAGGTCTGTCAGGATCTCTTCAGGCACTCCAAGTCTACTGAACATGTCCACTAGCGCCTCTGCAACAGTTTCAGTGTCAATCTTCTTCAGAGGCACTGCTTCTGGGTACCGAGTCGCATAGTCCACTAAAGTCAGTACCCATCGATGACCTTCTTCACTCGGAGGTCTTATTTCGCCGATTAAGTCTAAGGCCACCCTCTTGAAAGGTCGGTCGATCAAAGGCATCCTCTGCATAGGCACTTTCGGGACCCTTCCTCGAGGTATGGTCTTCTGGCAAATGTCACACGATCGGCAGAAACGGCTGACGTCCGCATGAAGTCCTGGCCAGTAGAACACCGCCTGGATTCTATCCGACGTCTTCTTGATACCCAGGTGACCTCCCATGATTGAGTCATGCGCTACTTCCATCACCTGGCGCCTTAGGGGTAACGGTACCAAGACTTGACGTAGTGGTTTCCCTCCGTTGACCCTCGGGTGCTGGAAGATTCGGTACAGGATCTTGGCCTTCACCTCAAAATAGACCGTACCACTGCCTTTGGTCACGTGGTCTTGGCGGTTCCTGTACTTGTTTAAAGTGCTATCAGCTTCCTGGAGCTGGATCAGCTTATCTCTGTCCACGATGGCAGCTTTGGAGTTGTCGGCGACCTTCAGTGGCGTAGACATCTTGTCTCTCTTGGCCTGGGCCCTGGTAGTAACAGCACTGACGATCTCTGGTCGGCAGGGCTGAGCCGGAGTAACCACATTGTCCCGTAGCAGCTCTGTAAGGTCTCCATCGGGAAACGGCAATGGATCCTCCTCCACAACTTCGACGCGTTGGGTTGAGGCAGGACTCCATTCTGGATCGGGGTCGTCGGGTCGTCTCGCGCCGTCGATGTTCCCGATCATCAAATAATACAGCGGCTTTTTCAGGCAAACCGCTTCTACTTCGCCTATGTAGAAAGGGGTGTTGACATGAATCTTCGCAACTGGCGCTCTCACACATTTGCTGTCGGCCATAAGTGTCCATTTTGAATCGCCAGTGAATTGTTCTTTAGCGATTAGGTCTTCTCTGACGATGACCCCACTACAGCCAGAGTCTCTTAAAACAGTCACTTCATGATTTCCGACACGTCCCTTGGAAATAGGCATGTTCTGGACGGTCACAGCTGCGCTGGCGACGACGGTGATGGATTTCCCGTTGGCAAGGAGAAGTTGGCCATCAGTCATGCACTCTTGCACGTCCGCATGAGTAGCTGTGCGCTTGGTCTCACTCGGAAGAATGACGCTCCCGCCGCACACTTGATGGTCAGATCTACTGGTTTGCCGTTGATTGGAGAACCGCCTCTGCCGGTTGCCCGCCGCTGAATTGTCCGTACTGCTCCGCTGTCCGCTACTTTTGTTTTGAGGACAGTTAGCCGCTCTGTGGTCTGTAGCGTTGCAGGTGAAACAGCCCCTTGAATGCCCTTCCCTGGGAGGAGGCGTGGAGTCCGTCTGTCTCTGGCTCGTCTGGCTCCCTTGGATCTGGTTCCCATGGTTTGCAGTCTTCTGAAAATGTTTCGTCGCGCTGGGTGGCCCCAGGGTTTTCCCATGAGCGATGAGATATCTTTCAGCAGCCTCAGTCACATCTTTAAGCGTCTGCAGCTTTTGTTCTTCTAAGTGGGTCGCTAGGTCCTTGTGACAGGCATTGAGAAATTGTTCCTTCACGATCAGGTCATGGAGACTGTCGTAAGACTTCCTTTCGCCTGATAACTCCACCCACTTGTGTAGATATGACGACAGGCGCTCCACAAACTGCTTTGGCGTCTCGTCTGACTTAGGCCGGCATTCACGGAAGCGTTTACGGTAGCCCTTCTCTGTAAAGTTGTAGCACTGCAACAGGGTCTCTTTCAAGACGTCGTAGTTTTTGGCGTCATCGTTCGACAGTCTGGTGTAAACTTCGAGAGCTTGCCCCGTCAGAAGTGCACTCAGTCGAATTGCCCAGTCTTGAGGTTGCCAGTTAGAGCTTTCAGCGAACCTTTCGAATCTCGCCAGATAACAGTCGATCTGGTCCTTCCCGTCGACGAAAGCTGGCAATTTTGGAGCCGTATGGTCGTTGGTGACTTGTGGCGCATGCTGATTGTTCTGGATACGCGCCAACTCTAGCTGGTACTGACGATCAGCTTCTAATCGTCTTTCTTCCATCTCGTCACGCCGTCGCTGCTCTTCTCTTTCTTCTCGGCGTCGCTGCTCTTCGGCTTCTCTTTCTTGACGCCGCTCTTCTCTTTCTTCGCGGTGACGCTGCTCTTCTTTTTCTAGACGCTTCTCTTCTAATTCTCTTTCTCTTTCTTCACGCCATATTCTCTCTTGAGACTTGACGTACTCCGTCAGCTGTTTGCCTTTTAGATTTAGTTCAACCCCTTTCTGCCAGAAGTCAGCCATTTTGATGCTTTTCTGGAAAGTTCTATTCTGGAAAGTTTTTTTCTGGAAAGTTCTTGACTGTGCTGCACCCTTCTAGACTGTTCTAGAACAGCACGCTTTCTGCAGTAGCGCTGATGCTTGTCACTAGTCGCCTTCGCTGACGCAGGCCCCTCTGTCCTCGTCGTATGCGACGCTGCACCACGCTGGTGTTGATGTACACGCTCCTGTGCTGAAGTAGACGCGACGTCCGCTCGCTGTAACACTGGCGATGTAGCTCCGAGACTGTCCCTCGACGTAGTCTTACGGTAGCCACGTAGTCCCGATCTGTTGTTCGCTCACGAAGCAACTTTTCAGCGACTACACGCCCTTGCAGTCAACCCGAATCTATCGGTGATGTAGTCCCAGTATGTTGGCCCCTCTCGACGCAACTCGTTGGCGGCTACCCTCGATGACTGCCTCTCGTAACGTTGACTCGCTTGTTGTAGCAGTTGAACCCTTGGCTATGGCGTGAATCGCGGCTTGACCCCCAAAATGTTACACTCAGTTTGATGTTGGAGTTTTCTATCAGTATCTGATTCAGCCCCGATGCTTGAATTCCTGATAGTTGTGTAACTCAGATTCGTTTATTCACACAGCCTGCTCAATCAGCATACAAGTCACAAAGTCGACGTATGAAGTTTTCCACTTTTATTCAGCACACATCAACAACTGCATACAATTCTCAACTCAACTCAACAACTTTCAAATTTACTTTCCAGCTTCACTATCAACAACAATCACTATCTCCCAACAGCAACTCGGCACACGATTAAATAACCTCTCTCTCTTCTCGAACAATTTGGTACACGGTAGAAATGACGCACTGCCACCAATCGAACTAAAGATCGTCATCACTGGCTTACGTCATACACATTTCCTCTACTTCCGGGAACATTCACGACCTTCGATATCCATCGGGAAATTTCTATCGACAGTAATAAACATGCAGATCCCGAAAATTCTCCAACAATATCGACCAACGAAAATTATCGACGTTATACAAAACCTCTCCTAACAACAATGCAAACTCAAATCAAAGGTAAATAAACTCCAGTATTGAATACTTTGCAAAACGAAACGATTAGATCTATCGTGCGCGTTTCCGACATACTTTCGTTCGCGTTTCAACGTAACAGTTGTTGTTTAAATTGCAAAGGAACTGATTATTGTGTGGCAAGTATTTCCAATTGTACATGGTCATAAAGTGTGGGCCGTACTTGTATACGGAAATACAAGGACACAAAAATAATTTATTTTATTGCCAAGTGAATGCACAAGGAACGCATTTCATCAATGCCGCAGAACTTGTATATCATTTATATTTCTTTGTAGTTTCAAATTTAAAAACGGAACACTGATAACTTTGCACAGGGTTTGCTTTTCGTCCCAAATTATAAACCAAACTTTACAACCAACGGATAAGCGGAAATGTAACATTAACTTATAACAACAACAACGCGACTAAATTAGAAGGTAAACTGCTTTTAATAGTGCAACACCTTTGTGTAAGACCTATAAGTGTGGATTTTAAAAAAAAGGAAATTCAGGATCACGAGCAGGACGCTCTACCAACTAAGCTAGTCTGCCACCACCCTCTTCACCCTCCGTCTCCTCCACCCTCAGTCCATCTCTCACCACCCACTCCATCCTCCAACTCTCCACCACCCTAGTAAGGGCAGCTGTGAGCTGTAAACAGTGCCATCGTGGTATTTAAATAAATAAGTATATTGTTCAATTATTTATTATATGGAGACAAATGCTACAGCCGCAACAACCGCCTTTGCCAATGTTTGAACAACAACAACAACAACAACAACAACAACAACAACAAATATTGCTCCACAAAATAACGATAGTCGACCCATCTGTTGTTTAACTTGAACGAAATTGAAGCGGCATTATAAAACTCAAGCGAGCAATAAATCTTACAGGGTACAGAAAGCGCACCTATTTTAAAACGGTGGCTGTTACGTTACAATCTAACAGTACAAGGTGTCTTTAAATTAGGCTATTTTCTTTGTTTTTTGTTGTTGTGCTGTGTGTTTTTCCCCCTTTCTCCACGGTTAATAACAATTGCACTTGAAATAAAACGATAAAACTATAAATCGCGTGTGTCGTACTGGCTTTGATTTGTATTGCTATGGACCGGTATTAAAAAAAAAAAGAAAAGAAAGAAGGACCCTTGGACTATATTGTTTTATGCATTAGCGTTTCAAGTCAGACTATTAAGTATTCTGAATGCATTGTATAATCGCGAACTAGATATCTACAAGTGAGAAAGACACTTATCCTTAGTTTAAACGCTCCTCCCTCCCTCGAATCCCTCCCGTCCCCCCATCCACTCCTACTGTGGGATCAAAACTGCAATAAAACAACGTAAAGTTAGTTACGCCCCAAAACACTTTGGGCCTTCTACCAACATTGTCCGAGGGGAAAAGAAAGGTAGGCAGAAAGGGGGGTAGGTAGAAAGGGGGGGAGGAGAGGGGAGGAGGAAGAGGAGGCAATATATCACGTATAATTCTAACCGCACAGTTTCCTTCCGTTGACGTCGTACTTTCAGTAAACGTCGACATCTTTTTTATCGATTGGAGAAATGTTTATTTTGTGATCGATGTTAATGTAAAATTAGGTCAAACACAGTAAAATCTAAGTGTGAGATAAGGGTTTGTCAAGCACCTAAATTTACAAGCGTGTGGGTGTGCCCTAACGTTCTCAATGGTACTTTAATGTGCTATTTTTAAAATTAAGTTTTAAGACAGAGACGCTAAAGTGTTTTTCTATGCTGGTTCGTTTTTGGTTTCTCCTTTTTAGTTCCCTTTCTAATGCAGTGGATAGGCCGTCGACTTCTGATTTAAATTAAAATTAGAAAAGCATTTATCAAACAAAATCAATGTTAAGCTACTGCAATGTGATATTAGAGAAACGAGTTTTTTTTTTAATTTTTTTTTTATTTTAAGGTACATTGTATCTCGCGGATTACCGTCAATATAAAAATATACATGTACACCAGAATGTAGAAGTTGCCTGGGCTCTCCATCCGAACAGTTTCAAAAATAATTCAAAATACGTCGTCTTGTAATGTCAGTTGTCCGCGGTGTCTTCTTTCTACTGGCAAAAAAAACAAAGGAGATTGAAAAATCAAACCCAACACTTTATGTTGTAAGGTTAATTGTACAGTCCATTGCACTAGAGGTAACGGATTGCCAAGTCAAAAAAAAAGCGACCTAGATGTATCCTTCCCTCCCCATCCCCTTCTCTTTTTTTTAAACACGCCTCAGGGAATAATAAAACCTCAACTGTCAATCCTGTGTCAACCGATAAAAGAAGTTTTTTGTGTTTTATTTTTAACCTTAATATCTTTTGCTTGCGCACACTAAAGAATGTGTTTATACTAGAAAGCTTACATGAGATAGATATCATCACCATCATGATGACTTGCGAAGTCCCATATTGCACTATTGTATAACGATGCACCATTCTAAAAGGCAGTCTCATTTAAATATACATCCACCCCCCACCCCCCCTGCTTCAAACAGACCGATAGATATGACAGAACCAGACAGGTAAACAGGCACTCGCAAAGAAGAAGAAGAAGAAGAAGAAGAAGAAGAAGAAGAAGAAGAAGAAGAAGAAGAAGAAGAAGAAGAAGAAGAAGAAGAAGAAGAAGAAGAAGAAGAAGAAGTAGAAGAAGAAGAAGAAGAAGAAGAAGAAGAAGAAGAAGAAGAAGAAGAAGAAGAAAGAAGTAGGCTTACTCTTCCTTCCAATTAAAACTATTGCCACATTTAATTAATACTCCATATATTTTGATTATTTGTATTTCGTTTCAGTAACGCACAAGCTAAATTAAATGTAGCTAGCCTGCAGTGTCGGTGATGTTTTGTGTTAATTGAATCGTCTGTTGGCGAGGGTGTTGATAGCCAAAACATACTGTCCATCTGAACCAAACCCTCTTCACAACCCCCGCTCTATTTTTCGGAATAATCTTCTCTCTCTCGATCTCACACCCAGACACACACACTCAAACACGCACACCCCCTCCCCCCACACACACTCACACAGGCACACTTTCCCTCTCTCTCTCTCTCTCTCTCTCTCTCTCTTTCTCAGATAACGTGCTTACTCATACTCTCACACATAATTATGGTGCCTCCATATCTACGCTACTATACTTAGACGTCATTTCAGTCTACACTCAAGTAAAACCTACGAAGCAGTGGGTGTTGTCTTAATGTAGAAGTTCTGCATGTGTTAGGGGTGTACCTGCATGTCAACAGAACAGGTGTTACAGGAAGTTAATCTCAGCCTAGCGTACGAATGTCATGAGCGAGATCATGCAGAGAATAAGTGCTTGTGCAAGTAAATGGTGGTAGGCCCACCACACACTGAGTAGATCAGACTAGCCGAGGCTTAACATTAGTTTGCCTCTCACTAGTCGTTCTTGCGAAAGGTACTCGACCTGTCTCAGCTACTCTGGCGAGACACCCACGGCTATCCTTGTGTTAGGCCTATGTGGTAATAGTTTTGTCCCAAATACGCAGGCTCGACACAAGCCTTAAAGGCGCACGACGGGCACACCTACGCTATCTATGTTAGTAAGTGTTTGCCTTCCTGCTTCAATTTCATATGCCTATGGGATTTTCCCTTTAACCTATTCAGAGAAGGCGTACAAGATCCGTCGCAGATAGAATAGTTTCTGGTTCGTTTGTATTCGAGCATCACTTACATTCAACCACTTCCGTTGTTCTTTACCTTTTGTTAAAACAACAACAACAACAACAACAACTGAATACATTCAAGTCTCGATCCTACATCTCAAACTATTTGAAATGATCATCTATCCTATCCTATCCTGTCCCGTAACCCGAAGGTCGTAGGGGCACCACAGATGATCGTTTAACCAGCATACTCCATCTTTCTCTGTCCTCAGCAGCCCTGATGGCTTCGCTCAGTGTCAAACCAGTCCATTCACGAATGTTGTCCTCGTCACCTGTCATAAGCCACGTCACCAGATCATCAGGCCTTGCAAAGACTATTCTGCAAGGCACAGTGCAAGGAGGTAGAAGAAGAGGGAGACCGAAAAAGAGGTGGGAGGACAACATTCGTGAATGGAAATGATCATATTTTAGTAGTAATAGTTGGCGCCTCGGGCGGCTTGAGTTAGATCCTGTACCGGCCAGCGCCTTGAGTCGCCAAGAACGGCGAAATATGTGCGCTATACAAATACCCAATAATAATAATAAATAATAAAAGTAGTAATAGTAGTAGTTATAGTAGTAATAATAGGAGCGTTGTGGCCAAGTGGGCTAAGGCGGGACTAACTTGCCTTGTCCACAGGCCAGAAACCAATTGCGCCTGATATGTGTGGGTCCGATCCAGCATCTGGGCGTTATGTTTCTCGAATATTATTTACTTTCGACTCGGGCAACGTCTCGGGAGTTTCCTCCGGGTACTCCGGTTTGCTTCCCCAGCAAAATTTCAAAATTAATAATGTTAGGTAGGTTGGGATTGGGCGCGCCACAGGCTGCGACTACGCCTTCCCCAGGGGAGGCGGCTCAGAATTTCCCGATGAAAAGGGACAATAAAGCATAAAAACTACTACTACTACTACTACTACTACTACTACTACTACTACTACTACTACTACTACTAGTCAGTGCACTGGAAAAGCGCTATATAAGAAAGATTACATAAATAAATAGTAGTAGTTAGTAGGAAGTAGTAGTAGCAGCGGCAGAAACTTTTTTTAAAGGTGGTCTTTCTTTTTATAAATATTTTGACCATATAATATCACCATTGAATGTTTAACACATACCAGAATCAATATTTTTTTAAACCAATATTTATACCTGTAACATTTTGCAGACTTTAACATTAGGAATTTACTTCCCATAATGGTTTCACCTTGCCATTATTTTTCTTCTTCTTAATTTAACAACAACATCATCAACAACAACAACTCTGTATATACAACTCTTTTAATACACAAGCCTGCACAGTTGAAAGCACAGGATCCCCAAAAGTACCCCAAAAAAGTAAGAATATATATATTCTTACTTTTGGGGATCCTGTGCTTTCAACTGTGCAGGTTGTGTATTAAAACTACACTTGATAAAACTTCTATCAGCTCATATTAACCTCACTTGGCGTTCTCTTGGGTGTGATCAGAGAGCCATAAATAAGTTGATTAATGTTAGATTTTTCACGGTTCAACTTGAGTACAGGGTTCTGTACGTGAGGTTTATAGCTAATGGAGCTGAAACTTGGCTTATGCAGTGTTCCCCCGTTGCATGAGTGCAACATTGGAGGCGAAGCAGAAGAAGGGGAAGATGGAAGAGATGGAGAAAAAAAAGGATCAGAGGGGAGAAGGAGAAGAGGCAGATGCAGAAAAGCACAAAGGGGTAAATTAGAAAGGGACAGTACAGATAAAATTAAATATTACAAGGCCTGGAAAGAAGACAACATGCAGGTAGGTGTCGGGGCAAACAGGTTATGTCATAGGACTCGACCACAGTGGTAGTCTCGACAGTTTATACTGATATCCTCACTTGCATCTTCGCACCTCGCCAGGGGGTTAAGCTATAGACTCTTTTTTCTTTTTCGTCTTTAAATCTAGGCAAATGTTCACAGTCTTTTTATGATTAAAGATTTTTTGACTTGACTGGATCCTTAAAAGAGTTTTAGAGTGTGTGTGTCGCACATACACGCTTGGCAAATACGTTGAGTGTGAACTACTAGCCATAGTGGCGATACTATCAGTACTGACCCGTAAACTATCACCGGACAAAAAGCACGTAAGTGACCTGTAAGTACAACCCTGCAAGAGCTGGAATGACTACATACTTAATGCTAACGCATCTATGCACAAAAGATGGAGATTATAGTTTGTCTTGTAGTTGCAGGTAGTTCACTAGGTATTACCAACCTCAAAGCACCCTCTTTAATCCTTACTTAAATACTCTTTACTTCTTTCTCTACAAACGCTCTTTCTTTCATTACTACTGGTACTCTACACAAGCTGCTTTTTAAGTGCAAAATTATTAACACACAAAACGTCTGTAGCTAGGGCTTGTAAGACGAGACGAGAGGTTTATGTTTGTTGTACTGCCGCAGTGAAATTTCACATTAAAGTCGACTAGATTCTTTCGTCTTTTTCGTGATTGCGACTATATTTGTTTTCTTCGGAATCTACACAAGGTTTAACATTGAAAGCTGGGAAGTGTGTCTTATGGTAGTTGACAAGTGGACCTAGTAAACATACTAAAGTATTTCAATCTCCCATTAATATTTAGGCTCCCTCTTACCCTATACTCACCTACAACTTGCTACATGTATTTCATTATTAATTATACAGAAAGAAACAAAATCACAACTACAAACAAGGTTTCAAGGTATATTTACAACGAAATCCGACAGACCATGACACAAGCCATTAGACAACACGATGACATGCTCACAGTAATGAAGAAACGTAAACTCCGATTGTATGGCCAAGTCACCAGAGCATCAGGCCTTGCAAAGACCATAATGCAAGGCACGGCGCAAGGAGGCAGAAGAACAGGGAGACAGAAAAAGAGGTGGGAGGACAACATTTGGGAATGGACTGGCTTGACACTGAGCGAAGCCATGAGGGTTGCTGAGGACAGAGAAAGATGGAGTACGCTGGTTAAACGATCATTTGTGGTGCCCCTACGACCTTTGAGTTACGGGATAGGATAGGATTTTAATGTATATTTAAACGTGGTTTGTTCGCAGGTATAACTCAAATATTAAACACACACACATACAAACACACACATACACACACACACAAACACACATTACACACACAGTCTTGCAATGCTCTGAAAGAATGGCATTTGGAAGTGCCATGGCTAGAATTATAGAATTATGCTCACGTAATTACAGTACAGCAGTGGCTCTATTGAAAGCTGTAGCAATACATAACAGTGCGAATGTTTTCGTGCCATACTACAGTCTGTGCCACTAGTTCCATTAGCATATTATATTATTAGAATGTACTTCCTCGCATTATATGATATAATGCGAGGAAGTACATTCTAATAACATGTTACAAAAATAAGCAACAGTCCCATACTGCATTTACCGGTTCCTTCTTAGAGCCTTTGCCTCTATTACTGTCAATTTTATTCCTGAATTTTAATCCCATGACCAGAGATTCTTTACAATACTATAATATAAAGGTTATATTTTCATAGAACAATATTATTTATACCATGATTAACGCAACACGATTCAAAGGCAACAAATGGCAACAAAGGTTACCCCACGATGAAATGCCCTACGAAGTTAACACTGAAGAAGACATTCAAACAAAAAAATACACCGTTATGCTAATTATAGGATAATCACAGAGTGAGAACCAGACAGATAGTACGGAAGATCGGAACCGGAAAGAAACTCCTGCTTGTTCTCTAAAAGTGACAGAATAATTGTCACAACAACGATCGTTGACAAAGAATTTGAAAACGACAACGATGATGATTATACACTTTATAACTATTTCTCATTATGCGAGGAGAAGAGGGGAAAGAAGAAGAAGAAGAAGGAGGAGAAGAAGAAGAAGATGATGGTGATGGTGGTGATGATGATGATGAAGAATAACAACACAAACAATAACAACAAAACCAACAACAATTTATGAACCCAACGTTCATACCTGCGCAGCACACTTTTTGGACAAACAAAACTAAATAAATATCCTCACATTGTAAAGACTTACCTCGATTGAGGTTGTTCAGGTGTGAAAGGTTCAAAGCAAAACAATGTAGCTGTCGCTGGTCCTTTCGATTTAACAGCAGAGGTAATTATGCAGCAACGCGTTGTTTCCTTTCAGTCGAGACAGGAAGGCAGTAGGTATTTTTAACTTTCGAAATCCACTTGTTAAAAATTTCAAAAACAAACTGGATTGATCACCACAAGAATCAGTCCTCAGTAGACACAAGCAGCAATGTCAGTTCCGTCAAGACGACAATACACGTTTGTATCACCGTTTCTTGTTTTGCTAAAGGTGAGAGTACCCTTGGCTGTACAAGGCAAGTCGACGTTACAAGCTGACAGATTCATATGCGTTTATCAACTAACGCGGCCATGAAAAAACCTTTCCCCCTCCCACCCCCACCCACTGTCGCTGCAGCGAGTTTCATTGGCTGAGCGACTAACCTTTAAACCCTGTTCGGGTCACGTCGCTTTGAATCGAGGTCGCCCAAGGAAAGGCATTTGTGGTTTCTTTGTGAAAAGAATGTCACATGGCTAGTTGTGAGCTATATTTTTACATCGGAGTCGGGGGCGGCCGAACAGGTTTTTAGCAATGTTCGACGCTCTTCGGGTTTGTTCGGGAATGCTCGTCACGCCTTAAACCGGATGTATTTTAACCAAACATGGAAGAAATCGTGATCTGTTTTAAAACGTTCAAATCTACCCGTGACGTAATGTTATGGACAACAACCGGTTCGCCACCCCTATCTCAGCAGGGGTATGAAAAGGCATAGGTAGAATGCGGGCGTATGTAGCAGCATAATCTAAAATAGGTATCCAAGATGCCTACTGATACAATTTGAGCTTGAAGATACTATTAGGCGTAAAGATATAAAGATGTTTTTCCTCCTGGGCCTAATCGGGCATATAAATAGCTGTGAATAGGTTTTTGCTATTCTATTTCTGTCTTTTCTGTCATTTGTGTACATAGTTGTAAATAGTCTATTTCTGTCTTTTTTTTGTAATTTGTGTACATAGTTGTAAATAGTTTGTACCCTTACTGTTCTGTCTTTTGGTGTATTGTAGCAAAAGCAATGTTTTATCGAGTGCATGTATTTATATGTAATGATTATGTAAAGCGTGGTGAGTCTGGTCATAGGCTGGAGTACCCGCTATATAAAAATCCGTTATTATTATTATTATTATTATTATTATTATTATTATTATTATTATTATTATTATTATTATTATTATTATTATGTATGAAAAGGTTTGTGAAATACAAAGTATTATTTTGCACATTACGTTTTTGTGCTTACGAGAAAAATGTTGCCTTAGCCTATTAGGTACCTGTTATGTGCTGTCTGTAGTAAAGATAATAAGATAAACTTTAGACTGAATAACTTCAATAAAAAAAAAAAGACAGTAAAATAGGAGATACAGGTACATCGGCACGCATTTTCAATCCACCATACGTAATATCAATCCACAATAGATACACAACGACTTTCGAGTTATAGGATAGGATAAAATATATATACAGACACATAGGTTGTGCCGTCCGACGCAGAAACAGAGACAGACACACACTGATGCAGAGAGAGAGAGAGAGAGAGAGAGAGAGAGAGAGAGAGAGAGAGAGAGAGAGAGAGAGAGAGAGAGAGAGAGAGAGAGAGAGAAAGAGAGAGAGAGAGAGAGAGAGAGAGATGCAGGCGTGCAAAAACACAACATTCGGACAGACACACAGACTTATTTGTTTTTTTCCTAGACTCAATGCACACAAACACAACCCACTCTTATTGAATGCATTCTGATTGAGGCTATATTGTAGGCTATCTATCGCACGTTACGTACTCGTCAGTGCTAGCACTATATAACGTTGAGACTTTGTTAACACCAACCATGGCATCCTTTAAAATCAGACAGGAGCAGCTTACTATAAATACCAAGTTTCAAAGAAATATGTCAATAATTTCAAAGAAATATGTCATTAGTTTCCAAGAAAAGTGCGCAAATGTCACATCCTGATGTCAGACGCCTAAAGCCCAAAACAGTAGTTTCCGAGCTTTACCACTCGGGAACTAAAAAGGTGATAGCAGGCTGGTGCCAAGGATTGGAAGATTATATTTTATGTAGCACCATACCGCCTAACGCATAGCAGCCAAAAATTCATCGATAATCGGCATCCCTTTCCCACGCATCAGAACTGTCAACTACCACACAGCTACAATCAAATTCGTGTTATCAAGCTCACCACGTCGAATGCTTAACACACCACAAGCTGTCGGTTGTAGATAATTGTACTAAAACAATCAGATAAAAGTTGAAGTATCAATAAATATTAAGTAACTACACACAGGGCAACACGTTAATTGTGACTATGAAAATTTCAATTAGGCTAGCTGTACTGAAAATGAACAAAATACGCAGGAAATGGAGGTTACTCCACAAACACACAGTATAACGACAGCGAGCAAATATGATGCCACAAAATGCACAACAAGGTTAATTGTTCAATATGAAGCATTTGTACCACAAACGCCACAGTAGTGTAGAATTATGTAGAGTGGAAAATGCTGAGCTAACCAGCATCTATCGGTTTTGACACCAAACTGAGGGATTCTCCTTCAACTGCAAAGCAGCAGACTGTCTGGCTCTTCACTATTGATCTGTTAGAAAAAAAAGGTCGTTTCTGTTGTACTGCTTGCGTTGTGGGAAAAAACCCACACCGATGTGATAGATTAATGAATTGCTGGAATGAATGCATGAACTGATCCTCTATAGTGCTTTCCAAGTCCCAAGAGAACTGCTCAAGCGATAACAGCATGATAGCCAATGACAATGAAAATTGACATATCGCTTGTCAGGGAATGAAAACGGGGTTAACTGCTATAGGGTGCAACTGTAAGTTAGTGAAATAAATAAATCAGTTTGGATGTCTGTTTTAGAGAGAGACCATCAGAGCAAAAAATTAAAAAATAAATTAAACAAAGGCAGTTAGCCAGTAAGTCAGCTGCTTTGGAAATTGCAATTTTGTCACATTCAAAGATGATACAATGGACAAATCGTTACTCAAACTAACCTATAAGCTTTGAATTCAAGGCGTCTCTTTGTTTTGAAAAAAAAAATCAACTGTGCCTACTATATACGCTTTCGCCGCGGTGCTATTTTTATATCAATATTGAGGCTATTAACAGGCATATAAACAAATGAAGTTATTAATATATATTAAAAATGTACTTTCCAAAAATAGCATATTTTAAGATTAATATTATCCTCATCCACTCGACAAGACTGGAATTTGAAAAGATCTGTGACGCTGAAATGTGTGATTTGGGGCTTTTTAAAATACTTCACAATTGCCAACACAAAGCAGCAGGCAAAGACTACGGTGATATACAGCTAGGGTCTGATGCGTGAAGTGGTCCTAGACATCCACAACAACAGTTGTCACAGTTCAAAATTCGTGGTAAACGATGGTTTTGCTAAAGATGTTCGAGACCCCTTGAGTTGATGTTTCAGTCTATGTAGAGCAGTACAGAATCGGATTTATTTTGTGTGTGAGTGTGTGTGAGTGTGTGTGTGTGTGCGTGTGTGTGCGTGTGTGTTTTGGTTGGTGTGTGTGTGTTTTGGGTTGTGTTTGTGTGTGTGTGTATCCACAACTGTAAGGTAGTCCTACTTTGTAAAAGGTTTATTTAAAATACAAATTAAAACAAATAACAAAGAAGAAAGATAACCAAATGCCCTATACCTGCCGAGGTACTCCCATTCATGAGAAATGAACACCATTGGCCATATCCTCTCTTCCCTGAGAAGTGGAAAGGCATTGTAAATAAGCTTGTATGAAACAAGGGGAAGTCACGTTTAGTCGTGTTCGAATACATCGTCAAAGAGTCGGCTTGCTGAGTCCACTAGATACGGCGATGGCGACCGATCGATCCGAAGAGCGTTGCCTCTCTTTGGGTCACAATGAATAGGCCTATGCGGCGGTGAAGCATGCAGGTTAGTTATTCGTGAAATACGGTCCTCGTGACAACAATTAGGTGCAAATTCTGTAGTGCCCTATGAAATTTATTCACTACTGCTGCTAGCCGCTGTGATTCGCAGTGACAGTGTGCTTTAAAAAAAAAAAGGCCACGCTAACGTTTTCAATGAACAATCTACAATATTCTATTGCTGCCTATGAGACGTTTTCACTACAAATTAAGATAAAAGGCATAACACACACGGTGATTTATCGTCCCGATTTTAACACAAGGAAATGCGACATGTGGGAAACATGAAATAAACATGAAACATCACAAGAACAATATATCATAAATAAAACATCAAATATAACATCGCCATTCATTCACATAATCATTTTCAGAAACTCCAACAATCAAACACTTTTAATTAAGAAAATAAAAGAAAATAAGAAACAAAAATTATATTAATGTCGGGGAGTTTGAATTTCACAACAATAAAAAGACTATCCTTGGGCGATTTGGTCTAAAAACGTGCAATTATGTCAAAGACACAAAGTTTTACGTGATATCACCTCGAATAAAATTGATTTTTAAGTTTCTTGTGGAAAAGTATCCCAATGGTTAATATTTACCGCTACAGTTCTGTCCCAAATGTGTTTATAAAAATTTTTTGGGTATCAGACATCGACATTATTTTATAGGTTTAAACTTATACTTTCCCTTTGCTTAAAATTAAGTCGTTTCACCATATCTAACGTGAAGTGTGGAGGTTTGATCAATATTAGCTTTCAAACATTAACACTATTTTTTGTTGGGGCCAAATATGGGGTCTGACCATTTTTAAGCTGACGTATCACCACCATCACCGTATTCCTCATCAAATTAGCTACATCACCAGTTTCATCATTTATTCCATCGTAAGTATTTCGACGTCGTCTTGAGAATCAATACTATTACTAGCATGAATGTTGTCGTGTTATGATGCTGCTGCTGCTGCTGCTGCTGTTGCTGCTGCTGCTGATGATGATGATGTTAATGATGATGATAATGATAATATAGGATGCTATCACGCGCGTTTTCTTCACTGGAACTCAAAGAGTGGCAATCTAAAAAGGTCGTTGTTATAGAAGGCGATACAGAAAGAGATAGAGAGGTAGAGAAGTTTTATGTTTGAAATTTAGATTTACTGTATCCAATGCTACTATTGAAGGAGTACCTAGAAAAAAACACATCGGTGACTTGAATCCGGAAATTCGGCACAAGAAACCACAGTCCTACCAACTGCGCTACGAAACTCCAACAAAGTAGCAATAACTACTACGACCGCATCATCATCATCATCATCATCATCATCATCATCATCATCATCATCATCATCATCATCATCATCATCATCATCATCATCAGCAGCAGCAGCAGCAGCAGCAACAGCAGCAGCAGCACCACCACCACCACCAATACATAGCAACAACAATGGCAATATCAACAACATCGACAACAACAGAACCAACCAGGGCTTACCGCCGGTGTGTAGAGTCGAGTCCGCAAAGAGACTGGCACATCAGGGAAGCCAAGGAAACGCCAAAAGCGATGTCGGCAGCCACAGCTTGGAAGGTAGTTTGAATCCTCCACGAGCACTTGCATCCCTAGGCTGCTGCTCTACATCTACCCACTCAGCACCACCATTGAGAGGATGTGCAGCGATGCTAGTGAAGCGTAAAATGACTTAACACAATATGTGCCGCATTACACTATTAGCACATCCAGAGATAAATGGAGAATGGGAGGGCAGTTATGGGGGAAATCTGTACTATGTTGGTTTTCTGGTAAATTCGAACTGCACACTTGTCAGACCACCACGACCCAGACACTGCGCAAAAACAGCTCTCCTCTCCTCTAGCAATTGATGTCTGTCCGCACAAAAGCCGCTTCGATCCAACAAGGCAAAACAGACCACCGAATATGTTTCCTTGATGATCTTTTCGAGTCACATTCTTTTACTATACTAGACATAACTTTTCTCGTTTGAAAAAAAAATAACAACAACAATTGTATGAATCTTGGTCAATTTGATGATAGATTCACAATGCAAACTGATTTAGAAAGTAATCGTTTGATTTCGCAACGTAACTCCTCGTTTTGCAACGAAACACTTCTTTTAGCTAAAACTTCCTAACAAACATTACTTTTGGATCTGCTTAGATGGATGCCAATGGATGTTCAACTTGTGAACGATACTACGATTCCTATGGAGCAAACTTGAATACCCTGATGAAAGACAAGATTTGAAAAGCAGATTTCGAACACCTTGAAACCAAAACCTTTCGAGAGAGAGAGAGAGTGAAGATATTGAAGATAGGATATGTAAATTGTAAAGCGGACGCGCGCACCTTGCATCTAGAAGGAAGGACATACAGCGAACGACTCAACAAACACTACTTGTGTTAACACTTCGAATCCACAAAGCAGTCGCCATTGTGATTTGATAGCTGTCTGTGGGACAGCTGTCAGTGCTAATTGTCTGCCAGTCCGTGCATTACGTGCACAACCTTAGCTTTCAAATCGCGTACCACAGCGTCTGGAAGGAGACTGATCGATCGAACACTGTCTATTTCTGGCAGACACATTAGGCCTATACCAAAGAGCCTGTAACCTTAAGGGGGTTTTTACTGTATTTTTCTACAATCTACTAGCTGTGTATGTTGACAACTCAGTCCATGGAAGTATAAAACATTGACGTACTTACGTGTATTTCCGTGGTGAAAAGTAGGCTGCTTATAGGCTTATAACATCAACCTTCGAGGTTGTACGCCATACCGTCCATCCAGAACTCTCCGTTCCGCTGACGCTGGTCACCATTTTATGCCACGCATTAAGCTGGAGACGTATGGTCGTCGCTCATTCTCCGTTGCTGCTCCTACACTTTGGAATTCCTTGCCTCAACCTCTACGTGACACCCCTACTCTATCTGCATTCAAATAGAGACTGAAAACACATGTTTTTCATGAGCACCTCTTGAGATAATTCCTCCCCAACCTCTCCGTGAGCCTCTCATCAACCTCTTTGTAGTAATCATCGTAACCTACATCATCATCGTCGTCATCATCGTCATCATCGTCGTCGTCATCTTCTTTATCGTTGTCATCACCATTGTCAATCAGCATCATCGTCGTCATCATCATCATCGTCGTCGTCGTCATCGTAGTCATCACAGTTTTGTTCATCTTCATCATCGTCGAAGATTATGCCGAAGGTTGCGGGTTCGATTCCCGCAAGGGGCGAACTTATGTGACTTAGGTACGAGACTATTGAAGTCAGCGAGGGTTTTCTCAAAGTAAGCCTACTCCGGTTTATTCCCTCCCTTTAATAATGGTAGATCTATTGTATGTAGTCAATCCAAAATTTTTAAAAATAAATAAGTATTGGATTTCCGCTTCGTCTTCTAATAGCGATCTCCATGTTTGAGTGATAGATGTGTTTGTAGTGTAAGAGTGGGTGAAAACATGTGAGCGTGCATGTTGGTAAAGATCGCCGCGCTTTGAGCCTGATTGTTGATTTGGAGAAAAGCGCGTTTATTATCACCCATTATTATTATTATTATTACAGTAAAAATTCCGTTTTGAGACCCTCTCTTAAACGACTTACTCCAACATAGGACCGGAAAAAAATTCACCGATGCATTGTAGGCCTACTATATAAACGACCTCTCTTAAACGACTACCTCTAAAACGCGACTTGCGACCTTCAAATAATTAAATTTTACGACCTAGCATCTGAAAAATTCAGATTCCAAAGCAATACTATATTTGTGCGCTTGAAGAAAACAGTTTCGTTTACAACTTTTAACAGCAGACGATGCATTGAAGCAGCTTGAAATACTCTAAGGAGCTGACCAGATTGGCCCTGAGCATGGACCTGTCAGATCTTGCCGACACCATGTCTGATGTTCAAAGTAACATACTAAGAGAACATGCACGGGTGGGGGGATCATGCAAACAAACAGAAATAACCGCTTTCTTTAAAAAAAAAAACAACTATTCAATGATTGAATAAAAATAATTACAACAATATTAATGGGGTTATCTTATAAATAGTTATAACTCCAAACATGCTCTCAGCACTTATATACACTTTTAAACAACTATCATACCAACATTGATTTTTTTAATTTTGTAAATAATGAGGAACAGGAAGATATTGACTGTATTGGTTGTGAGACAAGAGTTTAATCTATATTTCTGAAAGATGGTAGATGTTCCCTATACTTAATGGTATGCGTACTTTTTGTACATGTATTTATTTTACTTCATTAATTTTCTAAATGTCTTTTTCCAAAATGTCCTACCTCCTTTTTAAGACCCCTCCAATTTAAGACCTCGTTTTAATGGCAATTTAAAGGTCGTAAAACGGAGATTTTATTATTATTATTATTATTATTATTATTATTATTATTATTATTATTATTATTATTATTATTATTACTATGCAAGTACATTTTTTCAATAAGGCTAGAACACAACAAGGTTTTGTTTATTTTCTTCGAATTATTCCCTATTTAATATTGGACACTTTAAGATCTTCTGCTGACACTCTCACACTCAAGGTTCCCGTCACCCGCACTAAGACATACGGCCAACGTGCATTCGCTTACTCCGCACCTAAGCAGTGGAATTCCCTTCCCTCCCATATCCGCAACATACAATCAACACAAGCATTCAAAAAGGCCCTCAAAACCCACCTCTTCAAACTGCATTATTCAGACTGATTTGTATCCCGCTGCCATTCTCTCCTCTTTTGTCTCTGTCTGATCCGTAAGTGTAGACTCGGCTGTAAATAAATATTTATACTGTTTTTCCTCCTGGGCCTAACCGGGCATATAAATAGCTGTGAATAGGTTTTTGCTATTCTATTTCTGTCTTTTTTGTCATTTGTGTATATAGTTGTAAATAGTCTATTTCTGTCTTTTTTTGTAATTTGTGTACATATTTGTAAATAGTTTGTACCTTTACTGTTCTGTCTTTTGGTGTATCGTAGCAAAAGCGATGTTTTATCGAGTGCATGTATTTATATGTAATGACCATGTAAAGCGTGGTGAGTCTGGTCATAGGCTGGAGTACCCGCTATATAAAAATCCGTTATTATTATTATTATTATTATTAATACCTCCGTACATCCACTTCTTTACACTGATATCAGGAAATCCCGCAAGTACACTATAATTCACTGCCCCCACTTTCCCTCCTCCCAAACCCACTATTTCTGGGACATGGAGATTACCCACCGGATTGGGACCTTTTGTATCATAAATGTCAATTTCTATTTTCGTTGAGAATTTACATATATTTGCATAACCTAGCCTACATGTCCTAATGGTCAAGCAGTAGCTATGTATGATGAACGTCCTACCTGCTGATAAGAAAGAATAACATGAAAGTCTTTATTCACTATAGTATGTACAGTATCTAGCCAAACACTAGCTACTGATAGAAAAACAATGAACAAGTTTACCGGCTGTTAAGAAAGATGCAACCCCGGTTGGGTTGCCGGGGGTTTCAGTATAAATAGTATCCCCACTTTCTGGAAATTTAGTGCTTTAAATTCCCACTGTCGCTGTCTTTCTCATTTTGCTCTTTCTCATTCCTGCTCTATTCTATCAATCTGCTATACTATCTTCTTCTTCGCTAGACCAGTCACCTACCTTTTTTCTTGAAAACTCTTCCGGGACAAGACTTCTTATTTGTGTATGAGGTCTGTTGGATCAACTTGGGAATATTGGACGCTTTCTGCCAGGTGGTCACTAGGGCTTCCTATGATGTTATTGTTACGTTGAAACGCCAATGGTGCGTATGAAATGCGCACGTTGTTATGTGTGAAGCGCGTGCAATGGTAGGCTTGTGTGTGACGCGCGCGATAGATCTGTTCGTTTTATTTTGCAACGCATGCAGTAATAGAGTGTATTTATCTTTGATTTGATTTTGCGTTGTTATTAGTAGAGGCTTTGTGTAACGTTAGTGTTTTTAGTTGGTCGATATTGTTTGAGAATTTTCGGGGGTTAGTTGTTTGCTATCGATCGAAGCGTGTGGATTATTCTGTTGGTTACCATGGAAGCTTCCATTCCAAATGGGGTTGTATGACGTGAGTCACGTGATGATGAAATTAATTTTGATTGGTTGTGGTGTTTTATGTAGGATTATTCTCGTTTGTTCCCGTGTATGTAGAGACTATATAAGCGCCGCACTGTTAAAAAAGTTGGGATAGTTGTTGATAGTGAGTTGGAAAGTGAAATTTGAGAGTGAAAAGGCGATTGTATGCAGTTGTTGATGTGTGCTGAATAAAAGTGGAAAACTTCATACGTCGACTTTGTGACTTGTATGCGGATTGAGCGGGTTGCGTGAATAAACGAATCTGAGCTACACTCATCAGTACTTCAGCATTGGGGCTGAATCCACTACTGATAGAAAACACCAACATCAAACCGAGTGTAACAGTTATTATTTAGCAATGCAGGCATTTTATATATATATATATGTGTTTTGTTGAAAATTTATAATGATGTTTACATTCTATTTTGTTTTTGTAAACGGGGGTTCGATAAATTAGAGTATAGCCTCAGCGTCCCCTGTGTGGGATGTCTTTATTGTAAAGTGACTGGCTGGTGGAGAGCTTTCAGTTTTACCACTAGGGATGTTTCAGCAGATCTTTTATGCGGATCAGGGGTTGTCCGGTCCTGATTTGGCTCGGAAGAGTCCGCTGGACCTAAAGCAATAATGATGTAATGTAATGATGTAAGAAAGATGCATAGGCCTAGCAATATGATCTGTCAAGCCTGGAGCGTACTTTACGTGTGTTTTACTAAGACATTAATCTATCCACTATGACATACGATAAGTTGGTTCCAGGCTTTACGCTTTTTGATCTGTTAAATTTTAAACGTGTGTGTGTGTGTGTGTGTGTGTGTGTTTGTGTATGTGTGTGTGTGAACGAACTGACGTCAGCCAGCTACCCCCAGGTGTACGTTGACCTCACGCGCGACATCTACAGCGCCTCCACGTTCCAGGTACGCACGGCGGCGGGGCTGAGCAAGCCGACCCGGCGTGGCAAGGGCATAATTCAAGGGTGCCCTTGGAGTGTCATTGCCTTCGAGCAGGGCATCGACAAGTGGCTCCGCTGGATCGAACAGCCCTACCCGCCCGTGCGCATCCCAAACCCAGTCCAGGGCTACGTGGACGATGTCAGCGCTTCCGCCACCAGCGAAGAGCAGATCAGGGAGACCGTGCGGAGGACGGACGTCTTCATGGCGACTTCGGGCATGGAAGTGAAGCATCGCAAATGCGGGGTGTTGCACGGCAAGCGGTCAGGCAACAGCTGGAGGGGGGATCGGACGGACGGCACTCAGCTCCACATCCAGGACGAGGCGCTGCCCATATACGATAGAGACCAGTCCTACACGTACCTTGGGCACCACATCAACATCAGCAACAACGCAGCGATGCAGCAAGCGGCTGATGTGGTGCGGGACTTTGTCTCTACACTGGAGAAAATTGATGCCTCCCCGCTCCCCACTGTTGCCAAGCTCCAGGCCATTAACGTCATGGCCTGCTCCAAGCTGAGCTTCCACTTCCCCAACATCCCCTTCACCGTCAAAGCCCTGACAAAGATGGAAGATGAGATTGTCGGCTGCGTCCGCAGCTGGCTAAAACTTAATAAGTCAAGTCAAGTCAAAAGCGTTTTATTCCATAAAACCCCTTGGGGCACTTGGATACAACGAAAATGAATACAAATAAACATACATGTAGAATATCCATAAAAATCATAAAATACAATATAAAATACATATGTACATATATTTTACAAAAATAAAAGTTAATCTTTCACACTCGCGTTCTAAGAGACATAATAAACATTTACAAAATACACATTCATTATTATCACACAACACAAGCATACTACATAAAACTTATGTCCACACAAGCTGATCACAAATCGCACGCACTCTCTCGCAAGATTGGGTGATAAAGAAGGGGAGAAGGGGGGTACACACTGGTATTGGATATTTATATTGTCATTACTGAAAAAAAATCCCTATTATTACTATCATTAATATTACAAATCATTATATTACGTTCTAAAGCTATCCATTATTATTTTCATAAACCTAGCCAGTTTCAGTAGAATAGTCTTATTTTTTGTTGAAAATAAATTAGAAAATTTAATAGCATTGGGTCGCACATAGAAAAACCTTTTAAGCAACTCTTTTCTATCATCGTCGAAATGTGGACATATAAAAATAAAATGAAATTCATCTCCTAACTCATTAAAAGTACATTTATTACAGATTCTGTCACATCTCTGGATTCCAAGAAACAGTCCCCTTTGCACTGGTAGCTTATGGTTTAAGGTTCTAAATTTTATGACAACAGCAGCTAGGCTGGCGGGCAAAACTGTCAAATATTCTTCAAATTCAAAATTTTCTTTAAACATTCTATAATTATAATATAAATCATTTGTGTTAATTTCTGAGTGCCAGTTTTGTACATGTTGATCCTGCAGCCTTTTCTTTATCTCTTCTTTAAACCCTTCGGCAGAAAAATTCGAGCCTTGAGACTGATCATACCAAACATTTCCTAACCCTAGTTTTTCCAGAGAATTCCTGACACAGTCTAAATAATCATGTTTGTACAAGTTTAGTTCGTACATCTTCCGCAGAAACCTGTAAACCACACAAGATAATTTAGTACTATTTCTGTCAAAAGCAAGCTTATACCAAAAATTTAACATACGGCATTTTGCTAAGATATCTATAGGGAACTGACCTATTTCTCCTAAAACCATACATGTCGGTGTACTTTTACCAAGCTTTAAGATAAACTTATAAAAACGTAGTTGCAATTTGTTTACCAGGTCAGTCATCTGAGGACACCATACTTCCGAACCATACAATAATATAGGTACAACAGTTTTATCAAAGAGTTCAATTTGCATGTCAATAGGTAAAGCCAACTTTCTAACTTTGCGGAGTAAAGCAAACATCGCCTTGGTGGCTCGGTCATATAGGTTTTTCTGAGCTGGCTTAAAGCTTCCATTGTAATTGATTTTTATTCCCAGATATTGAAAATCGTACGTAACCTCAATTTGCTCACCATTGTACATGAAAATTGGGACATTTCTTACTTTACCCCTGGAAAAAATCATAACCTTTGTTTTTGCTACATTAACTTTAAGTTTCCAGAGCTGACAATAATCATACATTGAATCAAGGGCTGTCTGTAAAGCATCAGGCGATTCAGCAAAAATAACCGTATTGTCTGCATAAAATAAAATAAATAACTTGTGCAAAATATCAATATCTAGTTGACCTAATTGTGCCTCCTGTGATGCTAAATTCAAAGTTTCAAGTTTGGATCCAGAGTTACCAATAAAAGATTTTAAATCATTCAAATACACTGAGAACAACAAAGGTGATAGATTTTCTCCCTGACGGACCCCGGTAAAACAACCAAAATAATCAGAAACTTGGGAGTTACACTTTACACATGATTTTGCTTTACTGTACATATCTTGGATAACAATGAACAACCTTCCTTTTACACCAGAGTTTAACAATTTCTGCCAAAGCATAGCTCGACTGACAAGATCAAAAGCCTTTTCATAGTCAACAAAAACAGAATACAATCTTTTTCTTTTAAACAGAAAGAAATCAATAATAGCTTGTAACGTAAAAATATGGTCCATCACGCTATGTCCTGATGTAAACCCTGCTTGTTCACTCCCTATTGTATGTCTTAAATTAAAAAAGGTAGTCAACCTGTTATTAAGTAAACTAGAAAAAACTTTACTGAAACAACTCAAGATTGTTATACCTCTATAATTGTTTGGATCGCCGTCATCACCTTTGTTCTTGTAAAGCGGTTTAACTACACCTATTGTCCAGTCTTCTGGCACCTTACCAGACACTAAAATTAAGTTAAAGAATTTAGTGAATAGAGGAAGAAGTCTAGTAGAAGTAGCCTTTAATAATTCATTAGTTAAACTATCTAATCCACATGCTTTATTATTATGTAGACCTTTAAGTACATATTTTACTTCCTCTTCAGTAAACCGGCCATTTAAGTAAGGGTCATTGTATTCAGGCTGATCATCTAACTCATTAGGAGGAGAGTGGTCAGGGCCATCATTATTAACATCAACTGGGTCACTAAGCTTTTGAAAATGTTGTAGAAAAAACTCGCAGGAGATTTTAGAAGTTACTTCCGCCTTTTCACTAACACATCCGTTGATGATTTTCCAAAATACCTTAGGATCAGAACTCTTTAAATTACGGATTTTCTTTATAAATTTAGTCTTATATTTCTTGAAAGATAATCGAAGTTGTTTTTTGTATTCTCTACTAGCTTTTTTTTGTTGCTCTTTATAATAGTTTGACCTAAATCTTCTCGTTAATGTTTTAGTTTTGAACAATTCTTTTCTTCTTTTCTCACACTGTGCATCGAACCAAGGGAAATTCTCATTACTTCGATTTGTACTTTTATGTGTGGGCGTTGCCCTAAACAAACCTATTTCTGAAGCAGGGTTTTTCATAATATTTCCTAACTGAGTACATATCAAGTCTATTGTGGCTTGAGGGGCCTCGTCTCCACTGGCAACTAATTCATTTAAACGTTTATGTAATGCATTGATTTCCTGCTCATAGTCATTCAATCTATCACAATATTTACTATGACTATCGTTAAACCACTTAGGCCTAGAACAAAAACTACGGTTATTAATAAGAACATGATTTTCCCGATTATTATTACCAGAAGGCTGCATATTATAGTGAGCATTACTTACATCGGCCTTGAGTACGTTCAATGCAAGATCAACAGAAATCGGACAGTGGATATCAGAATACAGATCATTAAATTCGTGTACATGAAAATCGGCAACAATATCAAACAAAGATAAAGATACTATAACATAGTCAACCACGCTGCATTCTTTAGATGTAAAATGTCCACTGTTACCCGGGTGCCCACGGCGACCGTTTACAATACAGACTTGCATTGTTTTACAAAAGTCAATTAAAGATAAACCAAGACTATTGGTCACATTATCATCAGAACAGCGATCAGGCAAAACAAAATTATTCTCATACGCTTCAAAGGTTTCATTTTCATTAGTTGTATCAGAATCCCAATCCCTCAAGTTTGCCGTTCTGGCATTAAAGTCGCCTAATAGACAAAAGGATTCTGCATTCAAATTAACCATATCATTTTCTGTGCTGGCAAATGCATTTCCATCAAAATAGTCGGATCCTACCGGTGGAAAATAAACACAGCCAAATAAAATATCCCTACCTGTCAACCTGCGATCTAGTTTAAAATATAACACATTATTACATAACTCGTGATCAACAAACTTATATTTACTTGCTAAAAGGGGATCAATACATGCCTTTCGATCACATGATTCAATAATGGTGATATGGTTACATAATTCATTCTTAACACACAGCAAGACGCCACCAGACTTTCTTTTAAATTTAGTGCGATTTTTATAAAATACAGTGAAGCCAGGTAAGACGATTCTGTCAAGGTCATCCAATTTACTCTCAGAAACTGCTACTATATCGTAATTATCCAAAAACTCTGCAAGATCGGGACTTAACAATTTGCTCCGAATTCCACAGACGTTAAGTGCGACACATTTAAGGCGAAATTCATTAGTTAATAACATGTTGCTAGAATTATTGTTTTGAACAGAACCATCATCATCAGCATAATCATCATCAGCATCTTCATCATCACCATCATCCGTGTGGTTTCTTTCACCGACATTTTCAGAAATATGAAATTAGAGCATCAGAAAGGGTTTGCACACGGTTAAGAGTTGTATTGACATCATCAACAGCATCTTCAGAACGGTTTGGGGTATTAACATAGTTTTCAGTACTCGGAAAAAGAACATCATCAGTGGGCTGTACACAGTAAAGAATTGAATCAACATCAACAGCAGCGTCAATATCAGTATGGTCTAGAGTATTAACTTCATTTTCCGAAAGCCGTATGTAAGTAATTGCATCAGAAAAGGTTTGTAAACAACAATGGATTGGGTGAATGCCATCTTTATCCCCACCATTATTCTCAGCCACATCAACATCATCAATACCCTCATCACAACTGTCATCAACACCATCAATAGTAACTTCAGTGAGGTTTGACGCATTAATACCATCAATATGAGATGTATGAGCATCGGTGTCAAAATGTGTTTGTACACGATAATCGGTATAAGAAATGCCATCACAAACATCGTCAACACCAATATGATTTTGATCATTCATACCAATTCCGCGAAGATATATATTTACATCTGCCTCAACAAGAGGGAAATGTTCACCATAATAACTGTTACTAGAGGAAATGTCCTCAGAATCACTACCATCAAAAAGGGGCTGTCCACAATCAGGAATATAAGAAATATCATGAACACCGCCAACACTATCACCACCATCAACATTTATAGAAGGTTTATAATCAACAGAGAAGTCAGCCATATAGCTAAAAGAACATTCATACTCCTCTAAACATGAGATATTATCATTTACATTATTGAGACTCAATATAATATCATGGCTTGAGTCTATGCCATTTATGTAACTCTCACTGAAATTGCCTGACAAATTGTTTATATCACGGTTAAAATGATAGAAGTCATAAGAGCTAGAAAAAATATTAGAATAAAAATCAGAATTGCAGGCCTGAGCATGTTTGTGATGAGTACTGTCGACCTGGCATCCATCCTGGGAAGAGCAAGATACCCCCGTTACGTGCTAATCACGCTTAGTGTCCAAATCAACAGTGCTCCAGTCAACCAGCCCCAGCTGCTCATAGTCCACGCTGCTAAAACCGGCCTTAAACAGATCGTCAGGTGTTTCTACGATCAAGGGTTTCACGCTTCTGTCAGGTTGTGCACCAGGTGGAATCTTCTTGCCGCAGTAGATTTTCCCATCTACTGTCCACACGGGCCCGAACTTGCCGCTGCTCTTGATGTATTTCATCAGTCTGGCACGCAGCGTAGTCAGGTCATCATTTATGAAGATGTTTTTAAACTCCGCACGGTCTTTGAGGGTTTTTCTTGCCATCATCACCTCCTTCTTCTTCCGCCTGGAAACAAACCTGGCCAGCACGTGTCGATTGACATCCGGCTTTCCAGCCCGGTGGACGGTGGCCAGATCTTCAGCACCGACTTCAACTCCCGTCGCTTTGAAGAGGACCAACACTTTCTGTTCTAAGTCCTTCTCTTTCTCTTCTTTCTCTTCCTTCAGACCGATAATTCGGACACTTTCTCTGCGTGTATACTGCTCCAGTCGGTCATTCTGGTACCTGAGGGACAGCACATGGCTCTGGAGTTTCGAAACTTGCTGGTCTTCCATCTGTTGCTTGTGTTCAGCAACAGCGCCAAGGTGTGTACGTAGAGCACTTGCCACTGCCTCCTTCACCGCTGCAGCGATACATTCCACTAGTACAGGAACTATGTGATGCGTAAGTATCTTCATCGTAGCTTTAGGCGTTGTCGTTTCAGCATCGCCGCTACCACCACCACCACCGCCGCCGACAGGACCAAGTGCGTCTTCCAGCTTTAGGCTCTGGTTGATTCTTGCTAGTAAGGTTGCCTGGATGTCTTCTAAGTCGATGTCTATGCTGTCTTTATTCTCCTGTTCTGTGTCTTTCGTCGTTGATGTGCTTCTTCTTCTTTGTTGCATTTTGCCTTTTCTCTTCTTCCTGTCTAATGTACAGTTGACAGGCATTATTTCACTATACTGATGACTATAGCACTGTGAAATTGTAAAACTTTTCTAAGTTCAAAAAATTCTAAGTTCAAAAAATTCAAACAGTGAACAATGGAACTTGCAATTATAGAAGCAATTATAGGATCGAGAGCGATTGTAAAACACGTCCGCACTCGACGAGTGTTCACCCAAATAAATCATCTACTAGATCCTTTATGTTGAGCCCCAAGTCTGAGGGTGGCCTCGGCCTCTTCAATCCCTCTGCCCTGTACGCAGCCCGACATCTTTCCTTCAATCTGTCGGTGCTGAACAGTGACGACCACCAGGTACGCGAAACTGCGCCTGCCTCCCTCACCCTCCACATGGCCAGAAGGAAGGTGTCCGACGCCCCACCAGACGCACCCACCTCCTTCGCCGGCTACCTGACAACCGACGGGGGTGGCCTGGCTAAGCAGTCGAGCGTCACGTGGCATCGCTCTGACTGGGTCCACATGCTGGAGTTGTGCGTGCGAGAGAGTGTGGTGCTAGATAAGCGGGCAGGTGGAATGTATGCTCTGAACTTTGGTGTGGATGATGAGGTGAGCTTGAGTGTGACTGATGCCAAAACGGCGAGTGCGATGTGTAAGAAAAGGAGAGTGAGTCAGTTTGTGAATGAATGGAAAGAGAAAGAATGGCAGGGTCGAGTGGCTAGAGAGAGCACAGAAATCAATCACAAACTGTCAACAGCATTCCTATCCAACGTGAAACTGAGGGATAGTTTAATCAGTTTTGCTGTGAGGGGGCGTTTACAACTTTTGCAGTGCAACAGCTTAATAGCTGTGACGACACGAGTTTCAGCACATATCAGAGAGAGCTATATTTTGTGCGAAGTTGCACCTCTCTATTATGTAGTGTATATAGATAGCTCGGCAGTTTTCTTTATTGCGTATGAAAGATGCAGTATCTCTAAGTCCACGTGCTAAACGCAGGAAATAGGGATATGTTGAATTAGAAGTTGGGGTACTGAATTCGAGCTCGACCGGTTACCTGTGGCCTGGCGTGTGTTTAGTAGGGCAGAGTCGATGTGGTGCTTTTTGCGAGAGGTCAGCTTTAGCCAGAAAGTAACCTTGTGACTGTGTGTCAGACGCGAATTAGGTTTATTTCTTGGAAGGGGTAGTGTTTTTTGTGTTTGAACCACCCAAGGTCTTACGCCCTCATCGGGGTAAGAATGTCTAAAGACTGTAGTAGGAGGAACGTAATCACCATTTATTGGAGATAAATGTAGGATTCTTTCCTAAGGTTGTGTAGTCCTCGATTGGGCACCTGCCAAGGCTCAATGTCTTTATCAGAATTGAGATGTCCTTGTGAATAGCTAGCAATTAGCCAAATAACGAATTAACTCTCAGACTAACCAGTGTATACTGTACTGTGCTGTGTTGTACTGTGTTGGGGAGGTGTGTCACAGGCCGAGAACTTATAAGGTAAGCAAAACCCTGTAATTCATTTCCTCAGTGGCGAGCGCTTCGAGACTGCGTACGCGAATGAATGATGATGAATGAGGGGGAAGGGGATGTATTTTGATGAATAGTAATTTATTGATTTGTATAATTTTCATATCATTTTCTTATTATATACATAAACGGGAAATGTCGTTG
Source organism: Oncomelania hupensis (assembly GCA_036898135.1). Lineage (NCBI taxonomy): Eukaryota > Metazoa > Mollusca > Gastropoda > Littorinimorpha > Pomatiopsidae > Oncomelania > Oncomelania hupensis. The sequence goes on along the minus strand of CM072511.1, from coordinate 48,594,232 downwards.
CTGTTGTTGCTAAAGTGGGTCAAAGGTGAAGATGAAGAATGCATGTTAGAGAGAGAGAGAGAGGGGATGTATGTAAAGGGAGAGAGATAATTGTACTGTGCTAGAGAGGGGTAAAGAAGTAATGGGTATGAGGGGAGCATGTTTATATTATAGTACGATAAGATAATATGGATGAAGGGAGATAACCATGATGTATTATAACAGTTGAGGATGGAGATGAGGATGGAATGAAGTGGGACTGTGTGAAGTGTAGTCGTAATGATTATGTATATTTATATAAACGACTGTGCTTATGGAAGAGATATGAATTATTAGTATCAAGAGTTCTGCCGTGATTTGACAAAACCGAGTAAGTCCACCTAAGGTCGAAAATGAGTTTTTTGCGCCATCAAACTTGCAAGAGAATGACGCATCTTACCTGTAAAAATCAAATCCGAACTATGTTTAGATTTGGAGATATTATAGAGTAAGTCCTTGTTAAAAAACATTTAAGTGGGGGAATAAACTAATAAAACCAAGCAAGTCCCCTGCGATTTTGTTTCGGCGATCCTCTGGCTGATGATGAGTTGGCATGATGACGTCATCTTCTACAATAACCTGACAAAGAAAAGTAAGTCCTCTTGATCAATGAGAAAGTGCCTTAAGATGAAATGGACCAGTGAGAATCCATGTTATTGCTGCTGTGCAATATTATTTTCCTGTGAAAAAGATGGCGAAATTTCAGTCAGCAAAGGACGTGTTCGGCTTTTTGAAAAAGAGTTTTCTTCATGTACTTTCCTGCCCACCATGAAGGATCCTGTGGATCTTCCGCCTACGCGGCAAATTCCACGAGGTGTGGAAACAAACAAACAAACTATCATATCCTATCCTATCCTGTCCCGTAACCCTGAGGTCGTAGAGGCACCACAGATGATCGTTTAACCAGCACACTCCATCTTTCTCTTTCCTCAGCAGCCCTGTTGGCTTCGCTCAGAGTCAAACCAGTCCATTCTCGAATGTTGTCCTCCCACCTCTTTTTCGGACTCCCTCTTCTTCTACCTCCTTGCACTGTGCCTTGCAGAATAGTCTTTGCAAGGTCTGATGATCTGGTGACGTGGCCACACCATCGGAGTTTCCGTTTCTTCACCACTGTGAGCAGGTCATCGTGTTGTCCAATGGCTTGTGTGATGGTCTGTCGGACTTCGTCATTGGTGATGTGTTGGGTAAAGGAAATGCCCAGAAGTCTTCTGTAGCACCTCATCTCCATGCTTTGTATTCTTTGTTGTAGATCTTCTGTGAGGGTCCATGCTTCGCAAGCATATAGGAAGATAGAGATGACAAGGGAGCGCAGCAGTCTTACTTTGGAATGTAGAATGATGGTCTTGTCTTTCCAAATGGCTTCAACCTTGTCAGGGCAGCAGTTGTTTGTGCGATCCTGAAGAGTACTTCCTGTCGGGACCCATTGTCTGATACAATGGCTCCTAAATATTTGAAGCTATGCACTGTGTTGAGGGATTGGCCTTGAACTTTGATGTCCGTGTTGATGCCATTGGTGTTGTTGGTTATCATTTTGGTCTTCTCTGCACTTATTTCCATTCCATAAGCTTTGGAGGTGGTGTCAAGCCTCTGTACCAGCTGTTCAAGTTCTTGTTCCTCTCCAGCCAATCTATCAATGTCATCCGCAAAACGAAGATTGGAGATTGCTCTACCCCCTATGCTGACTGTGCCTTCGTGATCTGCAAGAGCATCTGACATGATGCGCTCTTGGAAGATGTTGAAGAGTGTTGGAGAGAGTAGGCATCCTTGACGCACACCGATTGTTGTTCTGAACCAGTTCCCGATGGCGCTGTTGTGGAGGACTGCACTGGTAGCCTTGTCATACAGGCTTTTGATGACTTCAATACTTTTAGGGCTGATGTTGTACACTTTCTTTGTTGCCCATAGAGCTGCATGCCAAACTCGGTCAAACGTTTTCCTGAAGTCTATGAACACATGATATAGATGTTGTTGGTGCTGTAGGTATTTCTCACAGATTATTCTGAGGTTGAAAATCTGTTCAGTGGTACCTCGCCATGCCCTGAATCCTGCTTGTTCTTCAGCTATGATTTGTTCATCTTGGGGTTTCAACCTGTTGAGTATTATTTTCAGGAAGACCTTGCTGGGATGGATGATGAGGCTGACACTCCTGAAGGTTACGTTTTTTGGGAAGAGTGATGACAAGCGACTGGGCCCATGCCACTCTCCACTCTGCCAGATCTTGTTACAGATAATGGTGAGGGCATCAATCATCGCTTCTCCTCCTGCTTGTAGCAGTTCCGCGGGTATGTTGTCCACTCCCGCTGACTTCCCTTTCTTTAGCGATTGCACTGCTGCCTCAACTTCTTCCCGGAGAATTGGGAGGATTTCTTCTTCTCTGTTCTCGGGACATGCTAGAAGTGATGGGTCTCCATTTAGTGTATGGTTGTAAAGGTCAGAACAGTACTCTGTCCATCTGTCCAAGACTTATTGTTCTTCTGTAAGGCATATGCCAGACTTGCTTTGGATCGTGGAGACTTTGGGCTGTTTGACACTTGTCAGCCACTTTACAGTCTGATAGGCCTTCTTGCTGTTGTTCTTGTTCAGACTGTTCTCTATTTCCTGGCATTGATCTTCTATTCAGTTCTCCTTTGCTGTGCGCATGCCTTTTCGGATGTCATTGTTGATTTTTCGGTAGACATCAGCTCCCTGTGAGGTGTTCTTTTTTTTTTTTTTTTTTTTTTTATCTCTCTTCGTTTATCAAACAGATCCAAAAGTTCAGGTGTGATCCACGTCTTTTTCTTTGGTCGGTGCTTGCCAAGGATCTCAGTGGCATCATCTGTCACAGCTGAGTTGAAGGTGGTGGTCATGGTGTTGACAGGCCTTCACCAGCCCCCAAAATGAGCAGTGGTACAAATTTCCCTCCAATTGTGGCCTGAAATAGTTCTGCCACCTCCGGGTCTTGCAGTTTGTCCAGGTCAAACTTCAGTCTAGTGCACTTTGCTGTATTTACTCTCTTCAAGTGGAGTCGGAAAGACATCATCAAGAGATCGTGGTCACTTCCGATGTCTGCTCCTGGAAAAGTGCGTGTCCTTCCAATGTTGATGCTTGATCTGAAGCGTTTCTTGACCATGATGTAGTCTATTTGGTTGTGATGCTCCCCCCCCCCACCCCCACCCCGGGACTGTGTCATGTCCATCGTCTGGAGTTTTTGAGACCAAGCGTGTTTGCCAGTACCAGATTGTTTTATCTGGCAAACTCCAAGAATCTCAGACCCCTGTCATTTGTCTCGTTGTTGCAGTGGGGTCCACATGTGTCTCCCCATTTGTGGTGCGCATCTTGGCCAACCTTGGCATTCCAGTCGCCTTGCACTGTGACTATGTCCTTCTTCGGCACTTGGTCAAGGACCGCCTGTAGATTTTCATAAAAATCCTCCACTTCGCTGTCGTCATAGTCTGATGTTGGGGCATAGGCCTGGATGATTGTGATGTTGAAAGGGGCTGCTCTCAGGCGGATGGTAATGAGTCTACTGGAGACTGGGCGGCAACCCATGACAGTGGCTAGAATGTTCTTGTGGACCAAGAATCCAACGCCGTGTTCGTGCCTGTCATCTCTACCGCTGAAATAGAGCTTGTGGCTTTTGTCGGTCGTTGTTTCACCTAGGCCTTTCCAGCGCAGTTCGCTGATGCCTAGAACGTTCCATCGATAGTGGTCCAACTCGTGGGCCAGTTCTTCTAATTTTCCTTCCGCAGTTAGGGTCCTGACATTCCAGGTTCCTATGACGGTGTTGTTTCTCGTGCGGATCTTGCTAAATTGTCCATCAAAAGCATACTTAACACCTCCGTCCTGGTGGCCAACGGAAGGCGCGATCCTTGAGCCGGGCGACGACCGATCCGGTATGGAATTAGTGGATAGTGTCATCATGCATGTAGTGTGTCTTGGGCAAAAAAAAGACCTGGCGGTGCCCAATCCTCTCCAGGCTGTTGGCCACAGCCGAAATCCACGAATACAGTGTGGCTCGCCTTGGCACGTGGTCGTTGAACCTGTAGTAACGTGAGGTTCCTCGCCCTGGCCGGTGACTTCTGTGTAGAAGACTTTCGCCCAGTGATGCCGTGTTAACATTACCCCTGTTAGTCGCCTCTTACGACACGCCGGGAAACGTTGGGTCTATTCTATTCAGTGCCCGAACCCACAAACAAACAGCAACAAATATATTACAGACACACAACAAGGGCAACAAAATACAAGACATACAGGTGGTGTAAAGGCAGGAAGATCGCTACAATAGGAAACTGAAAGGAAAATAGTTTTGTATTTTTAAAATTAAATTGGCTGCATCTAATATTATTGAAGGGAAGGAGGAAGTCGGAGTACCCGGAGAGAACCCTTGGGGACCCGTAAAGTCTCATAAGAATCACAAATTTTTGCCCCGTGCGGAGCTCGAACCCGCGACCATCGGCATTGGACACCGGCGCCTACCCACTGCGCTATGGGCTACCCCATAACCATGACTCCTGCATGGCGTCCAGGAATATTAAGTGAAGAATGGCTAAAAACAATAATAAACAGGGACACATATACACCCACTTTACCTGCCGCACCCACATCTTACAAAACCCAACTTATGTGACTCATCTCGTCAAACTTTTTAACCAAGAAACGAAACGGCCTATGGGACTACTTGGTTTGGTGAATTTTGAAAACAAGGATTTACTTAATAATAAACTGACAAAACCAAGCGGATTTGACTTACTTGGTTTTGTGAATTTTTTTAACAAAGATTTAATTCAATAATAAACTGACAAAACCAAGTGGGTGACTTGCTTGGTTTTGTCATGTGCTCAACAAAGACCTATCTCAAGAATAATCTGACAAAACAAAGCAAGTCCACAAATAGTCTTAAAACATCAAATCTATCAAACATTTCTTTAACATTCAAGGTATGCACTCTTAAATCGAGGAATTGCATTATAATATGCCCTTAAACTTCCAGAAACGATCGCGTAATATAGCGCAACACAAAACGTCGATTTTTTCGAAAGTAGGTTTTGTGGACTTGCTCGGTTTTGTCAGTTCACGGCAGAGTTGCATTATATTATTGAGATGTATGTATAGCATCCTGTATTATTAACATTGTTATTATGTATAACCAGGTCAAGATGGCGGACGGCGGAAGGCGTATTATGTGAATGTAGCATTTGAGTTTTGTAGGCAAACTGTTAAGACTATATATTTGTCTACAGGTTTGGGCTTCTCTACCGTTCTACTGTTATACTGTTCTACTGTTCTACTATGTTGATGTTTCACTGATGTAGTTATTCTTCAACTACTACTGCACACTTCTACGCTTTTGCGCGCCTATGCTGTACCTTTGGGCCGTGTGTGCAACCGCTCTGGAACCCCTGCTTTTGCGGCCGTGAAGTGTGGAGATTTGACGGGACTTTTCGCCACCACCGCCGTCTTTCTTCGGGATTGTGGGCGCCGCCATTGGAGCCTCTGTTTACCACAGGAACTACACGTACCACACCCACGCACACACAGATTTGCACGACACGCACCTAAAAACATACTTCATTTATTTAGCGTAAATTATTTCATCATTTGAGTGAATAACTGCTTTAGCTCCTACTGAGCTCTGAATAACTGACATTTTCTGAACAGTGCTTCTGACCTGCAAGCTAGCTTGGATAATAGTTCGGATATAATAAGATTTGCAGCTCCATTTCTTCAGCTGAAATTTATAGTATTTTGAATTGATTGTTTATTGCTATTTTGCTGTACATTGTTGTGGGAAACCTGGTTGATGTTTAGTTCTGTTTTCGGTTGAACAAGGGAGGTAATTGTTAGTAAATACTGGGGTGGGGGTCTTGATAGGGGTGGAGGGTGGTTTAGTACCCTATCGTCCTGTGTATGTGTGTTTGATTGTTGAATAAAAGAGTGTGTTTGTTATTCTGGCATTTTGTGTTAGTTTATTTTGTTTGAATTCTATCCTTCCACTCGTTGCTTTGAGCTGACGTCGCGGAACCCGCTCGGGTGACGTGACAATGGCCTTGTACTATCCCCAGCAGTGTAGCCGCCGTTGTGGCTTGTGCAACCACCCCACAGAGACTGTGTCTCATATTCTGAACGGCTGCACACGCTACCAACTGCTCTATCAAGCCCGACACAACAGAATTGTAGATGTAATACATTCTTATATTCCTAAAAGCAGTCAGTTTGTGCAGGTGATGCGATGCGATAGATAGATTACCGTCCCCGGACACTTCAGCGTATAGGGGACTTGGATAGAGGGCAGCCAGTAGATATAAGACATCATGATGTGTGTGGACATTTGAAAGGGGAGCGCGTAGCGCAGCTACAACGCCGGGTGGATGTAAGGTGAAGGCAGCGAGGAAGATCAGGGTGGTGGTGAAGCAAGGGTCCAATGCAGGTGTGGCGGCAAGGTACTGGTGTGAAGGTTCGCTCGGCGGAAGGGGAAGAGGGAAGGGGCGGAGAGACGGTAAGGGCAGGAGAAGTGGGTTGATGGGGTGATAAGTAGTTGGAGGTATAATGGATCAGGATTTAGCGTACGGGTCAATACAGATCTATAGTACATAAAACTACCGGATGAGGGTTGAGGTGTGTGGGTCCCCAAGGGAACTTAATAGGTGCTAGCATGATGGTACGGGGGAGGTATGCTGTGACGATTAAAAGAATAAAAATCCTTCCAGGACCAGAAATAAATAGTTAAAAGCGGCGGGATAAACCCCAAAACACATTTATACTGGCATACACACGCAGTCACGCCAAAATGTAAACTAACTTAAAACTGCTGGTACCGTAAGTAGCCAATACGATTGTCTAATGCGCGAGTAGCGATGTCGGTAAGATAGACATAGCCCTGGTCCCTAACGGGTCGCAAAAGGGCAGTCTACAAGCAAGAATGACGCCAAGAGGCTAGGCATTCAGGATTTCGGATCTACTGGGGCAGTCCTAACCGTGAGCATTGAAAACGGTAACTGGGGCGCGGGATCGAAGAGATCTACTGGGCCGAAGTTCTGTGGTATAAGTCAGTCGATAGTGGTGCCTACATACTAGGTCCCGCGGGGGTCAACTAAGTATGGGCTAATACAGAGGTCGCGGTTATGGGCTCGACCCAGGCTCCGGGGGCTCTGGGGAGAATAAAGGTGAGAGTCGTTAACAACGGTGACGGGTACCTGGGATCAGAAGATCAACCAAGGCACGGGTCCTGTGGTAGGGTGTCAGTCCATAGGAAGTGCCACATATTGGGACTGAGTAGTCAACAACAATAAGGGCTATACGCTGTGAGTATCAGATAGGGACTCAGATGGGCCAAGTCCCGCGGGCAAAGATAGGACCAGACAGGACACTACAGGTGGGAGGAGACCCACGACCTGTAAATGCAACTCGCTGCAAGCAGAAGAAGGCTTATGTCTGAAGAGAGAGAGTAAGCCACAAGATCTGGGATACTTTCGCTCAACTGGATAGAGCGAAAGGCGACCCTGAAGGACTGAAAATCGTTACTCAGATCCGGGCAGAGGAAGAGACAGTGTTCAAAGTTTAAGATGCCACCGCAGGAGCAGCGCTGTGAGGCATAGTGGCAGCGCGCTATGCCAGTGCAGAGACGGAGGACATACGGTTTGAGCAGTGGGGGACAAGGTGAGTGCAGTGGGACTGGGTGGCGCCCAGAGATCATGGCCCAGTCCCATCTATCAGCGCACCATTCAGAGTACACTACGTTCCACTTGTCCTGAATCAGATTCTTGGTACTTCTCTTGATCTCCGAGAAAGAGGGAGGAATGCGCAAGGACAGAGAGGAGTTGCCTGAGGAACCCGCCGCGGCGGCACGGTCAGCCCGTTCGTTGCCGGGCAGCCCGACGTGCGAGGGGATCCAGTAAAATTGTGTTGTGGTGCCCATGCTATTAAGTGTGGATGTAAGCTCTATTATGGACTGGAGAAGTTTAGGCCGTGAACGACAGTGGCCACCGCCTATGCAAAGCAGGGCACTCCTGGAATCTGTGAGAATAGAAACCTGAGGGGCACGAGGCAGGAATCCCTCAGAGACGCCCCTCAGGGCCTCTTTGATAGCGACGAGTTCGCAGGTGAGAATAGAAGAGCCCGGGGGCAAGCCACCGGAGAGGGAGGCACCGCCAGGGGCGGAGACCCCAAAACCGGCAGCGCCGTCCGGTAGCACGGAACCGTCAGTGTAAATGCGGACAGTGTCGGACAGTGAATCGACCAATTCCTGTGAGATAGTGGTGAGTAGAGATAGATCGTTGGAGCGGGACAGCGTACCACCTCCAGCGATGTGTGTAGGGGGAGTGGGTTCCCATGGGGGAAGAGGAGGGGGGTTATCCTCCACGGTAAGACCACGAGAGAAAGGGCCCCCCAAGAGCTGAGAAAGATATTGACCTAGGCCGATCTGTGGCTGGGCGGTAAGGGGCCACATAAACTGAGGTTGCAACTCTAGTGAGGTGGAGTTGTCCACACGGCCTGCCCTGACAGCGTAGCCAGCGCAGGTCTGGGCGATGGCGAGGCTCAGGGGTAAAAGCCCTGAGAGCCGATAGACTAATGTACGTGGCGTGGGCTGAGCAAGGGAGAGGGCAATGCGGAGAGCTCTGCTTTCCAGAATCTCAAGCTTGGCCAGTAAACTGGGAGGTAGATCATAAAGTAACTCAGAGCCGAAGAGCAGTCGGGACCGAACGAGGGAGACCACGAGTGACACGAGGGTCCGGGGGTCGCGGCCCCAGGTCTCACTCCGCACGGCCAAGATGAGAGAGATAGCTCGAGAGGCACTAGAGCAGTTGCGCTCAACGTGAGCCCCATACCGGCCGTTTTGTTGGAAAATGAAGCCCAGGTAGCGGACCCTTTTGGAAGCTCTGATGGGTGAGCCCGCGACCTGGATAGTAAGGGTGTTGAAGATAGGATGCCAGTGAGAGTCGAACGGTATGAAGACCGTTTTAGCAGGTGCCAAGGAGAGGCCAATGTCCTTGAGGGCTGAAGAGATAGCATTGATGTCCGACTGAAAGGCAGCCAGGTCCCTACGGTAAAGATGATGGTTGGGGAGAGCAGAGCGACTGCTCATCGTGCGCCAGAGTGCCAAGTCGTCCGCATACAAGGTAACAACGGACGAGTGGGGAGTGTTGAGACCAACACTGGCCAGAGCAATAGTGAACAGGAGCGGGGCGATAACCGATCCCTGGGGCACCCCCATGGTTAGGCGGCCCGACTGGGAAAGGGTGCCGCCCCAACGAACTCGAATGGTTCGGTCGCGGAGAAAGTCGGTTATAAAGGCACGAATAGGAGAATCAACCCCCAAGGCCTTGAGCCGGCAGAGGAGACCCGCATGCCAGACGGAGTCAAAGGCCTTGGAGATATCAAAGAAGCAGGCAAGCACGGTCCTGCGCCGTTGAGTTGCCCTACGTATATGTTCATTGAGCTTGACTAGGTGGTCGGTAATGCTCCTGCCGCGACGGAAGCCCGCCTGAAGGGGCGGGATCACGGCATTACGTGTGCAGAAAAGCTCCAAGCGGGCCTTGACCATACGTTCGTAGACTTTACAAGTATGTGAAGTCAGGGAGATAGGGCGATAACTATCCAAGGACTTCCTGGGTTTACCTGGCTTGAGGACCGGAACGACCGTAGCCTCACGCCAGGAGTCAGGTATGGTGCCCAAAGCAAAGCAGGAATTGTAATGGGCCAGAAGTATGTGTTTGAAGGAAGCCGGGGCTTTTATGATCATAAGGTTATGAATGCCGTCAGGACCGGCGTTTTTCTTAACCGGACAGGAGCGGAGGGCACGCGCCAGCTCACACATGGAAAACGGACGCTCGGGAGGGTCAGGTGGAGGCTCCGGGTCGAGGGTGGCCTCGAAAGCGTCGCGCCGAGCGACTTCGGCGAGCGGCAGGCAAGACCCGTCGCCGGCAGCCACGAATTGGTCCAAGAAGGCATGAGCCTTCTCGGCGGCCGAACTGAAGGTATGGTGGCCGTCAGAGAGGTCGGGATCAAGGGGACGATACGTTCCGCGTAACTTGCGTACGTTGTCCCAGAGAGTGCTGATTGAGAGGGTTGGTGTAAGCTTGGAGAGGCCAAAGTCAGGTTTAGCGGATGCTATGACGCGCTTGGCAGCGAGGTTAGCCTGACGCATGTGGAGATGGTTAGTCGGGTTATTGTTGGCCTTATAAACGAGGTACGCCCGTTTCTTGGTTTTAAAGCAGAACGACAGGCCGGAGTCCACCAGGGCTTGGGGACACCGGAAGCCCTGCCCGAGAGGGGGGGGGGGGGCAACCGTGGCGAGGGCAGACAGCATTGCCGTACGCAGATGAAGTTCTACCTCCCTCGGGACGAGGCCCTCAGGAAGTTGATAGGTATCAAGGTGGAGGGCGTAGGCATCCCAGTCCACGCGGTCCCATTTGACCCGCGGGACCCGTTCAGTCGCGAAAAGGGGGCGGCTATCAATACGAATCAGGATCGGAAGATGGTCCGAGAACCCCGGTTCGTCCAAGACAGCCCAAGTGGCGCACGCCGTGAGAGCCGGGGTGGCCAGGCTAAGGTCTATAGCGGACCTTTGGTGATCAGAGCGATCTGGGACTCTAGTGCTCGACCCATCGTTGAGGATGGAGAGATTGGCCTCTGCCAGGGCCGCGCCAATAACTCTCGAATACTGGGGAAAGCCGTGCTCCCACCTGGCATCACGCCGGTTAAAATCGCCAACGACAAGCCAGTTGCCCTCTGCGACAACCGGGGTCAGCCAGGAGAAGTCAGGGCACCTTTTGGGATTGTAATAGTTGAGGATGTTGATGGGACCAATGGAACCGTTGTCCTCCGTAGACAGGCGCAGGACCGAGGTGAAACCTCCACCCTCTCCCTCGTCCACGGGGCCAAGATCGGTGGCAGTTAGACCAAGACACACGTAGGTGGCTACGTATATCTTGTCATGTTCGCCTGTGGTAAAAAGAGGTGGGAAGTGAAAGCCGGGAATGACCGGCAGGTCAGAGCTCTTGCAGTTAAGAGATTGAAGGCAGAGAACCTGGCTATTAGAAATAGGCTCGGAAAGAAGGGGCAAAGAATCCCTGAGGGTTGCCCGCGACCTACAGTTGTATTGAAAGATTTGAAGTGTGGTCATGGTTAGGAGGATCAGTAGCAGAGAAGTAAAAGAAGAGTGGATACTGAAGAGTTTATCGGTGTGTAGCATTATTGGTTAGATGAACACAGATGGCTTTAAACATAGCGTATAGGGTGGACAGGATGATGCGTGTGGAGGCTAGCTCGGCAGGGAGCACGTCCAGACCTGACAGGAAGGCGGCCTCCAGGTCGGCCAGCTGTTCGCCAAGGCCTAAGGGGGCCTGAGGGCGCTCAGGAATGGGCGACCAGATGGCGACCACGTCCTGTGAGGGTGCCTGTGTAGCATCAGAAGAGGTAGTTGGGTGGCTGCTCTGGGTGTGTGTCGAGTTCCTGGGAGCGGGGGGAGCTCGGGGGGGGGGGCGAGAGGGGCCACCCCTAGGAGTCGCAGAGAGTTGTTGTGTGGAGGCAGGGACCTTAACTGTGTGTCTGGGCGCGCCGCCCCGCCGGGAAGCTGCCTCGGTGGGAAGTGAAGCAGCCACCGGTTGGCTACGTGGCAGTGGTGTGATCCCATGACCGGAGCCGCCGGCCAGGTGAGCTGAAGAACCACCACCAGGCCTGTCGAGGGTGACACGCCTACGGGGGGTGGGGTGAAAGGAAGTTGCGGTAACAGAAGCAGAGGAGGTCGCCTGGGCGGCGGGGGCCCCCTCATCGGAGCCAGCTCGCACCTGGGAGACGGCAGCCGAGAAAGAAAGGTAGCTGGCCCCACGAAGGCGATTGGCTCGACGAAAAATGTCGACTTCAGGGCAGCCGCCCCAAGCCGAGGAGTGTGAACCATTGCAGTTCATGCACATACGCACGGTGGACGTGCAGTCCTTGGTGGGATGGTCTTTACTGCAGCGGGCGCATCGTTCGTCACGTCTGCGACATTGAGATCTAACGTGGCCTAGCAGTTGACATTTGGTGCACCTCAGGACGGGGGCAACAAAAGGGTCGACCCGAAAGATGGTGCGGCCCAAGGTGACCTCGGTGGGAAGGGTGCGCAACGTAAAAGTGACTTTGATGGCTGCCGAGGGGGAGCCACTCGCCAGAGGTAGGCGCACGACGGAAGAGACGGGGATGTCCTGGAGCGAAAGGTCCCTCTTGACCTCCTCCAGGAACTGCTTGTCCCCATTGGCCGCCGGCAGGCCGCGGATGACTCCCACCGTCGAGGCGGTGGGTATGTAGGTAGATATCGGAATACCGCTGATGTTGACAGAGCGGTAGATCCGACCCTGCTGATCAGCGGAGGAACAAGAAACCAGCCAGTCACCCGAGGGGGTACGGCGGATGTTGAGAACATCGCCGAAGAGCCCCCGAAGGGTGCTGGCCTGTCTGAAGGTGCCCAGGCCCGAAAACGTTGCCGCGCCACCCCCCAAGTCCTTGAGGATGACGGGGAAGTCCACGGGTGCCACACCTACCCTTACGGGGGGTGGGCGGAAAGGACGCCGTGAAGCCGGGGCGGTGACGCCCGCCCGGGCCGCGGCGGCGTAAGATCGTCCGGTAACAGGAAAATGGCCCGCAGTACAGGAGCCTGCGTGGCCATGAGTCACAGTCGTAGGGTCATGAGGGGGAGTCGGCAAGAGCCCGTGAAGCTGGGCGCCAGAAGGCGCAGGAGCTCCAGGGGGAGCATCAGGACGAGTATCTGTCCCGGTCGGAGACTGCACGGGGGAATTCATAGTAGCACTCCTGACTGAGTCAGCAGGAGAATGGTGGCGACTGACGCCTGACGTACCCGGGCCTGAGGGAGAGGCCCGGGTGGAAGAGGTGGCACCATCCGGAGAGAAAGAGGCGGGCTCTCCGTTGGGCAAGGGAGCACAAGAGGAGTTGCCACCCGGGCTAGCCGGGGGTGTGCCGTTGTGGCAGGGGTCGACTTGTGCCTGGTCAGGGCACGTCGAGCTATGGGAAAAGGTGATGCTGCGTTTGGCGCATGGTGGTCGGGGGGCCTGAGCAGACCTCTTCCTGGAGGGAGAAAGAGTCTCCGCGATGGAAGAAGGGCGAGAGGCGTCGAGCGTCTCTCGTCCACCCAGAGCGCCAAGAACGGACGGAGAAAAGGCCACTGCGTCTCGGCGACGCTGGTCAGTGGCACCGGATAGGGAGAAAGGAGCATGCAGAGCGTGCCTGCCTGGCCACCTTCTGAGCTCGCTTGGCAGCCTTCCGACTAAGGACTGCCGCGTCAATCTTGGGATTGTAGGTCTTCATTAACTCATTGATGACAACACTATGTTTTTTCTTTTTACCCCGCTCGGAGATCGATTTCTCGGAGGCTGCGGGTTTTACAGGGGGGTCCTCGGCCCGGTCTTCAAGGTCAGAGGTCACATTGACTTCAATGTCGAGAGGGTCATCAGACCACTCGCTGGCATCATCGATCTCGAGATCGGAATTGATGTCCGAATCAGTCATAATTCACATTGACAACAACAACAACAAAAAAAAAAAAAAAAAAAAAAAAAAAAAGGAAAGACACACAAATTTGTTTAGAAATATTAAAAAGACAGTACGAATTTAAAAACTGAGCACTGTGGGATGGGTATTGCCTTCCCAAGACAGGGTACCAAAAACTGATAGATGGGCCACTGGCTAGAGCAAACCAACCCAAGGACCCCGGGGGGGGGGGGACGGCTGGTCGATGGGAGGGACAATGAAAGGACGTGGGGAGGAAGGTCAAAGAGTCGTCAGGGTCCAGGACTCCAGACAGCAAAGGCCGCAGGGAAATCCCGCCAGGGAGATAACACAAGACGGCACCCACTAGGGGGGGAAGCTCGTGTGGCTATATGGCCCCGCCCTATGGGGTGAGACAGCAGTCTCTGGTCCCTACAGGATGAAAACGATGAGGGGGAGGCGATCTGGTCCAGGACTCAGCTCGCAGGAAACCGCAGGGTCACACACCAGGGTGTGACGCCAGTCGGAGCCCACCAGGGAGCAGGCAAGCAACTGGCGGCTATGTCCTCTCACCTGTGGGTTGAGACCTAGTCTCTGGGAGCTAGAGGGTAAGAGGGAAAGGAGTGCTCACCAGGGCGACAGCAAGGGTGTAGGGAGAAGGTGTGCACCAAGAGCACATGAACCTTTCCTTGGATGAGGTCAGATGTGATAACTGCAAAGCATATCTTGAATGGGTCAGCAAAGCATATCTTGAACCATGTAGAAGCAGCAAAGCGTAACTTGGCCTCTGTGGAGACAGCAAAGCATGACTTGGAGGCGATGAAATATCAAAGGACAGGAAGTAGTCCAGTGAGGGCAGCAGTCAGGGCGGGTGTAGATAAAATGTAGATAAAACGATGTATAAAAAGTAGCAGATAAAATCCAGTTATAGGAGAGTAGTCCTCTTCCAACAAACTTCACCAGCAGAATGAATGTAATGTGAATGCAATCAGTGCAGGTGATAAAGGACACATGCCTTTCTCCACGTATGTTTGATGTAGACTCAAACACATTTGTTACTACTGCCACGAGACCAGACATCAGTCATCGACCGCAGAGGCCGTCAGGTCTTCCTTGTAGAGGTGGCAGTGTCCTTTGACGCATTTATAGAACCTTGTTACGCGTCAAAGTTTGAAAAGTACCTGCCCCTCTGCATGGAGATCTCTGCCTATGGCTTTGCCTGTAGGACTGTGATTCTGGTCTTCGGCAGCTTAGGTAACGTGCACCGCAGAGATGCATCGGGACTTAAACTGACTGGCATCATAGACATATATAAGAATAGACTGCGCAAGCCTGTATCGCGAAGAAGGCGAGCAGCGTGCCTGGTTTTTGGTATTTATGCCCCTTGCTGTTACTCCCCTGCAAGGCCATTTTTAATAATGACGAAGTATTGCTACATAAATCATGCCGTGTTGTGCGGCGATTAATTGTTCGAGAAAAGACACTAAGGAGTCAAGACAAAAAGAATACCACTTTCCACAGGTATGTAAATGGTTCTTATAATTTATTATTATTATTATTACTACCCCAGAATCTCAAATTAAATGACAAACACGATCTGCTGAAATGATTGAAACAATCGTGATATACTGATGTGATGATCATGTCGTCGAAGTTTCGAGATCGAATAAAATATGTATGTATTTAATATAATTTTATACAAGCAAAGGAGAATTTTAGAATGAATTATTAAACTGTATTTATTAGTTAAAGTCCAATTTAGGGTCGTGCACCTATTACATAGACCAGGAATACTTAGATCGCGCAGTGACACCTTTGGTGTGATGACGCGTCAAGAGTTATGCGACTTGATTGTAACATGTGTGAAAATGCCTACTTCACAGAGCGAAGATCTGATGGAGAGGGGGAAAAAAATCGCAGGAGCAGTTACGGTGACCACTGTGCAACTTTGAACTGCACAAATGCACGATTAAAGGCTGCATGCAAGGGGAAGAGTTTTTTTCGTTTCCCAAAGGAAGAAGAACGGTAAGTTCTTGAAGAAATTGTAGATCTATTCTGACAGACAAGAATCATGATATGAATGAATTATGATGACCAAGACCTGTCAATGAATGGTTGTCAATGATACAAGACGGATTGGAACTAATGTGAAGTTTCGTGTAAGAAACGGTTTGGATTAGCCCAAGGAATTAATAAAGGTTGTGTGTAGGGTTAGTACTTAGTGATAATTAACTTGAATTTAGTTCAGTATCAATAAAAAGTACGCCTACTCACTACTGTCATTGTCAGTGTCAATTAAGCCACAGTAGAACTAAAAAGGGGTGCCCTCTGGCCGTTTGCTGTAATGTGTGTCATCTTCTATCTAGATCTAGATTTAAAACAATTCTGGTGCACCTTAAAGTCTTGGTATAAACGTGATTAATGTTATGTTTGTTAAGTAACCCAACTTGATTTGCCGCACTAATTAGCTCACTATTGTCATGTTCTCTGCAATTGTTAACTCCAAGGCTACTTTAAAAAAAAAAAACTGTGTCTGTAATTCCTCAACTTCGTATCCTGTTATAATTAAATTAGGTTGTGGCAGAATATTCTAATATAAAATACAGATGCCAACCTTTTATTTTGTCACAAGACTCACTGAATGTATTGTCAATTTGAATGAAATATATAGGGTTGATTGCAGGATGGTTTCATTTGTGATCACATAAAGTTGCCTTGTTCACCTTTTTTTAAATACGAGAGAGAGAGGGAGAGAGAGAGAGAGAGAGAGAGAGAGAGAGAGAGAGAGAGAGAGAGAGAGAGAAGACTGACTGAGAGAGAGAGAGAGTATAATTATTACGTACCCTAATTATTATGTTGAAATCAATCGAAGCATATTTTTGTAAATAAATGAATTTCCGTGTGCACAACTAGATTTAGGTTTCGAATTAGTCAATATCTTTATTTATATTTCGATCTCCATCTCTTTCTATATCACACACACCCCCACACCCACACCCACACCCACATAAATTATACACACTAAAACTGCCAATCAATCCGAATGCTGTGTGACCCCATACGGAACAAAAAATAAATGACACATGTATGACACATATTCTAGGCAGGGTGGAGAATTCTCCGCGAATCCGCGGATTTCCGCGGAAGGTATTATTTGCATTTCCGAGAAAAAAATATTGAGTTCCGAGTGTGAGAAGCTGAGGGCTACCCTTTACTGGGCATAGCGGCCAAAAGCGGCCGAAGGTCTAAACAGGCAAAACGTCCAAAAGCGTCCGTATCAACCATGTGGTTATATTCTCGCGTTGTTTGAAAGATTGCGAGACTTCCGGCAATTGACTTCCGGTTAAATTCTGTTGTGAAAACATTCGACTGCACTTCCACAAGTTTTCTCTGTGATGCGTTCGTTTTTTCGATTTTTTTTTCAAATTTTTCTGTGTGTGTGTCTAAAATGGATGGTTTGGATTCTTCGACTGATGAAGAAGAGTTTACAGGCTTCCATTTATCAGACATTAAAGTGAGAGAAATGGACTTGGAGTCGGAGGAAGAGATCGGTACTGACATTAGACAATTAGTGTCAGTAGTGTGCATGCATACGATCTTTCAGACTGGCATGAAAGTGAAGAAGAGGAGGGGGCTTGTTTGGACTTTTAAAAACTTTTTTATTGTATACACATGGAGTAATCAAAACAAGACATGACAAGAGAAGTATAAAAAGGTAGATAATCAAAAGAGATTTATTTCTGTTCATTTTGCACTAATACCTAAGATGTAGTGTTTAACTGTTTTTACTAACGTACCCCTAAATATCTCTAAAATTATAAAAATTCTTGCCTGTTTACAGCTAAAAAATAGACAAACGTGTGCCCAGTAAAATTTGAAATGTGGAGTTTGTGTGTAACAGTGGTGGACCTCAAACTTTGTTAGGCCTACAAATCAAGATTCTTAACTTTTTTGAAAGACATGTGCATAAAACATTCTTTTTTTTTTTTGGTTGTTGTTGTTTCTATTCATGTTTACTTTGTGCTTTTTGCTTTCAGGAGAGGCCCTAAATTACTTTCAAAATAGCATAAATTCATTTTATTCCAGGGGGCAAATACCGGGGCTTGGCCCCTGGGCCCCGGCCGGATTTAAGAGATTTCTTGATTCATTTGTTCTCCACCCTGTCTAGGCTAGTGTGTTTTTTTTTAAAAATATTATTATTTTTATTTTAACTCAATTTATCTTACACATACTGTTTATTTCAAGCAACAAAACAATGCAAAAGCCACCTATATCACGGGTTACAGTTTAGGAAGCGCTGATAACACCCTTACGGTCAAGAGGCAGCAAGTCATGAAAAAATAAACAGATGTGTATTAAAAAAAAAATTTCTCACATTTGAAAAGCCTTATTTCAAACATTTTCAACAGCAAAAGGTGAAAATCGCCGTCTAAAACATTTTTAAAGAATATAATTAAAAAACCCCATATATAGACAAGAGACTAAGAACCGAAAGCAAGCCCATGTGAGGTTGAAGGGAAGTAACTCCTCCACCGTACATCACTTCTCATAGAGGCGATATCGCTAAGTGATTTCTCTCTTCTTCCTTTCTCTCTGCCTATTATATTTACGTTCCTAAACTGGTGTTGATAGTCATAATCCTTGATAGTGTTGATACTTGAAGTTAAGTAGGCTACTGACGTACTGTACTCAGTTAGTAACTTTAGTATACCACTAGTAAATTACTAACCCACGGCTACAAGACAAGTACAAGAAGTAGTGAAGTACAACTCAATTTGTAGTTAGTCAGTAACTCTGTTAGCACTGAGCACAGACCAACATTTCATGATTATGATAAAAAAATAAATACTACTTCAATTCCAGGCTAAATTTATAGTCCTATGTAAAATAGGCGAATAAATAAAAAATCCTAAAATAATTACTTCAACATGAGTATAATAATACTAGTAGGCTATTGAAATCCTGTTTTTGTTTCATTTACATGTTGTCTAATATCACTTGTAAAGTGAAAAGATTTAAAATAAAACCAACCAACCATGAAATGTTACTCTAATGTGCCCATGAGCAGACTGACAAAAATCACATTTCTAATTCAGAGGCTATAGCTATATTTAATTTAACAATTTATTTAAATGAACAGTGATAATAACTGATATTGGGCAATCACCAGTTATATTCCCGCAATCAGTTATTAGACAACACCTTGAATACAACAAGTGTTACATACAAAAAGACAAACTGCTTCTGCTTAGCCAGGCAACCTTATACTATGTAACAGGTGACCCACACTTTTTCAGCACGCGAGCTACTTTAAAATGACCAAGCCAAAATTATCTATCTACCACAAAAATGCAAAACATATAGACATAATAGGCTGACAACATCATTTTTTTAATGCCACGTCATCTACTACTCGATTGATCACGATCAACGTTTGGGGCTCCCCTGCTATATTAGAAAGTAGCATTTTGTCTTTTGCTGTTTGTTTCTTATGATCTGAAGCTGAGCATAGCTAGAAAATTCAATTTGTATTTTATTGTCTAATAATAATTAAAAGTACCTTTGATATTTATTTGTTGTGTTTTTTAACTTTTCAGATATTTAGCAGTCCCTGTTGTGTTCATGATTGCTTCAAAATGCTGTGAAGTTTTGTTTTAGTTAAGTAGCATTTTAAAAATTATTATTATAGTTTTTTTTTTGTCATTTTTTAAAACAGATTTCTACACCGAGACCCTGATAGGCTAAAGAGGCTGGTGAACATGAAAAGAGACAAATACTACCCATCACCTACAGCAGTCCTATGTTCAGCGCATTTCAAAGAAGATTGCTTCTACAGACATGGGAATGTAATTGTCCTCAATCCAGAAACATTAAATTTAAGATGCAAATATTACCAATTATGATTACTGCAAAGAATGCAACAGTAGAAAAGTGGTATGTGTTGTTGATTATGGAAAAATTAAAATGAAGACAATTTGTTGTACATAATATACCTAGATACAAATTACACTCGTTTTGACAACCAATATCAGACATATTATTATTATTATTATTATTATTGTTAACCTGACTTATTATGTACATGTGATCAACTCCTACTTTAAGCATATGGAAAGAAAGAGAGAAAACACTCAAATTAACTAGTTAGTTAAATAAGTATAATATCATGGTTTCTGGACAGACATTTAAAAAAATCAGAACAACACTGATTTGTCATTGTTGTGTAATTTAATGCAAGTCACTATATCATTTGTTTTTATATACAACTAAATATGTGAATAATAAATTAACAATATTAATTGATGCTTTTAATGACTGCTTTAATTTAACAAATGTTTAATGTAATTCCTATAATATTATTTTTTTAATCTTGTGTGTTTAATATTGAACAAAATGTTAATCTTATGAATGATTTTTGGTTTGTAATTAAATCTACTTAACTTAAACTGCTTATGTTTTAAGAATAAAATTTTACCCCATAGAAAGTTCTTTGCAAGATAATTGAGGATGAAATTTTTGTTTCTTTTTTTCTTTTCTGACATGACATTACTTTTCTTATTTGTCATCTTTTCTTTATCCTCCTGGTATTTAAAAAAATATATTTGATGATTAAAATTGCCTTACACTCTAACAATAAATAATAAAAAAAAACTGCAAAGACTACACTTTTTGTTTAAATGTAAGCAACATTTTGAAAATATTTTTCTTACACCTACTATAAAACATTACTAGGAAAAGGAATTAAGAATATAATAGTAAGTAAATAAAATGCAAACACATTTTTTAATCAGATCAGCTTATCTTCTTACAATTTAATAAAATAATTATAAAATAACTAAAAAATAAAATATATCAAATGCATGTCGCCACTGCAACAACAAAAATAAAAATAAATAACCATAAATAACTAATAAATTTAAAACAAAATTACGAGAGCAAACACCTGCCAGTAATTCCCTAACTGTGGAACTAATGCAAGATCAAGAAATTTGTAATATAACATGAAATCCAAAGATAACGAAAGTTTGAATTAATAAATATTTTAATCCAATATATTTCCTTACATTATAACCAAAAATAAATAATTTAATATATAGTTTAAAATAATTATAAAGGAATAATTACTTTAAAATAATAATTGCAGGACTATATTATTTTTAAATATATTTTTTTAACAGATTTAAATAGAAATAATCGTTTTATTTATTTATTGTAACGATGATGATTACATAGTCACTAAGCAGAAGGGTAGAATCTCAGGGGAAGCAACCCTTTTGCGGCCGCCACGTAGATTTTCTTCCCTTGATCAGTCTATTCTTATATATGTCTATGACTGGCATAAACAATTCCACTGCCCGATGGCTGGCTAAGTATCTTAGCGTGAGTGCCATCATTGGTTCTAATCGTGTCTGGCAGAAAAGATGCCGCGATTTACAAGTTTAAGACACTTTGATCCGTTGTTTTTGTGCATTTTGTGCACTCCAGCATTCAGCAACAATTAATTTACATTAATTAATATTTATTCGATGCCTGCAGTTATAGTAATGATACTTTAAAAAGGTCATTTCAATGTCTTCCTTATAATATATGTATAATTGTCCATGTATACGATAAATAAGGTTCAACAGTTCCACTCTTGAGTATAATTATGCGCGACCTAATTTGACTGTTTTTTGTAAAGGCTAACAGTAACAAAAAAATGCAAAGTTGCTTCCTTTGGGTCGTAGATGGATGTGTGTTAAACTTGGATGTTTCAATAATCTCCTTTTTTTTTTCTTCAGAAAATGCACGATTGTGTTTAATAACGTGCATTGTTATTCTGAATAAATTCCGTAAAGTGTGCAAAATCCACTGATATGTACCTCTAAAAACACATAACAGAAATTGAAAAAAGGGAAACTCAAACTCTCTCTCTCTCTCTCTCTCTCTCTCTCTCTCTCTCTCTCTCTCTCTCTCTCTCTCTCTCTCTCTCTCTCTCTCTCTCTCTCTCTCTCTATCTCACAATCGAACTCGATCGCTGGCTGTCGAGAAGAATGGACGTATATGAGCAGAGCTCTCGTATTGAGTGAGTGAGGGGCCGGGTACCTCAGTTGGTAAGAGCGTCTTGCTAGTAACCGAAAGGTCGCTGGTTCGAATCCCAATCGATTGGTCAACGTGTGATCATATTATTTTCCCCTTTACCAACAACTGGCCTGCTGGTGTCAGTATAAATCGGTCCAGTAGTCACCTATATGCGAAAGTGTCGTGTGACTATAATCTACAAACAAACATTGAGTGAGGCGTTTCAAAAATAGTGACAGGGTTGAATATTCTCGCTGTTGTGTTAGAGATTAAGCCTATCCTATCCTATCCCGTAATTCGAAGTTCGTTCGGGCACAACAGATGATCGTTTAACCAGCGTACTCCATCTTTCTCTGTCCTTAGCAACCCTCATGGCTTCCTTCGCTCAGTGTCAAGCCAGTCCATTCTCGAATGTTGTCCTCCAACCTCTTTTTCTGTCTCCCTCTTCTTCTACTTCCTTGCATCGTGCCTTGCAGGATGGTCTTTGCAAGGCCTGATGCTCTAGTGACGTGGCCATACCGTCGGAGTTTCCGTTTCTTCACCACTTTATGCATGTCATCGTCAATGGCTTGTGTGATGATCTGTCGGACTTCTTTGTTGGTGATGTGCTGGGTATAGGAAATGCCCAGAAGTCTTCTGTAGCACCTCATCTCCATGCTTTGTATTCTTCATTGTAAATCTGCTGTGAGGATCCATGTTTCGCAAGCGTATAGGAAGATGGAGATGACAAGGGAGCGCCGCAGCCTTACCTTAAAATGTAGACTTATGGTCCTGTCTTGGGGATAAGAGTAAAGTAAATGAATTTCTGGCAGCATTGTAGGTAGAGCCCAGCTATCCAAGATGAATTGACGAGTGCCCGGACTTTCATAGCAACTGAACCTGATGAAGTTTTGAGTATTTTAATTGAATGCCTGAGATAATCTTTCAAGTGTATTTAAATTGTAAAAAAAAAGAAAAAAAAAGAGAGAATTAGAGGGCACAGAATAAATGGAAAATGGTTTGACTCAGAATGTTTTAAACAAAGAGGAAAGACGAAAATACAAGCAATTGTGGAAGAAGACAAATCGTGAATATAAGCAAGAGAAAGTTGAATATCTCACACAGCATTTGAATAACCCTACAATTTTCTGAAATCAATTCAATATAAAAATTTCACGTCTATTAACAACAATGTGATTTTAGACAACAAAGAAATATGAAAATAAAGTGAAATAATTAAATAATTAAAAAAATATAAACAAAAAATGAAGTGAACTAAAAGAATAAATAAAATTATAAAATAAAAATGAAATAATAATAATAATAATAATAATAATAATAATAATAATAATAATAATAATAATAATAATAATAACAACGGAAACTCCGATGGTATGGCCACGTCACCAGATCATCAGGCCTTGCAAAGACCATTCTGCAAGGCACAGTGCAAGGAGGTAGAAGAAGGGGGAGACCGAAAAAGAGGTGGGAGGACAACATTCGAGAATGGACTGGTTTGACACTGAGCGAAGCCATGAGGGCTGCTGAGGACAGAGAAAGATGGAGTATGCTGGTTAAGCGATCATCTGTGGTGCCCCTACGACCTTCGGGTTATGGGACAGGATAGGATAGGATAATAACAATATAAGTAATAAATTAATTTTATGTAATCAAAATTAACAATAACATATCAACATACTTCAAAATTATAATATCTTATATAAGTCTGTTTTTATAATGACACCGGCAATGTCACATATTTCTGTACCATATAAAATGGTTTTAGTGTCATCTTGTGCTGATAATATAATTCCCTGTTGTTTGTATAGTGGTGTTAAAACAGTACATTGAAACAGTAAATGATTTAAAGAGACGATCCCTTTACATATACAATTAATATTTTTCAAATACTTTGTATTCCACGAATTCAATCGTAGTTTGTATATCAATCTAGAAATTGCTCTTGAACAACATGTAATATTCACTTTAGGAATTGTCAAGTAAAAGTGCCGTTCAAGTAAAGAATAGTAAGCTTATTCAAACTGACCTATTTTCAAATCACAATTCAAAATCGTATTGCCACGTTTCATTGCTCCTTTTTAATGTTAAAGAATTCATTCTATGTTATACAATGAATTCCATGCGTATAGAATTAATTCTATGTCATGCAATTTATTTTATGTTAAAGAATTCATTCCATGTTATAGAATTCATTCTTTGGAATAGAATTCATTCTATGTTATATAATATAATTCAATGCATACAAGTGCATTCTATAATATAGAATTGTATTACATACATAGAATCTTATTCTCTTTTATAAAATGTTATTCTATACATAGAATTTTATTATGGGCATAGAATTTTACACTATATTATAGAATGTTATTCTATACAAAGAATTTTATTCTATGACTTACAATATTGGTTTCTTTTTAATAAATGGAATTTCAACTAATGAATGCTTTTTGTGTGCATAGAATGCTTTCTATGTGCATAGAATTTATTCTATGTATAGAATGGTCACATAGAATAAATGGACACATGGCGCCCCATACTAGTCCGTATACAATGAATTAAATAATTCATGTCAAATATTATATTATGTCGGTTCTCTTTTTACATTTCCAATTTCGTAAAGCATACAGCACCGATTTAGAAACAACGCAAATCAAAATATTAAATATTTCATGAGGAATGTTAATTATACAATCTAACACCTTAAGTATTGCGTACAATTGACATGTAAATATTGAGAATCCGTGACCAAGATAGTAAGATTTTTGAATATTCAAATGCGGTATAATAAATCCTGACCCACATTCTGATGATTCCAGAACAATTCCATAGTTTTCTACAGTTTTCTGGAAAGAACTTTGATCATTTCCTACACCCAGCACATCATCAAAGACAAAGTCCGACAGACCATCACACAAGCCATTGGACAACACGATGACAGACTTTCAGTGGTGAAGAAACGGAAACTTCGATGGTATGGCCACGTCACCAGAGCATCAGGTCTTGTAAAGACCATCCTGCAAGGCAAGGAGGCAGAAGAAGGACACAGAAAAAGAGGTGGGAGGACAACATTCGAAAATGGACTGGCTTGACACTGAGAGAAGCCATGAGGGTTGTGTGGACAGAGAAAAATGGAGTACGCTGGTTAAACGATCATCTGTGGTGCCCCAAAGACTTTCAAGTAACGGGATAGGATAGGATAGGAAGTAGGGTTTTGAAGAGGGTACTCCACCATAGACCATGCATTTTACATTCGTAGGATGCTACTTGGAAGTATCTGAACAAAAAGGAAGACAAACTGTATGTAGCTTTTATCGATTTGAGGAAGGTATTTGAAAGAAAGAAACTCTTATTGCAACGTTATGTAGAGGTGATTCTTCCTCCACATTCGTAAAAGCAATACGAGCAATGTACCAATCAGTTCTTGCTTGTGTTCATGTGAATAATGAACTAACGGAGACAGCTGAATGCCCTCAAGGATTAAATATTGTGTTATGTTTGGAAGTCGTCAGTGGATGAGTCAATATGTGAGCGTGGGTTTGGCAACTGCAAGCAATTAATAAATGAAGTAATAAATATTGAGTTTGAATCTGCATAGTAATATGAAAGAAACAGATATAAATATTAGACTTCATAAACAACAATATTCATAATCTGTATGCAAAATAGATGTGTGTAGTGTTGTTTTATTGTGTTTTTTTTTTTTTTTAAAATTATTGATCTATTTATTCTTCATACCCACATTGTTTCCTCCATCCCTTTGGTATGAGCAAACTGCTTTATTCAATAAACATTATAACGTCTATTTTAAAATCTCTCTCTCTCTCTCTCTCTCTCTCTCTCTCTCTCTCTCTCTCTCTCTCTCTCTCTCTCTCTCTCTCTCACTCACTGGCGTCGTGCTACTGAAGGGAAGTAATTAACATAACGCGAAATTACTTCCATTTCTAACGCCGTTTGAACCCATCAAGCAATTTCATGCAATGGCCAGAATTTCCGGCGTTATGACGCAATTTTAATTCCTTGGGGGGGGGGGGGGGGGGGGGGGGGGGGGGGGGGGGGGGGGGGGGGGGGGGGGGGAAGGGGGGAGGTAAATACACTTGAGACTGCGCAGTGTAAATCAAGTTTGATCATATAATTATGAAAATATGAGGTAACTTATTTATGAAGAATTGTGCAATGATTACTCCTTTCGTAAGAACGCAGTACAGAAAACGTTACTTGGACGTTCAGGAAGACGCTTGTGTTCGTCTCAAAATAAAATTGTTAAATACACTGGAAAGTGAGTAGTGTTTGTACGCACAGTAAATCTATTGATCAATATAAAAGACATTTGTCTTGCAGTTTGCAATAAAAGTACGTGCAATACATCTGCCATGGCGGCAAATGAGTGAAAAACCCTGTATATTTTATTTTCTTGTTGCTTGTTTCGCCCCCATTCAGCTACTAAATAGATAAAAACATTGTTGAGTGCAATCTGTCATTGTGCAAAGTAGCAAACCGATGCAGCTTTTTAACAGAAACAACACACGCACACATACACACACACATTTTTGTAGAAACGATGTTGCGATGACTGTTGTGAAAAAAACAGACATTATTTTGACACTTCCCTTTTTTTAAAAACATTATTTTGACATTTTTAATTTTTTGAAGCTATCCCTAACCTTAACCCTAACCCAAACCCTAACCCTTAACCTAACCCTAAGCCTAAAACAGCTGTAACTCTACCGGAACACTATTTTGACGTCAAAATAGGGCGGCCTTCCAAAAAAGTCAAAAGAAACCATGTGGAGTTTCATGTGTGTGTCACTGTAACGTCGTTTCTACATGCCCATACTCACACACACACCCACACACACACACACACACACACACAAACACACCTACACGCACGCACCCCCCCCCCCCACACACACACACACACTCACTCATAAAAACACGCAAGGCACTTTTTTTTTTTCGTTGCACACCCCTTCCACCTCTCCCCTTTCCAACTATTTTCGATCTATTGCCTCAAAGTCGAAGTATGGCGTTAAAATATATTTTTTTTTAATGTTCCACGATAGTGTTGTCGGCTCACGCAGCAGAAGTCAGCTAAATTATTGTGAGAAAGTGAGGAACAGCAAAACGATGTTAAGACAACCAAATATTGGTCAAACAGGCGCTTGTGTCACTGTGATCCGGCTGTCTCGTCTCCAGAAAAGGTTAAACAATTCTCCAAACGTTACGTTTCGTTGTATAGAACAGCGAATAGGCGTTTATAGTGTTCCATCACCTAGGCCATTGGGCAACACGATGACCTGCTCACAGTGGTGAAGAAACGGAAACTCCGATGGTATGGCCACGTCACCAGATCATCAGGCCTTGCAAAGACTATTCTGAAAGGCACAGTGCAAGGAGGTAGAAGAAGAGGGAGACCGAAAAAGAGGTGGGAGGACAACATTCGAGAATGGACTGGTTTGACACTGAGCGAAGCCATCAGGGCTGCTGAGGACAGAGAAAGATGGAGTATGCTGGTTAAACGATCATCTGTGGTGCCCCTACGACCTCAAGGTTACGGGACAGGATAGGATAGGATAGGATATCACCTAGGTCCCACCCACGTCGCCAGTCTGTCCTCTCTCTCTTATGTTATCTATATATATAAATTGCTTAGCCGGAAGTCCTTCTTCGCCACTACTATAAAGTTTGTCCGGTATGGACGCTGATCTGGGCAGGTGCTGGGGGCTACGGATCGGCCTTCTGTGTGCTCAAAACCAGTGAAATCGTTATAGCCGACATTTCCTTACCGAACGTTTAACCGTTTCTGAGATAAATAAATAAACAAAATGTCCACAAACTGCAATAGCCTCATTCCCCGCGCTTCCATTATAAATCAAATTGAGGTTTCAGCATGTTTTCCCATATAGACCAAAAAATTGATTGTTTTTGTATAAAGCATTGATAGCTCAGTTGGTAACACTTTCTCCTCCCGTTTAGGACGACCCAAGTTCGAATCCGACGTGGGCCATATTTTTTTTATGTTTTTTTTTTCCCCCCACTACAATATGGATATTTTTCTTTTTAATTTAGGCTTTTTACCTTTATTATTATTATTATTATTATTATTATTATTATTATTATTATTATTATTATTATTATTATTATTATTATTATTTTTATTATTATTATTATTATTATTATTATTATTATTATTATTATTATTATTACCAAGGATCGGGATGGGGTGGTACGTTATTATTATTATTATTATTATTATTATTATTATTATTATTATTATTATTATTATTATTATTATTTTTAATTATTATTATTATTATTATTATTATTTATAAACTAATAATAATAATAATAATAATAATAATTATTATTATTATTATTATTATTATTATTATTATTATTATTATTATTATTATTATTATTATATCTTATATCAAATTTTATTTTAAAACCTTGCTTTTTTATGATTTCTATTTGTATTATTCATTATTATTATTATTATTATTATTATTATTATTATTATTATTATTATTATTATTATTATCAAGGATCGGAATGGGGTGGTACGTGTAGGTAAAAGGGGGCTACGGGTAGGTTTAAAGGGGCATGGGTAGGCATAACGGGGATACGGGTATATATAAGGGGGTATGGTGATGGTCGATTCCTTTCATCCATACCTGCGAAACGATCAACGGGGAAGTATCAAGGAGGGTACAGGTAGGTTACAAGGGGGGTACGAAAGGTATCAAGGGGTTATGGGGAGGTATCAAGTGGGTTCGGGGAGGTATCAAGGGGGTATGATGAGGCATCATGGAGGGGGGGGGAACGGGGAGATATCAGAGGGGGGGGGTATGGTGAGGTATCAAGGGGGATATGGGGAGGTATCATCGTCCAAATGAAACTCGCAGACAACAGTTGTCTCTCTGTCTACATTTTAAACAGCAACCTGTGTACCCTGGCTTGCCAGGGTACAAAAACCACTAGTATTGTTATAATTTTATTTTAAGTTAGTAGATTGTTATGATTTTACTATATTTTATTTTTATTGTCTAATGTCATGCACCTAGAGTATACAGATGTAAAATTAAAATACTGAACCAAGCTGAACTGGACTGACAGATTAGGCACTGTTACGTTGAAACGCGCATGATGGTGCGTGTGAAATGCGCACGGTATTATGTGTGAAGCGCGCGCGATAGATCTGTTCGTTTTGTTTTGCAGAGCATGCAATAATAGAGTGTATTTACCTTTGATTTGAGTTTGCATTGTTGTTAGAAGAAGCTTTGTATAACGTTGATAATTTTCGTTAGTCGATATTATTGGAGAATTCTCTAGATCTGCTTGTTTACTATCGATCGAATGAAAAATTGGAAAATACGCCATCGCCGATTGTTTTAGCAACTGTATGGCGACGATATGTAGCCATACTTTCGTACTTTGCAAAGATGGACATTTTGCGCTTATGTTGTGCCATAGCCTTGTGTTTATTATATTAAAAAGATATTGAAGTGTATATTAAACTTTTGAGTGCAAAATTAAAGGGTTTTTGCTTCTTTTCTCTGGTTGTTTTTTTTTCTGTCCAAATTTAGGGCACCGGTGTGGGTTGCTTCCCTTGGCCCAAATATGAAACTGCCAAGTAGAGCTAGCTGTAACAGACGAATTATTTTGCGGGAGCCCTGCTGTTTCCAAGGGACGCGTCGGAAATCATGAAGTGACTGTTCTAAGAGACTCTGGCTGCAGTGGGGTTATCGTCAGAGAAGACCTAATCGCTAAAGAACAGTTCACTGGCGATTCAAAATGGACACTCATGGCCGACAGTAAATGTGTGAAAGCGCCAGTTGCGAAGATTCAAGTCAGCACCCCTTTCTGCATAGGCGAAGTAGAAGCGGTTTGCCTGAAGAAGCCGCTGTATGATTTGATGATCGGGAACATCGACGGCGCGAGACGACCCGACGACCCCGATTCAGAATGGAGTCCTGCCTCAACCCAATGTGTCGAAGTTGTGGAGGAGGATCCATTGCCATTTCCCGATGGAGACCTTACAGAGCAGCTACGGGACAATGTGGCTACTCCGGCTCAGCCCTGCCGACCAGAGATCGTCGGTGCTGTTACAACCAGGGCCCAGGCCAAGAGAGACAAGACGACTACGCCACTGAAGGTCGCCGACAAAAGCTGCCATCGTGGACAGAGATAAGCTGATCCAGCTCCAGGAAGCTGATAGTACTTTAAACAAGTACAGGAACCGCTCCATCTTTCTCTGTCCTCAGCAGCCCTGATGGCTTCGCTCAGTGTCAAACCAGTCCATTCTCGAATGTTGTCCTCCCACCTCTTTTTCGGTCTCCCTCTTCTTCTACCTCCTTGCACTGTGCCTTGCAGAATAGTCTTTGCAAGGCCTGATGATCTGGTGACGTGGCCATACCATCGGAGTTTCCGTTTCTTCACCACTGTGAGCAGGTCATCGTGTTGCCCAATGGCCTAGGTGATGGAACACTATAAACGCCTATTCGCTGTTCTATACAACGAAACGTAACGTTTGGAGAATTGTTTAACCTTTTCTGGAGACGAGACAGCCGGATCACAGTGACACAAGCGCCTGTTTGACCAATATTTGGTTGTCTTAACATCGTTTTGCTGTTCCTCACTTTCTCACAATAATTTAGCTGACTTCTGCTGCGTGAGCCGACAACACTATCGTGGAACATTAAAAAAATATATATTTTAACGCCATACTTCGACTTTGAGGCAATAGATCGAAAATAGTTGGAAAGGGGAGAGGTGGAAGGGGTGTGCAACGAAAAAAAAAAGTGCCTTGCGTGTTTTTATGAGTGAGTGTGTGTGTGTGTGTGGGGGGGGGGTGCGTGCGTGTGTGTGTTTGTGTGTGTGTGTGTGTGTGTGTATGTGTGTGTAGGTGTGTGTGAGTGTGGGCCCAGCGTAACAGATCCTTTTAAAATTAACAATCACAGTTGTTCTACAAGGATAAAACGCTATAACAAAAATAACCCTCTTTGATATAAATCGATCCATTCGTTTGCTTATGCACCTATTTATAGCAACAACGTTGATTTTAATGATAGCTCCTCAGCAAAAGCGCCCCGGGCGGCTTGATTAATTTGCTGTATCAGCCATCGCCTTGAGTAGCTCTATGGCTAAAAAAAAAGCGCGATATAAGAACGATTTTTTTTACAAAATTCAAAATAAATCGTCGCTGGATTACTTTTGGAAAAAATTTTGCCCTGGTTACGACCTTGTGAATGACGTAGTCTTGGGTGTTTTGTGGCTGCAGAAATGAGAGGTCTTTGCACTGGTTATGACCTCGCGGAGAACATCAACCCCTTGTCGTGGGTACGACCTCGTTAATGACACAAGGTCTTGGACCAGAGTTCAAAATCTGGAAAAGAAATGCGAGATGACGTAAGGAGAAAAAAGAAGAAAAAGAAGAATGGGGGAAGAGGGTGGGGGAGAAGTAGAAGAAGAGCAATAACAACGACAACATCAACAATGACGACAACAACAACAACTACTACAATGATAACAACAACAAATGTAATAAAATAATTTAGAATAACATCGTGATGCCCCTTTGGGGCCAAGAAGTGGGCAAGGCATTCTGGACTATAATGTACACATTTCTAATTGTGTTGGAAAAGTGAGTTATAATCTTAATCTGATAGGTAAAAGGTAAAGGTAAAGGTAGTCCCATAGCCTTGTGGCCGTAGGGGAGCGTGATGTTGGAGATCACACTTATCTTGGGCCAGCGTAATGAGGGTGATGCCCAACTCTCTCCCTCGCTGCTTTACCTTCCCCACCCTCAAGAGAGTAGGTACTCAATCACAGTTGAGTCAACTGGGGGCGTTGTTGTTTGTCGCTTCACACCTTAGCGGTCACTCATCCAAGTGCTAACCGCACCGGACGGTGCTTCACTTTCGACACAGTAGCGAGTGCTCCAACCACTGCACTATCCGACACCCCATCTGATAGATCCCCCCCAAAAATTAATTAAAAAAAAAAAACCAAAAATGCTCAATGACGATGTTAGTCTAGCATGCATTATATAATGCAAGACTTAAGTTTAGACACCTAGCACAGAAATTTTAGTCACATAACAGAGTGGTCGTAAACTCGTAAACACCGATGGATAATAAGTATATTCTAAAGTGCCGGTCGTCACAAGTGAGACTCAAAAGCAAAATAAATAATTCGTTTTAGGTTCACACGCATCTAATCATGAGTGAGAGCGAAAGCAACATCCACACACATATTACATGACATTGTTATTGGTTTAGGTCCAGCGGAATCCACACACACACGCGCGCGTGCACACACACACACAGAAACACACACCTACACAAACTGTACATGCACACTTTCAAAATTCTGTTAATGAACATTAATGTTTAACGCCTACACCCACCATTGGCGATATAACAGACGGGGATAACCATCCCAGGAAAGAGAGGGTAAGGACCTAAATCAACACTGAACCGCCAGAGCACTTATACAGCAAAAACAGACAGTGAAATTGCCATAGGTATTGTTACACTCGTTTGATGTTGGTGTTTTTCTATCAGTAGTTGATTCAGCCCCAATGCTGAAGTCCTGATAAGGTGTAACTCGGATTCGTTTATCCACGCAACCCGTTCAATCAGCAACAAGCACAGAGTCGTCGAATGAAGTTTTCAAACTTTATTCAGCGTTCATCAACAACTGCATACAATCGCCTTTTCACTTTTTCTTCCTTCACACAGAGCATCGAATATAAAGTTTTTCTGTACTCCAGAACACGGTGGAACCATCGAGTATGATGCAATTATAACCAATCACAAATAAATTCGTCATCACTGTCTTACGTCATACAACATTCTTTTCAGTCCAAGAATTTTCTCAGCTGTCTACATTTATCGCGAAGTTTCGATCGACAGTAAACAAGCAAATCTAAAGAATTCTCCAATAATATCGACCAACTAAAATTACCAACGTTATACAAAGCTTCTTCTAACAACAATGCAAACTCAAATCAAAGGTAAATACACTCTATTATTGAATACTTTGCAAAGCGAAACG
Source organism: Oncomelania hupensis (assembly GCA_036898135.1). Taxonomy (NCBI): domain Eukaryota; kingdom Metazoa; phylum Mollusca; class Gastropoda; order Littorinimorpha; family Pomatiopsidae; genus Oncomelania; species Oncomelania hupensis. The sequence goes on along the minus strand of CM072511.1, from coordinate 48,561,637 downwards.
ATTAGATCTATCGTGCGCGTTTCAGACATACTATCCTTCGCGTTTCAATGTAACAGGTATATATATATAACATATATATATCAGCAAACTATTTTGTGATTGTTGGATATTACGAGCCAGCGCCTTGAGAAGCTCTCTGAGCTTGTAAGTGCGCTATATAAGAGAAATCTCTTTTCTTTTCTTTCTTTTATATATGTAAATATGTGAGAGAGAGTGTGTGTGTGATAGTGTTTATAATGTGTGTGATAGTGTTTATATGTGTGTGTGTGATAGTGTTTATATGTGTGTGTGATAGTTTTTATATGTGTGTGTGTGTGTGATAGTGTTTATATGTGTGTGTGTGATAGTGTTTATATGTGTGTGTGTGATAGTGTTTATATGTGTGTGTGTGTGATAGTGTTTATATTCAGATGGACACTGCAGTGCACCAAAATTTCCTTGCAGGTGTTTGTTGGGACAATAAAGATTCTGTATTCTGTATTGTATAAATTGGTCTCTTTTTCCCTTGCCCACCACGGAATTGAAACCTAGGTCATCAGGTGTGCCAGGCGAACGCTTTCCCACTGAGCTTACGGCTGTGGGACAAATCCCAACTGCTTTGGTTTCCTCAAGTGATAAATACTTTAACATGATCCAGTTTGACCACCTCCCCGCCACAAATCCCTTTAAAATGCACAGTGAGTATTGCCCCGCTGAAAAAAGCTTATAACAAAACAACAACAAAAATCTCATTCCAAAGTAAAGTTGTTGTTTTTTAAATCAATAAATTGTTCTTGTGCCTATTATTAGCTACGACCGCTCTACCGCTCTAGCACTAACAATGTCTACTAGACGGTATTTTACCGTACTGATGTGCCGTTCAAGTTAGAGGAAATCAACCCCTGTCAGAACAGACATGGAGAATTCAAACTTTGGCGGTTGGTTTGAGCAACTAAAGCCCACTGTATCATTGTTTAATGTAAAAACAACATCGTCAAATATTAGGTGAAATATTTTCGCGAAACGAAACGCTCGCGAGTATTTTATTTTCCAAGTGCGAATTTTTATATTGAGTGCCTATGGTAAAGTTAGGAATATGACGTCAGTTTTGCTACGTGTCGTTCGCCATTTTTTGTATTCTTGGAAAGAATAAAATGGACGAATGTTAATGATAATTCTTTTGTGTGAAAGATGGTGATTAGTTCTAATAATAAAATTTTAGGGAAAGCAAAGGGGTGGCGCAGTGGATAAGACGCCAGGTTTCCTATGCCGAAGGTCGCGGGTCCGATTTGAACTTTTCCTCCAACTCAACTTAAATCCGATTTCTTCATTTGCCAACAATGAACAACTACAACGAGGACGAAAATTGAAAGCTACGTGATGACAAAAACTTATTTCGGTAACCACGACGGAAAGTTTCGCCAAAATATCATTCCGATTTCGAAGAAAAATAACGGAATATAATAAAAGAATCGAACTTGGAAAAACGTGTTATGTGTTTGTGAAGTGTTGGAAAGAAATGGTGTATCTTAGTTCTGGGGTAAGTCGTGAAAGTCAAGGAAGTCCTTCATAAGTAGTGATCACCCGGTAACATCAGATTTGCGACAAATATGTTTCGCCAAAAATACACACATTCTTAATCTTGAGGCTTTTAAACTTTGATTATTTTGTTAACCAATCAGATTTGAAATGTTTTTTGTACACACAATCATACCATTATGATGTCAATACCAAGTATGGATTGATAGTAATAATCTGACAAACACGGCTTTTCACCAAAGTTAGGACTTTGTGAGTGAAGCGCGATCTTCGTTCAGGTTACAACCTCACTAATGAGTTCAAACTTTGTCCTGGTTACGACCTCGCGAATGAGGTGACGTATCCTTGGGTCTTTTGCCCAGGTGATGACCTAGAGACTTAAACGAGGTCATTACCTCAAGAATGTCAAGACTCTTTCACCCAGCTTGAATGTCACCTCGTGGTACGAACTCGCGAACGACGTGCGACCTGTGCCCGGGTTAAGTGTCTTAGTGGCTGGAGTGAGAGGTTTTTGTCCTGGTCGCGAACAGGAACCTTTTTACCTTGGTTATGACCTCATATATAGCACAATGCCTCTGCCGTGGTTTCAACCTCTCCAACAAAAGTGCGAGGTGATAATTATTATGAACAACGCCAACAAACAAACAAGCAAGCTGCTAAGGTTAGGTGCGCAAGATAAAAGTGGCCAATTTTCACTGTCCATCTCAGCAATATGATTGCTCATGTGGTTCAGTGTTGATTTAGGTCCTTACCTCTTCTTTCCTGGAGGGTAATCCCCGTCTGCCATATCGTCAATGGATGGTATAGACGTTAAACATCAATGTTCAGTCTTATACAAATACAAAGGAGGGGAGTGGGGGGGGGGGAGAGGAGAGAGAGGTGAGAGAAAGAGCGGGATTGATTGATTGATTGTTGCTTTAGGTCCAGCGGACTCTTCCGAGCCAAATCAGGACCGGACAACCCCCGATCCGCATAAAAGATCTGCTGAAACAACCCTAGTGGGAAAATTGAATGCCCTCCACCGGCCAGTCACTTTACAATAAAGACATCCCACGCAGGGGACGGCTGAGGCTTTAACCCTTACCCAACTAATCAAACCCCCGGTTACAAAAACAAAATAGAATACAAACATCATTATAAATTATCAACAAAACACATACATATAAAATGCCTATATTGCTAAATAATAACATCATATGAAGCCTTAGTGACCACCCGGCAGAAAGCGTCCAACATTCCCAAGCTGATCCAACAGACCTCATACACAAACAAGGAGTCTTGTCCAGGAAGAGTTTTCAAGAAAAAAGGTAGGTCACTGATCCAGCGAAGAAGATAGTATAGCAGATTGATAGGACAGAGCAGGAATGAGAAAGAGCAAATGAGAAAGACAGCGACAGTGGGAATTTAAAGCACTAAATTTCCAGAAAGTGGGGGTACTATTTATACTGAAACCCCCGGCACTCCAACCGGGGTACTGTTGCCGCAGTGAATCGGTCATGCCTATAAAGGAAAGACAGTTTTTCAACTGGTGCTTTCACTTTTCCCTGTATAGGTTAGAACAGTCTACAGTAGCAAGATTGCTCATGACCCCAAGGGGTGGGAAGGAGGGAGGGAGAGAGAGAGAGAAAGAGAGAGAGAGAGAGAGAGACACTTTGACACTTTGAGATTTAATTGTTAAGGCCACCAGCCCATCACAATGGTAGGCATCACATACAATATAAAATAATCTTTAAATAATCTTTAAAATAAAAGGACAATATTAAATACATATCATTTACAAGTTTCATAAAAAAAATGTTTCGAAAAAGCATTCGCATCATATCACGCATGAAGGTAAATTTCGATAACATACAACATTGCAGTTAAAAACACATTCAGTGTAAATTTTTCTTTCTAATAGCAATTGCTTTGTAAATAAAGTACGCAACATTTCTAATAATTGTTTGATTTTGGCTGGACATAAGCAGTACAAATCTGGATAAGCATGGCTGCCTTGTAAACTTCAACGGAATAAGATCATCCCGAATGTCTGTGTATTTGGGACAAACCAGTAACATATGCATTTCAGTCTCTTGAACATTTGGACAAAAAGGACAATTAACATCTATTAGACGATCCTTTCTAAATTCAACAAAGTGTGCATTCAACGGTGACATTCCAATTCTAAACCTAATAATTGCTTTCCTTACTGCAATATTTCTAATTAAATTTAAGTATTCACCGCAAACCACTTCACGTTTGAAACAGGAATATACATAGTAAAAAACATGGTCGTCTAGCGCAGAACTCCAATCTTGTTTAAAACAATCAACAAGTCTTTGTTTAAATTCAAAAATAAACAGTTTTACATTTCCAACACCCTGTGTTTCCCAGACAACTCCAAAACCAAATCTGAACAATACGTTTCGAACTTTGCAAGCCCATGTAGTATAATTCTGTTGCTGCAGATACAGTAACATATTGTATGCTTTCTTCGAAAATCTGTGATTTCCAAGCATAGTCAATCTAAGCCAAAATTTCACACATCTTGTGTATGTCATAACATGCAAGGGATATCGCCCTGTTTCACCATATATCAAGTGTCTTGGAGATTTGGTGCTAACTCCCAGAAAACGTTTTATTGCTGACAAGTGAACCCTTTCAATACATTCCTGGTCAGCAGTTAAACCCCATATTTCTGATCCGTATGTTAAAATTGGCTGAATTTGTGAATCAAAAAGTGTAAAAAAGACTTTGGGTGAAAATTCTCCAAGTGACCAAAGTAACTTCATGATGGCTGAAACGCCCTTCCTTGCTCGTTCAGCTAAATCCTTAAAAGTATAGGAAAATGTTAATTTGGTAGACATGAAAATCCCTAAATATTTGTACATATTAACAATTTTCAAAACTCGTCCATCAAAAAACCACTGTTCTCTCTCGCCCAAAAATCCTCCATTACGGAATACAATAATATTCGATTTGTCCAAGTTAACAACAAGACCCAGTCGTTTTGCACTTTCACAAAGAACATTCAGCTGATTTTGCAGCCCAACTATAGTATCAGAAAACAACACTACATCGTCAGCAAAAAGCAAAATAAACAATTCAATGAGTTCAGGGGGTAATTGGATCCCGTGTTTACCATGATGTACAATATCTTTCGTCAGTTCATTAATAAAAAGGGAAAACAGTATAGGAGAACATACTTCTCCCTGCTTCAGTCCCTGTGGACACATAAACTCATCAGACAGGTCTGCACCAGCACGAACACGTGCTTTAACAACATTGTACATGCTCTGTATTGCTTTTGCTAATTTACCATTCAAACCTGATGTGTATAGAACCTTCCAAAGCTTCTCTCTACTAATGGAATCGAAAGCCTTCCGAAAGTCTATGAAGGCTACATACAGTTTTCTGTGTCTTAATAATTGTTTCTGAACCAGAGCCAACAGAGTAAATATGTGGTCAGCAGTACTATGTTCCTTCCTGAAACCAGCCTGCTCTTCTCCAACGACATTGTTTTCTTCAATCCAATCTGAAATACGTTTATTTAAAATATAACTATACAATTTACTGCTAATATCAAGAAGGGAAATCCCTCTGTAATTATCAGGTACCGTGACATCGCCCTTTTTATGTAATGGTTGCAAAAGAGACATAGTCCATTTATCAGGAAACAGACCATTGTCAAACAAATGATTAAAAAATTTAGCAAGAAATGGCAAAATTTCGTCCAAGCTTTGTTTATAGAATTCGCCAATGAGGCCATCTGGGCCAGCCGCTTTTTTATTTTTGAGTACTTTGATAGCTGATTGAATTTCACAACGTGTAATAGGAGAATTTATGTACTCACCATCTAAAGGATTTGCATCATTTTCTGAATCAAAATCAACAGCTGCATTGCAATGCTCAAAACTGACATCAGAATTAAATACGTTATAAAAATGTTCATGCCATTGTTCAATTGAAATGCTATTACATGCTGATGAACCTTTCCTACGCAAGGACCGCAACGTGTCCCAGAATTTCCGTGGATCATTTGATAAGTTATTCAATGTGTTAATAATTGATTCTGTGTGTGCTCGTTTCTTATTTCGAATTAGTTCTTTATACTGTCTTCGTTTCTCAGCGTAAGAAAATCGATCTGCGTCACTATTGGACCTGTGAAACTTTCTCAACTGACTCCTTAAATGTTGACGGCTTTCTCTGCACTCTAGGTCAAACCACACCTTGACTCTCTCCGTCCCCGCTGTCTGTGTACTTTTCATGCACTCGCCAGCAAGCATGAAGCAGTCGTTAAATTTGGATAGAGCAAGGTCAACATCAGTGTCAATCAGCTCCATTGCCTCTGTCAATTTAACATTCACTGCGTCAGAACGCATTATATCTACAAATGTATCTTTGCTGTCGTCATTCCAAATATATTTGATTATCTTAGATGAAACCTTATTGTGTTTGGCTTGGATATCAAAGTCATGTGTTGTAAAACCAAACTCTACAATAGCGTGTTTTGATTCTATGACAGGTAAAATATTCAACATTTGACAATTGGCTAAAAGTGAATGAGATACAATGAAATAATCAAGTACACTTGAGCCATTTCGAGTAACATAGGTAAAACTTCCGGAAAATGCTCTCGACACAATTCCATTCAATATACAGAGTTGGAACTCCTCACAAACGGCCAGCAAGAGACGACCAAAAGCGTTAGTGGTTTGGTCAGATGAAATTCTTGTTGTATTAATATCAATATCAAAATAATCGTCTTGTTTGTCCATAATTTCATAAATGTTATCAACAGGGTCTCTCGTGCTGGCTTGCGAAGAACCCGTTCTTGCATTAAAATCGCCACATAATATTAGAGGTAAATCATCGTATTCTCTTACAATCTCAAGCAGGCAATCTTCAAGTAGAGTCACTCCATTGTAAATATCAGTCTCTTCAGAGAGAGAGAGAGAGAGAGAGAGAGAGAGAGAGAGAGAGAGAGAGAGAGAGAGAGAGAGAGAGAGAGAGAGAGAGAGAGAGAGAGAGAGAGAGAGAGAGAGAATATCAGAATGCGAAGTAAGACAGGTAGTTTTTTTCTGGAGATAGTAACAGATGGGAGATTTTAGAACAATGGCTTTGTTCCTTGTTAGGCTACCTCAGGTTTGTTCATCTTTCATGGAATAACGAAGCTTAACGTCCTATTGCGTAAGCGTTAAGGACAAATCACCACTTCGCCACCTTGACAACACTGATCATCATCATCATCATCATCATCATCATCATCATCATCATCATCATCATCATCATCATCATCATCATCATCATCATCATCATCATCATATCAAAACGTTATATATAGGTGAATGAATGCGAATGTTTAGAACTGTAAAGAGAAGGTGAAAATACCGAAATTCTGCTGTTGAAAATAGGTCTAGTCTAGGCCTACGATTACAGTTAAACCAAAGAGCTTATTACGGAAAGAGGGGGAACTTCCATTATGTTCTATACAAAAATGCGAGACGCTCTCACAGATTATTTCCCTTTGCTCGGGCTGGCTATATTTCATCATCTGCTATATGAATGATCTGTGCGTGGTAACTTATTGAGCCTATGCCATTGCAAAAGAACATTTTTAAGGCAACGTTTGCAAAAACCAAACTTTTAACCATCATTATTATTAACATTCCGCTACAGCTGTCTTTGTTTTTTTTTGGTTTATGTTTACTTATTGACATTTATTAGGTGCTTTTATGCTGCTTATGTGTGTATGTCATAGGTTCGTTTTCTGCCCTGGAATTTCTTATTTTTTAATCAACGACAGATATTTTAAAATTAAAATATGCATGACAGACTGTTTCATTTATCCGAAACTGTGTAAATCCGTAATCGTGAGAGAGATAGAGAGAGAGGGGGGGGGGGGGTGTTGGGGGAAGAGAGAGCTCTGTCATTCAATCAATTAATCACAATAAAGCACAATAACAAAATGTTTCACTAATAGTGTGAATTTAATTTATATCAGGTGTCCCCTGTAGTGTTTTGATATCTAGTTTCGTTTTTAAATGCAAGGGCATTCATCCTGTAGTTATTTGGTTGTTCACGTTAAGAAGAAGCTCGCTTGGGAGAGGGGCTGTGGATGGCAGTTATGCTTTGAGTCAAGCTTACATAAAGCGATGCAAGAAATCAATAAGTGTTTGTGATTACACTGCAGAGTGTTGAGTGCTCGTTACTTTATCTATATCTACTGTATACTGCAAGTACAAACTTTACATTGGCGACGAGGACGGGATTCCCTCAGACTACGCGACAAGCAATTTTTAGAAATTCAAATCTAGATCTAACCGTTTATCATGGCTGCAGCACCGTTACCTTTCGGGCCATACCCTCCGTTTGACTGCACGTCTGATGGTCGAGCGGTGAGGTGGCAGAAGTATGTCCAGCGATTGCAGATTTTTTTCGTAGCGTACAACATTCGAGACGATCGACAACAAAAATCCATGCTGTTGACCTTCGCAGGCTCCGATCTAAATGACATTGTTGAAACATTTGCGGAACAGGACCTTCAGCCTCTCGAAGACGAAACACACTTTGGCAAGCTCGTTGGTGTCTTGACTAAGTACTTTAACCCAGAAATCAATGTAGAATTCCAACGCTATCAGTTCCGCCGTCTACAACAAAAGACTGACAACATTGACGAGTTTTATTCAGATCTAAAGCAGCTTGCAACCACATGCGGTTTCGCAGACCCAAACAGCGAAATTAAATCTCAGTTGATTGCTGGGTGCAAGTCCCCCAAGGTGAGGGAAAAAGGATTGGCAAGCCCCAAGTTCACGTTGCATGATCTTCTGACGTATGCACGCACTGTTCAACTGTCTGCTCAACAAGCCCAAGCCATGAATTCTGACATGCAGACTGCTGCTACAGTAAACTGCGCATGCAAAGGCCATGCATCAAGTCAAAACCCCGAACCCGGCGATGTCAACTTTGTACGCAAGCCGCCGCAAGGTCGTCGACATTCTCAGCAGCAGCAACAACAACAGCAGCAGCAGCAAATTTGTCGCTATTGTGGAGGCAGCTGGCCACACCTAGGAGGCAAAGAAAGATGCCCAGCTTACAACAAGCAGTGCAGTGCATGTGGAAAAATGCACCACTTCGCTGCAGTTTGTATGTCAAATCCCCCACGACGCCAGCCTGCTCGTTCATCCAAGACGTGCGTTGTGGATGTTGAAGAAGAAGAAGAAGAAGAAGCATGTTATGTGTTTGCCACATCTGGTCGGGAATTGCCAATGTTCCCTGTTACTATCAACGGAGTCGTCTTTTCTTGCCTTGCTGACTCGGGCTCCTCTATCAATTTGTTGTCGAAGAGTGATTTTGACAAGATTGTTCCCCAGCCAGTTCTTGAGCCCACAAGAAGAAGAGTGACGGCCTACAGCAGCGAACAGCCCATCCCGTTACTTGGCACATTCAACGCACATTTGTGTTACGGAAACACAAGCATTACTGCACCGATTTGTGTTGCAAACTGCAACGAAAGGGCCATTCTCAGCTGGCAATCTTGCAAAAAGCTCAAACTTCTCACCACAGTCAACCACCTAAAGCCAGTACACGAAGAGCTGCGTGCAGAATACCGAGATCTTTTCAACACTCTTGGCCGTCTCAATGATAGGCAAATCAAGCTTCACATTGACCGTGAAGTTCAGCCTGTGGCCCAGCAGTACAGACGAGTGCCGTTTCATGTCAGAGAAGACATCGAGAAGCAATTACAGAAGGATGAGGAGCTAGGAGTCATCGAAAAAGCGACGGGGCCAACTCCATTGGTATCACCTGTTGTTGTCGTCCCTAAGCCAAAGCAGCCAGGAAAGGTGAGAGTCTGTGTTGACATGCGCGCTGCCAATAAAGCAATTAAGAGAGAGAGGCATGCCACGCCAACGCTGGATGAGCTGAAAACCATGCTTACGGGTGCCACAACCTTCAGGAAGCTAGACCTGAATCAAGGCTACAATCAGTTGGAGCTTGATGAAGAGTCAAGGTACATTACTACATTTGCTACGCATGTTGGTCTGTTTCGATACCGCCGCTTGTTCTTTGGTGTCAATTCAGCAAGCGAAATTTTTCAAGAAACGCTGCGACAGGTGTTTTCGGACCTGAACGGTGTGGTCAACATCAGTGATGACGTTCTGTGTTACGGCTCATCACAAAACGATCACGATGCCAATCTGCGTTGCCTGTTTCAACGACTGAGAGAAAAAGGGCTCACTCTCAACGGTGACAAATGCGTGTACAACAAGCAGTCTCTCGAGTTCCTGGGTCACATTTTTGGCAAAGATGGAATCAGGCCAAGCCCTGACAAGCTGGATGCCATACTCAGCCTTCCCACTCCGAGCAACGCGTCTGATGTGCGCAGCTTGCTGGGAATGATGAATTTTTGCGGCGCTCAACACATTCCCAACTATGCCACGCTCACCAATGAGCTGCGTGAGCTAACAAAGAAGACCACGCCCTGGTCGTGGACTGACACTCATGACAAAGCCCTCTCTGTACTCAAGCAAGAGCTAGCCAAAGCTACTTTGACCCAAAGAAAGCAACAGAGATCTACACTGATGCAAGTCCAGTGTGACTTTCTGCCGTGCTGGTGCAGGAAAGTTGCGTAATTCAGTTTGCAAGTCGAGCACTCACTCCCACGGAGCAGAGATACTCACAGACTGAAAGAGAAGCACTCGCCATCACATGGGCTTGCGAGCACTTCCACATTTATGTGTTTGGTGCTCACTTCACGATCTACACTGACCACAAGCCGCTCGTTTCCATGTTCAGCAATCCACGCACCCAACTGTCGACACGGGTGGAGCGTTGGGTCATGCGCATGCAACCATATGACATGACCGTTCTCTACCGACCTGGCATCGACAATCCAGCTGACTACCTCAGCCGCCACCCCACCTGTGCGTCGACTTGCAGTCTGGCGCAGGACATGGCTGAAGAATACGTTCACTACACCGTGTCTACCTCCACACCAAAGGCCATGACATGCGAAGAAGTCGCGTGCGAAACTATCAGGGACCCCACCCTTGCAGCTGTCATCAAAGCTATTGCATTAAATCAATGGCACACAACAAGCGATGGTGTTGATCACAAGACATTTCATGTCTTGTTTTTGTGCCGCTCAGAGCTGTCTCTTGCATATGATGGTCGCATAATTTTGAAAGGTCACCAGATTGTCCTGCCTGCTTCACTGCAGATGAAAGCCATCAACATTGCGCATAGTGGGCACCAGGGCATCGTCAAGACAATAGCGCTACTACGCGAGAAAGTTTGGTTTCAAGCCATGCAGAGCCGTGTGGAGATGGTTGTCAAAAACTGTATGACATGTCAAATCACCACCCCAACTGTGTCGCGTGAGCCTCTCTGCATGTCGGAGCTGCCCAAAGGACCTTGGACTGAGCTATCATGCGATTTTGGCCATTTGCCTAATGGTCAATATGTGTTGGTTGTCACAGATGACTACTCTCGATACCCTGTTGTTGAGATACTAGGATCCACTTCGGCTAGCAGTGTCATTCCCCGCCTTGATTGCATATTTGCAGAATTTGGCCTTCCAGAAACCTTGAAGTCTGACAACGGACCCCCATTCAACTCACACGACTTTGCTCAATATTGCCTGCACATGGGCATCAAACACAGGAAAATCACACCACTGTGGCCGCGCGCAAACGGTGAAACTGAGCGGTTTATGCGAACCGTCAAAAAAGTCATCCAGGGCTCGACGCTGCCCAACTTCAAACAAGATTTGTACAAATTCTTGCTGGATTACCGCACCACACCTCACTGTACCACTGGTGTTGCCCCAGCCACAGCGCTCTTTGGCCGGCCCATCAAAACAAAGCTTCCGCAACTCCCATTGCAATGTTGTGAGCAGGATGCTGGTATGAGAGGGAGAGATGCGCAGCAAAAAGCCAGCATGAAGCAGTATGCTGACAAGAAGGCCTACGCCAAGCCATCATCCATCCAGGTGGGTGATCCTGTACTTCTGAAGAACCCCCACGCCACAAAATCCAGCACTCCCTATCAACCCGAGCCTCTGATTGTGTGCAGCAAGAAAGGATCCATGATAACAGCCCAACGCGGACAGCAGTCCGTAACCAGAAACAGCAGCTTCTTTAAAAGATCCCCAAGGCCGCCCACTACCAGTGAAGTGGAACACGATTACCAGGATGCATACAGTGAAGCAGAAGAGGAAGACGCCATACCTCCTGCAAACCCCAATACCCACAACGACACCAATGACAACAACATGCCCAACATATGTATGCCAAGACGCTCAATTCGAGACCACAAGCTGCCAGCAAAGTACAATGATTTTGTGCTTGCTTGATATGCAATGTTGTGCAGTGTCTCTGTCGCCTTCATCGAGGATATTTTTTTTATTTTTTTTAACAAGTTTATTTTGATTTTCTCATGAACTGAACCCCTTCAAGTAATTGTGTTTATTTTTTTTTCAAGGATTTTTTTTTAACAGTAAACAAACATGCCAAAAAAAAGAGAAGAGAAGGACAAACAGACTTGAGCTTGTTTCTATACAATTGATAAACGGTGTTAGGAACTGTTTATAAATCACACAGAGTGCTTTCTCCTTATGTAAAAAAATAAAAACTGATTCTATATAGTTCAAAACTCAAGAATGTGTGCTGCTAACTACAGGAATGATTTCTCATACTTTGAAAAACAGTTCAAGAATTATTGTGCGTTTTTTTATATTTTTTTTTATTTTTTAAATTCTGACACTATGAAGATGGGTCTGCATTGTTTTAGACTTTGTTATGAAGGTTTTCTTCAGACTGTGAGTTTTGTTTCTAAGGAAGGAGGTGATGTAGTGTTTTGATATCTAGTTTCGTTTTTAAATGCAAGGGCATTCACCCTGTAGTTATTTGGTTGTTCACGTTAAGAATAAGCTCGCTTGGGAGAGGGGCTGTGGATGGCAGTTATGCTTTGAGTCAAGCTTACATAAAGCGATGCAAGAAATCAATAAGTGTTTGTGATTACACTGCAGAGTGTTGAGTGCTCGTTACTATATCTATATCTACTGTATACTGCAAGTACAAACTTTACATCCCCCTAACCCCCAACCCTCTCACCTCCCACATCACTGGCTTAATAACATCAGTCACTTCATGGAAAATAATTAATTAATCAGTCAGAACAATCAGAACCTAGACTACAACATTCCATGCAATATAGATCTAATGCGCAGAAATTCACAGATCAGAACAAGGATTGAGTTTCTACATTACATTTTTTTCCCCGTTTACACTCAAACGAAAAGGGATTACAACAGATCAAGGACCATTTTTGTGCCTAGGTAAGGGGTTATCTTGCACAGTATTTGATCACGAGGAGAAAACAGACGTAGTCTAATTTAACTTGTTAACATAAGCAGTTTGACGAAGCCAAACTGCCAATCTGACAACATCTACTTTTGAAATATAAGCACAAATATAATAGTCAAACAACCTAGAAACAACGTAAACAGTGAGCGACCTTTTGAACGTAAACTGTCAGCAAGCAAACAGTTTTTGTTTTAGCACATAGAATAGATATAACATGAATCACTGAAGCCTCTCCCCGATTGTTTTAACAACACTGCAGCGGTCTTGGTTTAGGCCTATATAAACACACAAAAAAGAAGTTTTTCGATTGCAATTTACCTTTCTTTGTCTCTTGGAAACTTGAAAAAGAACTTGCCATCACAACTTTTCTTGTATCTGGCATTACGGCAATTGATGGCTGTGCAAAAGTCACCGCCCTGGTTTACTCGGTCGCCTTTTGTCTTTCTGCCACGAGCCATTTTTAGCATGTCGACAAGAGAGCGTAACTCGTATCTTCCGTCTCGCAGTTCTGTACCAAGTTCTCCCTCTTTCTATAATACACTCTTTGGTTAAACCTAACACAAGCCATAACCCTAACCCTAATCCTAATCCAAATTCTAATTAACTGTAATCCTAACGCTAAATATCAAAATTTGTCTTAAAATTTTATTCCGTATCTTTCCGTAATAATACAATTATGAATGCGCAAAACGATGCGCGAATCGACGTACATGCTCCTAATATGACCCCCAGAATTTCGGATTTTCCCTGTGGAAAAGGATGTGCAACGTTTCGATCAGTTCCGGAAAAAGGGCGGTAAACTCCACATTTGGCGACGCTTAATTTTATTAACCTCCGCTTGATAAACAGGTCTAATTATCAGAAAACTAACATATACATAACGCACATCAATCAATCAATTAATAATCAATCGCTCAAATCATTGGCCACAGCGACAACACTAGCGTGTCTGCACGCAACCTACTACAAACAAAATCAACGCATGCATTCCTAGTAATGAATATCGATTGGACTACAAATCCATGTTCTTTCTAAACGTCATATTTAGACTCTCTCTCTCTCTCTCTCTCTCTCTCTCTCTCTCTCTCTCTCTCTCTCTCTCTCTCTCTCTCTCTCTCTCTCTCTCTTTTTTTTTTTGTTGCTCGCTCTCGTTCTCCCTCTCTTTCGCTCTCCCCCTCTCTCGCTTTCCCTCTCTCTCGATCTCCCCCTCTCTCGCTTTCCTTCTCTCTTGATCTCCCCATCTCTCACTTTCCCTCTCTCTCGATCTCCCCCTCTCTCTCGATCTCCCCCTCTCTCGCTTTCCCTCTCTCTCGATCTCCCCCTCTCTCGCTTTCCCTCTCTCTCGCTCTCCCCCTTTCTCGCTCTCTCTCCCTCCTCCTCCAAATCCTCCTCCTGATCCCATCCTCCCCTACCTCCCCCTTTTTTTCTATTTCCATACTTATCATCATCGTTATCACCACCTTCATCCTCCTCCTCCTCCTCATCATTATCATTAATAAAATCACCACCACCATCACTAACAACACCACCAATGTTCATGTTGATGGATTTCGGTTGTGGCCAACAGCTTGGAGAGGATTGGGTCTCGCCAAGTCTTTCTTGTCCAAGACACCATGACATGTCTGAATAGAACAAAACGTCACAATATAAAGCACAGGCGCGCGCGCACGTTCACAGGCACACACTCATACACACCCAAACACACACAAACACGTTATTTTAGTACGAAGGAGAGAGAAAGAGGGAGAGAGAAGAAGAAGAAGAAGAATAAGAAGAAGAAGAAGAAGAAGAAGAAGAAGAAGAAGAAACCGTTAAACGATGAAAAAACAACAACATTAAGATGAATGAATTTAGTTGTCTTTCCCAGCCATACAAGGACCTAGCACCCCAAACGAAAAACTCCTTCCTCTTTCTCTTCCTTCTCCTAATCCTTCTTCTTCTTCTTCTTCTTCTTCTTCTTCTTCTTCTTCTTCTTCTTCTTCTTCTTCTTCTTCTTCTTCTTTTGATTCTTATTCTTCTTCTTTTCTTCTTCTGTTTCTTTCTTTCTTCTTCTTCTTCTTCTTCTTCTTCTTCTTCTTCTTCTTCTTCTTCTTCTTCTTCTTCTTCTTCTTCTTCTTCTTCTGCTTCTTCTTCTTCTTCTTCTGCTTCTTCTTTTTTTCCTTCTTTTTCTTCTTCTTAATTCAAATACTGAAGTCAGGTTGTTTTTTTTTATTAAATAGAATCAAACCGAATACGAATAGTCTTTAATCTGATTTCACAACCTGAACGTAGAACCCTGGCCGGAGGACATCACTCAGTCAGTCTCGGAAGCGGGTTGGAACGTTGACGACCCATCCACTTCTTGTGATCTGGGACGCTGGCGTTGGATTACGAACAGGAGTAGAGCCATGGACAAAAGGTTCTGGGGTTGTGGAGATGGCGGCTCGCGCAGGATTCTGGGGAACACTCGGGACGTGTGAGGCGTATCCTGACTCCCTGGACAACACGGGGAAAGTAGGAGGAATCTTCTGCGGTTCAGGCACTGGACATGTTTCGGTAGGGAACAGACCAGTAGGTCGAGTACTATTGTGGAATGTCGCAGACGGCCTGGGATGCCTGCGATTGCGTGGGAAAGTGCCCGACGTGGTCTGTACGAGATAAGACTTTTGGGTACCACGTTCTAATACCGTTGCTGGACTGGACCATTGCCGGTCATGATCCAGTGTGTGCTTTATTTAACGGGTTATGGTACCAGCTAGGAACAGTTGAACAGCCATCGAGCGAACATGGCGGAAGCTCTCTCTCGTACCCACCGCTGCCATTATAACATGTTGGCTAGAGGTTAACATAATATTAACACATTTTAAAATATTAATATCAGTGCAATTGCTATCTGTGACACGATGCAGAGGTGTTGAGTGTGATGGTGCCTCCTAGAAATGTACTTGTTCATGTACGCGTCAAAATTGCACATACTTACGTGCTGCCACCATTATAATTGCACCGGGCGAGATCAATTAAGTCATATTGTAATGTAATGCATTGTATTGTTTTGTATTGTATTATACATTTTATTTCCCCATCATAATTATACACTCTATCAAAGTAGGCAGGCTAAGCTTTCACAACTACTGTACAAACCTCGTATATCTTGCAGCACCATTACCTGACAAACATGTATGTGACCATGTCAGCACCAACTTGTGAAGAGGGAACAAAAGCTAGTAGATGTCGAGGTTCACTATTTTAATCGTATTCTGATTGTAAGAAATACAACTGGGCGAGATGAGAATGATTAAAAAAAACATTCTATTGTTGTCAAAAGTCATCATGCCCCGGCAATTTGAACTTACGAACTTAAGACACGTGCTTGCCAATTTGAAATATAGAACATTGTTCTGATAATGGGATCAGCGGGCAAATGAGGCAATGGGTGCATTATTACACTTAACAACGGTCAGAGATAGAGCTTCAATAACAACTTGTCAAACTTGTTGTTTTTCCTCAGGTTTACCCCTAGTTTAGAAAATAAATTGTAGATGATAACAAATGGTGAATTGTTGTTGCTGTTCCAAGTTTCACCTATACTTAATCCGTAAACCTAATTACATTTGCCGCTTAAATTTTATATTAAGTGTGGGTTCATTATTTGAAATGTTTTCTTATTGTAAGAAATTAGGAGTGGAACAGGTATGGAAGCTCGAAGTGGTGCGATATACCTGTGTCATGTTGACGTTAATAAAAATTAAACCGAGTTCAAAAGTATGCCTATGCCACCTACGTGTATGTAGTCTTGTCTTCTTTTTTCTCTCTATCACTCTCTCTATTTCATTTCTTTCTCATTTTCACACGTTGTCCTAATGGGTAGATTTCATCACACAACGTACTAACAGGAATATTCTATTCTCGGTGTTATATGGGCACCCGTATCTTTTTGTTTTTTTTTACCCACGACTGAATATAAAAAAAGTATCCTATTTTATCTTATTATATACTATCTTATCTTAAATAAGGTAGAAAATAGCGACGGGGAGCGCAGGTTAAAGAGAATGAAAGTGTGCAAATGTACTTGAATGCAATGCAATCACTTGCAAATGCTTGCAATTTTGATGGACGTTTGTGGAGAGCCCTGAGAGACAAAAGCATTGTAATGTAAATGACACAGAATCCAAGACAAAATTCTGGCTGTAGTGGATGCTGAACTGACACACGAGAATGTTTATAATTTGTTGGCATTGTTACTTAACTGCACCTTTGAATACTTCATTAATATCACTCTTGTGATGTGAATGATTTAATTATAGAGGTATTTATATTAACTGCACATCTATTTGTGTCCCAATATGCCTTGGATGTGCATTGATGTACTCAAGAAATATTCATCAAATGTGCAGTCTGAGAAGTGGAGAGAGTGACATTTCTTGCGCACATCAACATTGCTTCCTCAGCACATGTAGGCTACACTTGTTAGCACGTTTTGACCCATGATGAACACCCAGAAATGTTCCTATCTGGTAACATCGACTTTGGTCGAAAACGTGTTCAAATTTGAACACATGCATACATTAATTCTCACGTAATTAGACTTTACACAGTCGCAAGGTGTTCTATAAACCCTCTCCCCTACACGCACAAAACATAATAAAACAAATGTGAGCGAAGCTGAACACAACAAAAACATCTTTTACATTTTTTATATAAATAATTAATCCAGTATTTTTAATTTTTAATTTTATTTTTTGTTGGGGGGTGGGAGGTGGGTGTGGGTCACCAAAGAAATTTGTTCAAATCTGAACACTTCTGATTTGTCACTCTTGGCCAGGCCACTCTACCTATGTCATCTTCTGTCAAAATCCTTGGTGTCGAGCTTGAGAATACCCTCTCCATGTCAGAATTCATCCGCAAAACCTGTCAAACATGCAACTTTCATCTCCGTAGAATAGGCCTTGTCCGCAAACATCTGACCACTTACGCTACTGTCAAACTCATTTCCTATCTTGTTTTGTCACGCTTAAACTACTGTAACTCTCTCCTGGCTGGACTTCCTTCTTCTATTTATCTGCTCCAACGTGTTCAGAACTCAGCTGCACGTTTGGTTCTCAAAAAGAAAATATCTAATCATATCACTCCCTTCTACATTTACTCCACTGGCTTCCAGTGTCTCATAGAATTATCTACAAAATCGCTATTTTCTGTTACAAGTGCGTCCATGGCTTAGCCCCTCCTACCTCACCCAGAACATTCAATTCTATAAGCCTTCTAGAAATCTTCGTTCTTCCTCTGACACCCTCATGCTTCACTGTGATGATATTCTGGGGAAGATACGTTTATCTTACTAGGGGGTAAGACTTAATGATAGATGGGCGATGTGCTACCACTATCGATCGTTCTTTTACCAGAATTCCGAAGTTGTGTGAGATACAGATCACGGCACTTTGGTCACATAAAATTTATATTTGTTCTCGGGATTTTTAGTATCATTTGGCTCAACTTGAGATCCGTGATGACTAATCAAAAGACTAGATTATTATGTCTCGAGAGAAGAAAACTAATAGCTACACAACAGTACAAATAGAATGACACCAGTCGTATGTATGTAATTTCACTTTTTATATATTCAACACAAACTTTAACATTTCTGCATTAACCGGTAAATTAATAATTAATATAGTTCAAAGTGCTGGGAAAGTTCTTTAGCAGGTTTTCTTCATCCTGTGCTAACTGCGGTTACGATTTTCACTGTTCGTAGTTTACTAAATGTTCTAATGGTCTTCTAGGTTTTCTCGAGGGTAAAACTCAGATGGCATTTGCGGGTGACTTATCTACTGCGCGTCAGTGAGTGATGGAGTCCTTCTGGCAAGCCTTGCCTCTCAGGTTTGAGCGGGTGAGTCGGGTCGCTCGTGTAGCTGTGGGGTTCGGACGTGGCCAGGTAGACTCTTGATTGTTCTCCTTTGGTGCCACGGGAGCGAAGGTCAGGCGTTCGTCTCCACAAACCTTATGATCCCAGAGCCGACCTGTAAAAGTCGGAGCTCTGGCTACAATATTCTCGTTAGCTATAAGTGTGCGGTTGGTCCTGATTTGGCTCGGAAGAGTCCGCTGGACCTAAAGCAATAATCTTGTATTGTATTGTATAAGTGTGCGGTCTCCTCTGCAAAGTGTCTATAGCATCAGACACCTGCAGGGTTCCCATATGTACAATTCGATTCGAATCTTAAGGCTAAGATACATCAAACCACATGCATACTGTCTCAGAAACAATAATCTGTTTCTGTAACTATATATATCAAGAACATATTATTAATACATGGCAATCAATATACAATAAACATACACATATCAAAACTACTAGTGTTATCTTACTTGTAGACTCTGGGACTCGTGAAATCGTCTTTTACGTCTCTAGCACTCTCTTGATGAGATGGAGATAGACGGACACTGCAGTTTGTTCCTTTGGTCGACCCTCACAACTGGGCAGTTCGTTTGCGACTGACCAGCTGAGATTTGGTCCCCAAGGGTATGCAAGAGTTCCCAGCAGTCTTCGGACCAATCGTTTAGCTCTCGTTTTCTTTAATCTCGCATATACGGGATTAATCGTTTTATTATGAATATTTTCTCCCCATTGCTCTAGTCACTGGACGCGCATAATTATCCTTGAAGTGGAGTGTCAGGGGTAGAGTGGAGAATAGATGCAATAACGATTACGCGGAGCCTAGGCTACATAGTGTCTCAGTGACTCTGGTCACAGTGAAGTAGACTGGCTAACAAAGATGAAGTTATGGTCCGTTTTGCCTAAAGTATGCTATTTAGTCTTGGATCGCTAAGTCTGTTAGATGGTATCTTTAGCTGTTGGCGGTGTGCCTGTCTCAAGGAAGTTAATTTGTTATGTGTGTGCTGCTTTTTAGATAACTGTTGTAGTAACGTCCAGTTTCGTTCGATGGTATCTATTTTGCGCTAAGCTAATTTCCTACATTTTGTCGACACTATTTCTGCTGTTACATTCACATACCCCGCTACAAGCTCTCCTCTGCTGGCCGTCGATCTTTCTCAGAGCTTGACCCTTCAACTTTGAACTCTCTTCCCCTCTCTCTTCGCAGCTCTTCAAACATAGCTACTTTCAAATCCAACTTGAAAACTCACCTCTTCCTTAAAGTTAAATGTTTCTGATCTTGCCTCCCATCATCATCGTCGTCATTCCTCCATTTGTTTAGCTTTTTTGTTTTTGATTCAGACCACCGCCACCACCCACCCTATCACCCATCCTTAGCTCTCCCTTCCTCTCTCCCTTCCTCGTCTCTCATTCGTAAGAAAGTGTCTGATTTTATTTTGTATGAAGCCGGATGTTTAGAATGAATGCGTGAGTACTGCGCTTTGAACTGATATTGTTTATAAGGAAAAAGCGCTATATTAATATCCTTATTATTATTATTATTCTTATTATTATTATTATTATTATTATTATTATTATTATTATTATTATTATTATTATTAGACCCTCCGTATTTGTACTTTCTCAAAGGTCAAGGTCAATGTGCTTCACCATTTTCTAAAGGCTTTTCGCGCTGTACCTCTTAACATTGGCCAATGTTGATAAATGTTTCGTTGCAGGTGGTTGGCAGTGGCCTATTATCCCATGTTGTTTTTTTTAGCTTCGTTAGTATAAAGCCCAGTCATAACACTGCCAACAAAATTCAGTTTTGAAAATGATTATTTTTCGGCCATGTGTTGAGAGTTTCTGGAAATACATTTGAATGGGTTGCCATCTTGTTAAAAGATCATTTTGTGCATTTTGTTTGTGCCCGTATGAGTTGCATAATTTGACATGATGAGTGCGTCATCTAATACTAGAAGGTTGTGTGGGGTCCGCGTGGTGCCTACATTGCTCTGTTCAGATGGACCATTACTATATGAACATTTTGTCATTATCATCAAACATTTGTTGTTGGTAATTCCCAAAATTGTGTGCCTTGACGTCAAGCGTACAAGAAAAGGAAGGAAGAAGAGGACGAGGACGAGGAGGAGAAGAATTACATTACATTACATGATTATTGCTTTAGGTCCAGCAGACTCTTCTGAGCCAAATCAGGACCGGACAACCCCCGATCCGCATAAAAGATCTGCTGAAACAACCCTAGTGGTAAAACTGAACGCTCTCCACCAGCCAGTCACTTTACAATAAAGACATCCCACGCAGGGGACAATGAGGCTGTACTCTAATTTATCGAACCCCCGTTTACAAAAACAAAATAGAATACAAACATCATTATAAATTATCAACAAAACACATAAATAAAATGCCTACATTGCTAAATAATAACATCATAGGAAGCCCTAGTGACCACGTGGCAGAAAGCGTCCAATATTCCCAAGCTGATCCAACAGACCTCACACACAAATAAGGAGTCTTGTCCCGGAAGAGTTTTCAAGAAAAAAGGTAGGTGACTGGTCTAGCGAAGAAGAAGATAGTATAGCAGATTGATAGAACAGAGCAGGAATGAGAAAGAACAAATGAGAAAGACAGCGACAGTGGGAATTTAAAGCACTACATTTCCATAAAGTGGGGATACTATTTATACTGAAACCCCCGGCACCCCAACGGGGGCAGGAGAAGAATGAACGAAATAAAGAAAAATAGAAAGAAAGAAGAAGAAGAAGGAAAAAAAGACGATAATGATGATGATGATGATGAATGACCAATTATTGCACCAGGTTTTATTTTATTATTTATAATTATAGTAATTGTATTTGTAATCTGTACTAATTTGATTTATGTGCCTTTTATATATTTGTTGTCATCGTTGATGCAGCAGTATGAGTATTTCTCTGTGTGTGTATGTGTGTGCGTGTGGGTGGGTGGGTGTGGCGAGAGGCTAGATTTAATCAGCACTACGTATACTCGTCTCAAATAAGTTAAACAGTCGTAGTAATCGAAGTAGTAGTAGATGTAAAAGTAGGCCCAATGTGGTCAACAGATAAATCGTCTTACTAATCTATCATCATAAAAGGTAAACAATACATAGGAAATAACTCCTTCCGCCGTCCGCCATCTTGACCTGTTTATATAAGCATTACAACAATTCAATTTCTAATTCTATAATTTATATTCCTTCTCATAAACATGATTGTTTATACAAATACACATTATAATTATAATTCCATTCCCAGTCAAACAATCTTGATTCATCCTCATTCTCACCTTCATCACCCCTCTCCATGTTATAGCACATTGTCTCCCTTCATTCAAATTTATTCCTCTCTAGCATACTATAACACAAAGTCACCTCTCCCTCATATTCATCACCCCTTTCTCTCTCATTTTAACATATATGCTTCATCATCACCCTTTACCTCATTTTGGCAACAACATAAACACCATTATTCATTTTACAGATTTAAACATGAAAATCATATGATAAATACTATTCAACAAAATATTTCCCCTTCGCCTTCATTCAACATCATTCATTCACGTACGCATGCTCGGAGTGCATAGCCACTAAGGAAATGAGATACTAGGCACCAACTCACCTTTAGGTCCTCGGCCTGTGAAGTAACAGATAGACAACAGGACACCACAACACAACACAATACAATTTGCTGAGAGTAGATGGTTTGTTAGTACACTATACTATACTGCGCTCATGGAGCATCTCAGTACTGACGAGGTCACTGAGCCTTGGGTGGTCCCTAAACAAAGGGTACACGCCCTTAAGTTTAGACTCTACACGTATTTCCTACAGAAATAATGGCAGTCATAAACCTTCCACTACTGCTACAGAATTCCTTTACCATAGCAGCATTTACAGTACTTTGGACATTCTTGTCCTGACGTAGGAGCAAGACCTCGGGTGGTTCCAACATAAGACACACTACACTTATGAAACAGACTCTACTTCTATCCTGAGATAACACAGTCACAAGTCACATTCCATAAAAAAAAACGTCTGCTAGTAAGCGCTCCCAACCTGACTCTGAAGTCCAAACCTTCTTCCAGTTCACAGTACAAGGCATCGAGTTTCGTTCAGGCCATTTACCTATCGAGCTATGAGTTATGCACATGGAAACCATACATACCTAACCTAACATACGCAATAAAGACTGCTGATTCAAACTTTATACACTACTTAACTAGAGATGTGAAACTCTACACTATATACAAAACTGGCACAGCTTACTTAGCGTGCGCCGAAAACTCGTGTCATCACACAACACCCCTCCCTCCTCCTACCACCCTAGTTCTTAACACCTTGAAAAACCTAACTACGACGCGAACTTTTCACCACGCTAGCTACTAAATACTCCTACTGAGGAAATCTGCTGGTACGTTGTCTTTCCCTGAAATGTGCTCTACAATCATGGAGAATGGTTGCAATTGAAGAGCCCACCTCATCAGCCGGTTGTTCGTGTTCTTCACCTGTTGTAGGTATTGTAACGGCATATGGTCTGTCTGCACAACAAAAGTTCTCCCATACAGGTACTGGCTAAACTTCTGCACTCCCCAAACCAAAGCAAGACACTCCCTCTCGTCCGGACCTTCTTGGTTCTTGGACGCTTCCAGTGTTGTTAAAGCGCTCCCGCAGCCTTTGGACAACGGAGTGGGACACTCCCAGCCGCCTGCCAACTTCTCTCACCCCCACCCTTTCCTGAAGCCATGCAATAGCTCTGCCTCTATCCGCATCAGTCAATCGTCGCCTTGGGGGCATGTTTAGAAATGCAGCAAAAGCGCTGCCATTTATACCCAAAAAAAGCGCCGATTGTTGAACTGAACTCAGAAAATGCAAGCCTTTCGCGTGCAAATCACTTTTTATTGTTGAAAATGTTGCTTTATTAGCAAGACAACAGTAAATTAGGGTCATTTTTTTTCTAAAAATTGGGTTTGTTTTTCAACTCAGTGCAGAAAGTTCAAAACTCACACATGTGATTACTTGTCAGAATAAGATTGTCTTGAATGTAACTGTACAGGATGCAACAGTGCATCTCAGGAGCTTGTAGAGCTGCTTGTTGCATATGGTGCCTCTGTCAACGTGACTGGTTCCAACGGGATGAAAGCACTTGCTGCAGTCAAGAACAAACGCACAGACATCGCATCACTCCTGGAAAATGCCACCTGTAACGCCGGATTGTTTCAGGAACAATGATTTCACCATTGCCCTCAGCTATGACCATCTGGAAATGCTGTTGATGATGATCCGCTTTGGGGTAATAATGAACGTTATTTAAAATCACATTATAAATATTTATTTTCTACCTATTAACATAGCCCGATATTTTCTTTTTTTTACTATTTGTAATAATGTTACCAAAGACTAATATTTTCTTATATTATTCCCACCTACATTGTCCAATCACTCAGTATGTGATCACCTGTTCAAATAATTTTTTTTCTGTCCACCTCTTCTTTGTGTGTAGCAGCATTGACTGCTTTGTTCTGAATATTCAAGGAGCAGTTTGTGAATATGATAAACTTTAAAGAAATAGACAGAGACACACACACACAGAGAGAGAGAGAGAGAGAGAGAGAGAGAGAGAGAGAGAGAGACAGAGAGACAGAGAGAGACAGAGAGAGAGAGACAGAGAGAGAGGGCACTACTAGAGGCATTACCTACATCCGCTCATTATCAACCTCACATTAGCTTTCAGGAATTGACAGTTTAACCTTCGCTATACGTTGCTATTTTGCACCTTTTTCAACCGTCATGTGAAGAAAACTACCCATATAACAAGAAGAAGGGAATATTCACATTAGTACGTCGTGTGAAGAAAACTACCCATAGTGAAAACGAAAAGGAGTCCAAAAACTGTTCAACAATCTCTCCGTGTCGTCTCTGTATGTGTGTGTTTGTGTGTGTGTGTGTGTGTGAGAGAGAGAGAGAGAGAGAGAGAGAGAGAGAGAGAGAGAGACTATACACACATAGGCTGTAGGAACACAACTCAGCTCGGTATAGATTTATTAACAACATCAGATTTTAAGGACAGCTTTTGCAGGACTTCTAGAGGTTCTCGTTATTTTGCTGCTATTGCTTTATTCTGACGCTGGTAATACTGACAAAATAAATGAAAGAAAATATAAATAAAACCTCGCATGCATGTGAGTCACGACTATAATTATGAAAGTGACGTTGTAGCCCATTGTAGTAAATACATTACAGAGATTCAAAACACAAGTATGTTTGCACGTTGTCTCAGTCGCAAGCAAATAATTGCATAAGAATAGGATGTAAACTTTTGTGTGTAACAAGAGATCCGTAGGATCTCATCTTTGATATGATGATGATAATCATTGTTGTCAGGGTGGCGACGTGGTGATCGTCCTTAACGCTGATGCAATAGGACGTTAAGCTTCGTTGTTCCTCCTTTTGTGTGTTTTCAATATCAGATCCGTAGGATCTCATCTTTGATATGATGATGATGATCATTATTGTCAGGGTGGCGACGTGGTGATCGTCCTTAACGCTGATGCAATAGGACGTTAAGCTTCGTTGTTCCTCCTCCTTTTGTGTGCATATAAACATGTTAAAAAGATGTTTATCGTATATCTGTTTCAATATAGACCTACTAGCAGATTACCCTCGCATGCATGAGAATATGTGGCTGGGTCCTATCCTATCCTATCCCGTAACTCAATGATCGTTGGGGCACCACAGATAATCGTATAACCAGCGTACTCCATCTTTCTCTGTTCTCAGCAACTCTCATGGGTTTGTTCAGTGTCAAACCAGTCCATTCTCAAATGTTGTCCTTCCACCTCTTTTTCTGCCTCCCTCTTCTTCTGCCTTCTTGCACCGTGCCTTGCAGGATGATTTTTGCAAGGCCTGATGCTCTGGTGACGTGGCCGTCTCATCGGAGTTTCCGTTTTTTCAGCACTGTGAGCATGTCATCATGTTGTCCAATGGCTTGTGATGGTCTGTCGGATTTCGTTGTTGGTGATGTGCTGGGTGCAGCATTTTAAAAGATACAGCACAGTCACACACGTATACCTCACAAAGCTACTCAATTATGTAGGCTTATATAGATAGAAGATTTGGCAACTGAGTATCCTCTTCAAAGAGAATTTGCAATGAAATATATGTGCAAAATCCTCTCATATGTACCCCTAACAATTGCACATAACTAGAAAGAAAAGAAAAGGAGAAAAAAATCTCTCTTCCTCTCTCTCTTTCTCTCCCTCACTCTGTCGCTGGCGTCATGCGACAGAAGGCTCGGAGGAGTCCGCTGGACCTAAAGCAACAATAAATCAATCAATCAATGAATCAATGCGACAGAAGGGAAGTAATTAACATAACGCGAAATTACTTTTCTTTCCTGAAGTCGTTTGAAGCCATCTGGCAATTTCATGTAATGACCAGCTTTCCGGCGTTGTGACGCTATATTTTGTATGGCCCAACATAAAATTGATGAATAAACTGGAGACTGCGCAGTTTAAGTAAACACATATTCGAGTAAACCCATTGATAGGTTTCCTCATTTAATTATTAAAGTACGGGGTAAATTATTTACAATAAATACTCCTTTCGTAAGAACACAGTACAGAAAACGTTATTTGAAGGCTTCAGAAGGCCGGAATTTTCGGCATTGTGACGATATTTTAATGTTCTGCGCTTGCGTCTGTCCCAAAATGAAATTGTTAAATACGCTTGAGACTGGGCAGTGTATGTGTGCACATTTTCTATTAAATTTATTAATCATATATTTGCCTTGCAATTTATAATAAAAGTACGTGCAAAACAACTGTTTTGGCGCATGGCAGCGAATACGGGAACAAAAATGAGTTAGATGATATTGTCATTTCTCGTTTGTTGCGCTCGCGTTGAGGTAAATAAAAAATTGATAAAAACATCTTGAGTGGAATCTGTCATTGCGCAAAGTTTTAAGTACAGGGTGGGCCAATAAAATGTTACCACTATTT
The DNA here is from genome assembly GCA_036898135.1 of Oncomelania hupensis. Classification (NCBI taxonomy): domain Eukaryota; kingdom Metazoa; phylum Mollusca; class Gastropoda; order Littorinimorpha; family Pomatiopsidae; genus Oncomelania; species Oncomelania hupensis. Next base: position 48,534,892 of record CM072511.1, on the reverse strand, counting down.
AATTGTACATAACTTTGTACAATGAGAACGTTTTCGAAACTTTTCTTTACAGAAATGTCACGGAAGCACCAAATTATCATTTGATACCAAAGGTTTCCCACTTTTTCACTCATTCTGTACACAGTTTAATAATTGATGATATGCTCAATCCACGTTCCTCTTCTCTGGATTACAGTTGCAACACGCACATTGAAGTTTGTGATGACATTGCCACACATCGCAAGTGAGATTTTCCGAATTTCCTGACGGATGTTGATCTTCAGGCCCAATGGTCTGTGGGTTGTTGTAGTACACTCTCTCCTTCATGTTCCCCCATAGGAAGTAGTCTGCGGAAGAAAGATCAGGGGAGTGGGCAGGTCATGAGTTGTCTGTGCGCCATGAGATAAGCCTATCTCCAGGAAAGAATTATTTGAGGAAATCCAGTGAAAAAATTGATTATGTTTGATATCAAATGATAATTTGGACATTTTTGTGAATAAAATTTTCGAAAACGTTCTCATTAAAAAAAAACTCACTTATTTACGATTAAAAAGTGGTAACATTTTATTGGCCCAACCCTGTAAATTGAGGCAATATTTTAAAAGATACAACATACTACTAGTTTTGGCTATATTTTTTGACGTAACAAAAGCATACGACCGCGTTTGGCATGCTAGACTGCTGTATAAATTAAAACAAATTGGGTTGTCTGGTCGTATATATAATTATATTAGTACTTTTTTGAAAAATAGAAATATAAAGGTTAAGGTGGGGAACTCATATTCTTCTGGTTTTGCTACTATATACTGATATGGGAATTCCACAAGGTTCTATAATATCTCCAATTTTATTTAATATATTACTTTGTGATTTGCCAACAGTTTTAGGTAATAGAGTAACGCTTGCTCAATATGCAGATGATCTAGCTATATGAATGAGTGTAAACTTAAAAAAGAAAACCTCTTTGTATGAAATAAAACACATTGAAAAAGTATATCAAAAAGAAATAAACAACATCACTCAGTTTATGAATCAAAACGGTCTCGAACTATCAAAAGAAAAAACAAATTTGGTTCTTTTTAGTAATGGTCGGGAACCAAGACAACTTCCATAATTAGTAATTGAAAATGAAGAGCTAAAATATGTTAAAGAGGTTAAATTTTTAGGAGTATATTTAACATGCAAGTTACTTTGGAAAAGACATATAGAGTATGTAATACAAAAGGCTGTTAGAAGTTATAACCTATTTAAAATTATAAGCAAACAATCTTGGGGACAAGATGAAAAAACCTTAGTTCATTTAGCTATTCCCCTAGTCAGATCAAAGTTAACATATGGACAGGAAGCATATTTTTCTTCTCCAAATTGTTACCTAAAAAAGTTACAAAGCGTAGATAGTAAGGCAATAAAATTAGCTTTAGGAGTGCCTATTCATACAAAAACAACAGAAGCATATAAACTTGCAGGAATTTTGAACTTAGATGAATATAGGAGATTATCTTGTGCGAAATATATAATCCGAGCTAAAGCTGTAAATAATAGTACAAATGAAGAGATTTTTATTAGATCGGATGTAGATTTTCCAAAACATGCCCAAAAGGTGCACTGTTTTCAAACAATAGCAACATATACTAAAGATCTTATCCAGTTAAATATACCACATATTGATAATTTACGAAAGGACATAATATCACCAGTACCTCCATGGGAACTTGAAACAGCACATTACGATATACATTATTGTAATGAAAAAAAGAGTCAAAATCCGAATCTTCTTGCAGTTGAAGCTCGGAGTCATTTATGTGAGAAATATTCAGGAAAATTAAAAGTATACACTGACGGATCTCTTTTAGAAACAGGGGAAACAGGAGCTGCTTTTGTTATACCAGATTTGAAAATATCAGAATCGTTTTATATAGGACAAGGTTATTCTATTTTTACTGCGGAATTAATTGCTATATTAATGGCTCTAAATAAAAGTTATAGTTTATGTCTGAATCTATTTAGTATAGTTCTGTGCGTAAATTCCCTATCTGTTTTAGATGCTCTAAAATCTAATATTCACTGTGAACGAAAAGAGATTATTTTTTAGATTAAGAACGTTATTCATGAATTGATAATTAGTGGTACTGAAGTAACATTTTGCTGGATTCCATCACATTGTGGATTTCTATATAATGATTGGGCTGATCATGCTGCAAAATTAGGTGCATTAAATATTAATTCCCTATCAGTTAAATTAAATCTGTCTTCCAAAGAAATTCAAAACAATATTGAAAATGATATTGTAAAGAAACTTCAATTCTATACAAACTATAAAAATATTCGTGGATTTTCCAGATCAGTTTCATCTATGGCAAACAGAATATTATTAAATTCAAAACATATATTATTTGATTGTATTCAGATTCATCCTCTTTTGCCACTTGAAGTAAATACTATAACATCAGTTAAAAACATTAGCAATGAATTAAGTGTGGGATTGGCAAAAGTTTTAATCAATTCTTCAGTTGCTCGTTTTATTTAACTGAAATTGTTATTATTCTGTTAGATAGATCGTAATACTCCCTGTGTGCATGTTTGTGTTTATATGTGTCTGTTTAAATGCGTGAATCTGTATGTATGGTCTTTATCATCTCGATGAAAAAAGACGTTAATAAAACAACCAACCAACCAACCAACCAACAACATACTAACACTTTGTACCAACATATTCCGTCACAAAGTTACCCAATGATAAATTTGGATTGTTTACACAAAAGTGACCAGATTGAAAACAAAAATATTAGATTGAAAACAAAAATATTATTTCATAAGAGTCTCTTTGACAAGGGACAGGTTCATTAACACACATACAGACAAACACACACATACAACAGTGTAGAAACGCCGTTGTGATGACTTTCATGAAACTCTGCATACGTTACTTTGACATTTTTACGAATTAATTTGTCCATTTTTTGAAGCTAACTCTAACCCTAACTCTAACCCTAACCCAAACCCTAACCCTTAACCTAACATGTAACTCCAGAGGAATCTGCCCTAATTCACCAAAAATCATTTGAGAAGGAGTAGACGTACCTAGCTTTAAAATTAGTTTATAAAAACGCAGTTGCAGTTTAGTGGCAAGGTCACTCATTTGTGGGCACCATATCTCTGAACCATAGGAACAGTAGTTTTCTCAAACAGATCAATTTGAATTTCTAGTGGTAACATAAGCTTTCTATTTTTTCTTCAAAGAGAAAATATAACTTTAGCGTCACAATCAATTCATTCTGCGACGGCGGCCATCTTACCCAGCAGGCGAAGTATAGTATCCACTAGAGCTACCTCGCAGGCAAGGTTAGAATCTCGCGCGCTTTTTGTCTCGCGTGTGGTGGTGAAACCGTAATAGAGGGCTTACCTCTCTCTCTCGTTATATATTGCAAGTCAGTAGCGATAGGCAACAGATCCCAGGCTGCCAGTTTTGACTCGTGTAGCAATTATTTGTATTAAATACTATAAATTGCCGGAGGACTTCCACAATTTTTGTCCGTCATCGTCTTTGTCGTCTAGCTTGAGACCTTGCTGCTTGTAAGTATTTTGTTTTGTTGTGTATTCATTCAAAATTGTGTGTATGCATGTATGTGTATGCGTGTGTGTTCATTAAATCAACAATTTTTACGTTTCGTTTGGTGTTCTCTTTCAAAATATCCCCACCACTCCCTCCAAAAAATAACATACTTTACTAAAATTTTATTTAAAGTCAGTAATAAATCAGAAGCATTGCAACACGGGCAAACAAGGTGTCAAACAGCGACCTTTTCAAATTTTATGTTGACCAGGACATGATTCTAGATTTACACAACCTTATTTGCATAATGAACATTTTCCAATAAAATGAACACGGAATGAGTGAAAAGGATGCGTGCAGTTTGTGCGCTCTAAGTACGGAATAATCTGTTTTTGGTTAGAAATGATTTGGTATCCAACCACCTCCCACCACACATACAAGCGCATCAAAATCAACATTTACAAATACAAAACACAAACAAAGCAACTTCATAATTTGCACCTTTTGCGTCATCGGATCCTTTGCCAATTTTGTGTATTCGGCTACCGATTACGCGTAATCAGCAACTTTTGAACCACCGTACATTTTTTGTGTCAGTTGTACATAAGCTATTTACTTCTCTATCTCATATCTATGTTTTGTAACTGTTGTAAATGACTGAAAGAGTAGAGTCCGTTTTTCATATTGCGCCTGATGATTTAGATAATAATATAATTAAGTTTAATATTTTATCAGTTTTTATATTTCTATCACCGACAAAATATAGCCAAATGCTTGCTAAAGTAGAAGGCAACAGAATTATAGCATTTAGAATGAATGGCTCTTTCAAATTCAGTCAACAAAGCTTGAACATACGGGCACTTAAAGAATAGGTATTGAATATTTTCTCTTTCGTCCTCACAAAACGTATAACTGCTATCCTGCTCTATTCCCATACTAGACAATACTGCATTAGTTCCTAAAATTCTGTGAATTATTCTAATTTGCAGCCACTTTAAATGTATCCGTAACTCCTTGTATCTTTAAAAATATTATTTCCCATGATAATCTTTATTCCATTCTTTTATCCCAGTTCTTACAACAATTTGGTTTTACTTCATCATTAATTAATGCCTCATAAAATATTCGTGCGCCTCTAGGACATTTATGTAGAAGTCTCAGCACTTTACTGGTTTTGTAATCAACACAGTAATACCCTTCTGCACACAAAATTCTGACGTTAGGCCCCCATACACTGTCAAAGAAGACTTAATATTGTTAGAAAAAGTACCAATCCATCTAAAAATTAATTAATTTCAACCTGTTCAACTTCTCTTCGAGAATATTAATTTGAATAAAAATAATTAACTTCGTAGCAATATCGTTTTCATCCGTGATAATTGTAACGTTTTTATCCAGTTTAGATATCCTCTTATTAAAGTAATTTCTGTTTTCTAATGAACAAAAAAAAAATGAAGTTATTTTTTCTCCTTCAGCAATCCATCTAACTCGTGAACGAACAACACTGCCTTCACCACTTTGTCCCTTAATTAAACTAATTCTCCTTTACTGTTAGCTAATTCAGTTTTTTTTTAATCACCAAATTTCTCTTTTTAAAACTTTTTATCAAATTTTTTATATTTGGCACTGTACGTAGGAAAACAATGTATACTATAGTAATTAGACAGTACTTTAGGAAACATCAAAAGCTTATTGTTTGGCAGTGAACATATCCCTCCACAAGAAAACACCATAAATCTTTTCAAAAGTTCACACAATCCTCACATCTAGTAACCGCTTCATTTAAAAAAAATAGCCCAATTATGCAAGATCATCTCTGATTGGTCATTCTGATACAGGTTGAACAAATCCGCGTTTGTTTCCATCTACCTAAAAGTAACCCCCCACCCCTTCGCACAACAAGTTTATTAATAGCTGTCAGAATGACACTGACCAGATAAGTGCCTCTTTGAAACTGATTAGATGAGTTCCTCCGTATTTCATTATTTGTTCACGTGCAAACGTGCAGTCTCGAAATATTTCTAATTTGTGTGTGTGTGTGTGTGTGTGTGGGTGTGTGTGTGTGTGTGTGCGTGTGTGTGTATGCATTTGTGTGTGACACATGACCGGTAAATTAGACATAAAATAGTGACCGGTAGCAATGGTTAAAATGAAAAGCAAGGTTTATATAATTATCCTCTTTGCTTTTGGTTCTTTATTTTAATTATTAAGCTTAAAGCGCACTTGAGGTTGAGACCTACATTGGCTAAAACGTACCAAATGTCTATTTCACGCTAAGAGAGGACAGTACGCTTTTATTACAAGTAGGCCTATAAACATTTTTGGAGTCTAAAAGTTCCGAAAATGTAATCTTAACTTCGAGTCCGACCTTTGAAAAGGTCGTCTGCTATAGCAGTAAATGGCGTAAATCTCCCGGAAAAATAGAGGCACATACACCCAACAGATGAACGTGTTCAGTTTCTTCACCACTGTGAGCAGGTCATCGTGTTGTCCAATGGCTTGTGTGATGGTCTGTCGGACTTCGTCGTTGGTGATGTGTTGGGTATAGGAAATGCCCAGAAGTCTTCTGTAGCACCTCATCTCCATGCTTTGTATTCTTCGTTGTAGATCTGCTGTGAGGGTCCATGCTTCGCAAGCATATAAGAAGATGGAGATGACAAGGGAGCGCAGCAGTCTTACTTTGGAATGTAAACTGATGGTCCTGTCTTTCCAAATGGGCTTCAACCTTGCCAGGGCAGCATTTGTTTGTGCGATCCTGGAGAGGACTTCCTGTCGGGACCCATTGTCTGATACAATGGCTCCTAAATATTTGAAGCTATGCACTGTGTTGAGGGATTGGCCTTGGACTTTGATGTCCGTGTTGATGCCATTGGTGTTGTTGGTCATCATTTTGGTCTTCTCTGCACTTATTTCCATTCCATAAGCTCTGGAGGTGGTGTCAAGCTCTGGAGGTGGTGTCAAGCCTCTGTGCCAGCTGTTCAAGTTCTTGTTCCTCTCCAGTCAATCCATCAATGTCATCCGCAAAACGAAGATTGGAGATTGATCTACCCCCCCTATGCTGACAGTGCCTTCGTGATCTGCAAGAGTATCTGACATGATGCGCTCTAGGAAGATGTTGAAGAGTGTTGGAGAGAGTAGGCATCCTTGACGCACACCGATTTGTTCTGAACCAGTTCCCGATGACGCTGTTATGGAGGACTGCACTGGTAGCCTTGTCATACAGGCTTTTGATGACTTCAATAATTTTAGGGCTGATGTTGTACACTTTCATTGTTGCCCATAGAGCTGCATGCCAGACTCGGTCATACGCCTTCTTGAAGTCTATGAACACATGATATAGATGTTGTTGGTGCTGTAGGTATTTCTCACAGATTATTCTGAGGTTGAAAATCTGTTCAGTGGTACTTCGCCCTGCCCTGAATCCTGCTTGTTCTTCAGCTATGATTTGTTCAGCTTGGGGTTTCAACCTGTAGTGAGTATTTTTTTCAGGAGGACCTTGCTGGGATGGCTGATAAGGCTGATGATGCGGTAATTTTCACACTCCTGGTTACCTTTTTTGGGAAGAGTGATGACAAGCGACTGGGTCCATGGTGTAGGCCACTCCCTACTCTGCCAGATCTTGTTACAGATAATGGTGAGGGCATCAATCATCGCTTCTCCTCCTGCTTGTAGCAGTTCCGCGGGTATGTTGTCCACTCCCGCTGACTTCCCTTTCTTCAGCGATTGCACTGCTGCCTCAACTTCTTCCCGGAGAATTGGGAGGAAAGCAGTGGTGAAGAAACGGAAACCGATGGTATGGCCACGTCACCAGATCATCAGGCCTTGCAAAGACCATTCTGCAAGGCACAGTGCAAGGAGGTAGAAGAAGAGGGAGACCGGAAAAGAGGTGGGAGGACAACATTCGAGAATGGACTGGTTTGACACTGAGCGAAGCCATCAGGGCTGCTGAGGACAGAGAAAGATGGAGTATGCTGGTTAAACGATCATCTGTGGTGCCCCTACGATCTCCGGGTTACGGGACAGGATAGGATAGGATAGGGGTATTGTGTGCCTGTGGTATTGAGGCATAATGGCTTTATTTAAAGAACACTTTGCTGTGTCACTCGCGAGGTGACGTCGCTGAACCGAATTCCGTGTTAAAGCTGCTCACATGCTTATTTGATAGCTTTCACCTCAATAATGTGGCATAATAAACTTTTCTATATCTATGGTCATATTATCCAGTGTAAAAGTATAAGACATCGACCTCAGACTCACTTTAAGTTTAACCACCTTTGTGCCTGATGCCAATAAGACAATAATGAATTGTCCTATCTTATCGTCATTAGTAATCTGTCTTCTAGATTATCTGTCAAACTGAGACTACCTTGTACAAGATGACACGTCTGGGTTGCTTGTTTCTGGTCCTTTTTTCGGTAAAAGCAAGTAAGTGATAATACAAGGTTCTTGTTGTTGTCGTCGTTGTTGTTTGTGTTGTTGTTGCTGCTGTTGCCGTTTGTTGTTTTTGTTTTTTAATATATTTTTGACAATACACGGGTTTTGTTGTTGTTGGTTTTAAAATATATTGAGGTCACTTCCGGTCATGGAAACAGATTCAACATCCTAAAAGTGCGATTTTCTGTTTTGATGTACAGTACTCCTCTTTTAACGTCACTACCGTTTAAGGTCACAATGCGGATAAGATCAATCAGGTTGTTGGTCCCGGCCAAACACCTTCTTTGTACCATTTAGAATTCCTCGCTTAGCGTCACCTCGCATAAGGGAAAACCTCCGATAACGTCAACCCCATTTTGGTTCCCAAATGGAGGAGACTACTGCGGGAGAGAAATTGATGTCACAGATGACGTCATTTATGAGGTCACTTCCTAATTTGAGATGATGTCATATATTCCTTATGATGTCATTTCCTGTTCACATAGCATGGGACGCTGTGCAAAGTGAACAATTCGTCAAACTTGTGTAAGGTTTTCTGCAAATACAAGCAGTAACTGTCTTGGTGCATACTTTTTATTTTTTCATTCTCATTTGCGTGCGTGCGCGTCAATGTGTTTGTGTGTGTGTGTGTGTGTGAGTGTGTGTATGTGTATGCATGCTTGCATCCGTTCGTTTGAGTGTTTGAGTGTGTGCTTATGCATCATACACACGCACACAAAATACATATACAGTAATGCATACATGCATACGCGCGCACCAACGTGCACACACGTACACACACACACACACACACACACCCACACACACACAGTCACACGACACAAAAATTTAGCACCTCGTATAAGATCAAGATTTTTACTGGTAGTTGATCTTATCAGAGGACTGTTTAGGGTGCCCCTCGGATAAGATCAAACAAAAATTTGGTCCCGTGGGGGGTCACCTTAAGAGAGGAGTACTGTAGTAGGAAACAGACTTAAGGTTAGCGAAAAATTTTCTAAACGAATCATGTGACTCAGCAAAGGGCAAAATACGGGCACCCGATTTCGTGGAGGATCGAATCCCTTCAGCGATGCAGGCTGTTGGGCGTGCTGATCAACTTCAAGGCCAGTTAGTGTTCTAGAACACGAGGAATGTGCAAAAACGAGTTTCACATGTGTAATTTCCATCCGGATGATTTTTCCTTTACATTTACTATGATGTTTTAAGCATTCTACTATTACTTACATTTGTGTTGATGTAATATATGTTTTGAGTCTCCGATTGAATAATTTTGTATTATTGTCCTCTGGAATGTGAACACGTGATGATAGTCTACTACTGACTTTGCCAAACCGAGATGCTGCAGGTGCGATGAAAATCATGATAGAGAATCATGCTCAACCAGTGCCCCGTGTTGTATTAACTGCGGTGGCCCACACTCTGCTGCATCAACAAAGTTACAAAAACAAAGAATCATGAAGTATGCAAAGAAACGTATGCAAGCATTGCATCGAAAGTTCCTTTTCAACCACCAACTTTTGAAAACTTTGTTCGAACCACCGTGATTCCGATCATCAACAGCAATAGTCAAGGAGACCTGAAACAAAATTTGGAGGACATATACAGAATGAAATACATAGGCTCACAGGTACAAAAGAATCCAATCTTGAAAGATGAAACCAGAGAGCAAATACGAGCAGTCTTTGAACTTCTTACAGTCCTTGAAAAGAGCAAAATCGATGAAACATTAAAGTTGAACTGCCACATCGAAAACATTCCCATTCCAGATGTTGATTGATTGATTGATTGATTTATTGTTGCTTTAGGTCCAGCGGACTCTTCCGAGCCAAATCAGGACCGGACAACCCCCGATCCGCATAAAAGATCTGTTGAAACAACCCCAGTGGGAAAATTGAATGCCCTCCACCGGCCAGTCACTTTACAATAAAGACATCCCACGCGAGGGACGGCTGAGGGTTGACCTCAACTACGCGAACTCCCCGATTACAAAAACAAAATAGAATACAAACATCATTATAAATCATCAACAAAAAACATACATATAAAATGCCTATAGTGCTAAATAGTACATTCATAGGAAGCCCTAGTGACCACCCGGCAGAAAGCGTCCAACACTCCCAAGCTGATCCAACAGACCTCATACACAAACAAGGAGTCTTGTCCATGAAGAGTTTTCAAGAAAAAAGGTAGGTCATTGATCTAGCGAAGAAGAAGATAGTATAGCAGAGTGGTAGGACAGATCGGGAATGGGAAAGAGCAAATGAGGAAGACAGCGACAGTGGGAATTTAAAGCACTAAATTTCCAGAAAGTGGGGATACTATTTATACTGAAACCCCCGGCACTCCAACGGGGGGAACTGTTGCCGCAGTTAATTTGTCATGCCTACAAAGGCAAGACAGGTTTTCAACTGGGGCTTTCACTGTACCCTTTATAGGTTAGAACAATCTACAGTGGCAAGATTGCTCATGACCCCAAGGGGTATTCCAGATGTAGGGGAAACAATAAACCATACACCATCTCAACTACTACAAACCTGCAAGGTTGCAAATGACTCACTAAATCTGGTCATAGGCGACTAAAACAAGAGAAAATAACATACAAAAACAAGAACACTCAAATTATCTATGTTCCGGGTATCACACTGGAAGATGTAAGCAGTTGGATTCACACTTTGGAACGAAATGAGATTATAGAACGATGCATTATTCATGTCGGAATCAACAACTGCAAAAACCAGAAACATTACAATGAAAAATTGGATGAAATTGATTCAAAATGTTAAAACGACATTTCCCAAGGCAGTCATTCACTGCTCTGCAATCATCCCTCCGTAAGAAGAAAGGTCGATGCATCAAATGATGCACTGAGTATGGCTTGTAAAAAGTGTGGTGCCGAATTCCTTGACAATGATTCAGGTTTCCTCACTAAATCCAGAGCAGCAATAAGATCATTGTACAGAGATTGTATACATCCAAATGCGAAAGGATTGGATGTTTTGTCCAAATGTTTACTGAATAATCTCCAGTAAAACTTTGACTGTGGGCTGTCCGCTAAATTGATGACATGAATATTAGCACAGTACCTATTTCACTTGGTTAGATATTCTGAAATGAAAAGTGGATTCAGTGTCTTGCAATGGAATTACCGTTCAATTCATGCAAACATGATGTATCTTAGTCAGCATTTGATTCTACTACTATTACGTTTTATCATTACAATCATTAAAAGTAAATAGAAATAAACTACGAAAGACAGATGGATATTATTTTCCTCCAGTCACACCATTTGTAAAAAATAATATGAAAATACAAACGGCAATATATGTCCGAAATGATTTAGAATATACACCGTGCAAACCTCCAGTTGAGTCAAATGATGGCAAAGATACTTTTTCTTCTATGATAAAAATTAAAATCAATAATACTCTTCATACCAACATCGTGTGTGAATACATCCCCAGAGGACCAATGGAAACCAATTGTGACTGGTTAACCAATATTAATAATAACGAAAAGTGAAAAAACAAACATGTTACTGTTTAATAATGGTCAAAATCCAAATATATTTCCTAAATTTTATATTAATTCACAAGAACTTAAATATGTAGAAGAAGTAACATTTTTAGGTGTATATTTCACGAAAATTAAATTGGAAAAGACACATCAATTATTTAATACAAAAGGGGATGAAAAGTTTTTATCTTATTAGAGTAATAAGTAAAAATTCATGGGGTCAAGATACAAAAATTTTAATTAATTTAGCTTGTACACTTGTGAGATCTCAACTATCCTTTGGTCAAGAAGCATTCTTTTCTGCACATAAAACGTACTTGAAAAAATTACAAAGCTTAGACAGTAAGGTCATAAAAATAGCACTTAGTGTACCGATTCATACTAAACTACAGATGCGTATGCAGCAGCTGGTGTTTTGTCTTTAGAAGATTATAGAAAGCTTGCATGCACAAAATATTTAATTAGAAGTCACGCAGTAAAAAATAATATGCAAGAGGATCTAAATACTAGATCTGATATTGATTTCCCAAAGAAAACAAAAGATGTAATTTCATTACAAACAATTTCAACATATACACAGGACATTTTTAATGATGCAAATATTTTACCACAGCACGTTGCGCCAAAAATCATTAATGTTCCATATCCCATATGGGAAATGGAAAGTGCACAATATGATATTAATTATACCAATTTTAAGAAACATGAACATCCTCATTTAATAGCTACAGAGGCCCGAGAACATATAAATGAACGTTATTATAGACATTTAAAAGTTTATACAGATGGGTCTGTAACTTCTTCAGGAGATGCAAGAGCAAGATTTGTAATTCCAGACCTTAAAATTATAAAATCTGTTTACTTGGGTAAAAATCATTCAGTATTCCTGCAGAGCTGGTAACTATATTAATGTCTCTTCATACATTAATTAATACACCACCACTTGGTTTGTATGGTATTCTCATATGTGTTGATTCACAATCGGTATTATATGCATTACATTCTAATAAAAATCATGATAGAGATTATATAATTTTTGAAATAAAACACCTCATTCACTCTTTAAAAAGCATAGGAATAAACATAAATTTATGTTGGCTGCCATCACATTGTGGAATAATACATAATGATATAGCAGATAGAGCAGCAAAACAGGGAGCAAAAAATATTAATGCTTTGAAAATTCATAGTAGATAATCAGTTAAAGAAATGTACTGTATAATTAATAATATTACTAAGAAAAAAAATCAGTTTCCTGTTTAATTAGTATATCAGGAGTCCCTAGACATATTTCTAGTTTAGCATTAGATTATATTTAAATTCTTGGAAAACAAAATTTTGTAAAAATATTACTTGCATGTGTAATGAAAATATAACCATCCCACACTTAATATTACATTGTAAAGATATAAAGAGATATTTAACTAGCAGTTATGATAAACTAAATAGCACTCAGACTTAAAATCATATGTAAATATATCTAAAGCACTGATATATTTTCCGATTGGTCAATTCTTATAATAATAGTAACAACAACAACAACAATAATAATAATAATAATAATAATAATAATCATAATAATCATAATAATAATAATAATAATGGAAGCATGCGCCTATTATCACCAAATGCTTAAAAAGCATGATTGAAAATTTTATGCAAAGTATGACGTCAAATATAGATTTGCTTTAAAAAGGACAATTTTTAATACATCCATTAAAAAAGGCATTAATTATAATGAATATGTCATTTACAAGATGGTAATCATTCATATGTTTACCATTTATCATTGAAAATAAATTTATAAAATATGCTGATTTTTTTAAAACGATCCGTAGAGCTCAAATTTAAGTTTTAACAGAGGTTTCATCATAACAGCTTATGCTCGAAGAATTAGGTTACATTAATCTGTAAGTACTTCGTAATTAATACATTTTAAAATACATTCTCCACGATAATTGACATAAACATATGTGTTGTCATGTTGCTTTCTTATTCATTCATACATCATAAACAAGCAATAACAATAGATTTCTTTTATATAATTATGTCGTTATATTAATTTTTGTTCATATTAACTCCTTTACTTTAATTTTCAGTTAATTTGTTTCTAATTTAATATGTTGTCTAATATCACAGATGTGAATAGACGTTAAATTAAATAAATAAATAACAAAAATTAAATATATGTTCGCCAATTGGGGCGTGTTTATTTCCTTATGAACTGGAAATGTACTCGGAATGACTTTGTTTCCATGAAAACCAGGCAAAAATCTCCATTTGCTTACAATAAATAAATGATATGTTAATTATTTCAGATGTATTTGTATGACACACCGACTCAACCAAAGCTTTTAGGTTTTGAAGTTAGTTCAGCCAGGCTAGCTATAAATAGCTTCGCCGGTGCTCTTCTTTCCTTTCCTTTCACTAAAAAGGAGGGTGTAGGCAAGCTATAAATAGCCCGCAGCCAGCAAAATGTGGGAGAACCTAAGAGTGCTGCTCACATAGGCATTGAGCTGGTGTGATGAAACAGTGTGTGTGTATGTGTGTGTGTGTGTGTGTGTTTGAGGATTACTTAACCTGCTTATCTCCCTTGATGAGAAAGAATATATTGAAATTCAGACTTAGCAAGCATAAGTTACCAATCCAGTCACAAAGATATATAAATGTGCCACGGGAAGAAAGGCTGTGCCCTTTTTGTGACCTGAATGAAATAGGTGACGAATTCCACTATCTCTTCACTTGTTCAAATTCCTTACTGGAAGAAAATATAATTTCTTATTTACCTCAATATTTTTGGCGTCACCAAAACGTCTTTAAATTACAACAGCTGATGAACTCAGTCAAAGAAAAGGTTATTGTATTTGAGCCGCTATATTAACATTGTTTTTTTATTATTTAAATAATACATTCTTTTTTCTTGTTGTTGTTTGACCTATCAAGTGCATTTTTCAGCAGATCAGATTTTTCTTCCTGGCCTCGTCGTTCTTGTCTCGACTGTGTCCTGCTCGCACTACTCATAAAAAGTGTTGTTTTTTGCTTGTTTGTCTGTTGATAAATAATGAATTAAGAATGCTATAGTTTTTTGTGGGGTAAATGAAAATGAATTAAGAAGGTGACTATTTATTTAACTATGGGTATTACTGTACTTATTGGAGAAACTAAGGGATTTTGGAATATTGAGTTACTCACTGTAAGTGTGAACTTTGTATACCTTTCTTTGTGTTGTTTTGTTGGTTGTTGTTTTCATAACATGAAAGTTGTTTTATATTGCCATTCATGCTTGTTACATGTATTTCCCCAATCCCCCCATTTCTCCCCAAAGCGCCGATTGTTGAACTGAACTCAGAAAATGCAAGCCTTTCGCGTGCTAATCATTTTTTGATGTTGAAAATTTTGCTTTATTAGCATGACAACAGTAAATTAGGGTCATTTTTGGGTAAAAATTGGGTATGTTTTTCAACTCAGTGCAGAAAATTCAAAACTCACACATGTGATTACTTGTCAGAATAAGATTGTCTTGAATGTTACTGTACAGGATAAGTTTTGAAATCAGCAATATAGGCGATATTATTGATAGCAGCAAAACATAATTAAAGTGAATGAAATATGAGAGTGGCCCTTCAATTATTTTGAGTAGTATATATGTATAATTATCCATGCATATGATAAATAAGATTCAACAGTTTCACTCTTGAGTATAATTATGCGCGACCTAATTTGACTGTTTTTTGTAAAGGCTAACAGTAAAAAAAAAAGCAAGGTTGCTTCCCTTGTGTCGTATATGCCTGTGTGTTAAACTTAGATGTTTCAATAATCTTTTTTCAGAAAATGCATGGTTGTGATTAATAACCTGCATTGTTATTCTGAATAAATTCCGTAAACTGTGTGTGTGTGTTTAAACCCATCTCATTCCCGAGTTTTGTTTTGTTTTTATTGTTATTTAGCCATGGTTGAAGATTGTGCCAAAGATATAATGGAGGAGTGTTTCCAGTCTCATACAAGTACTCCCGCCCCGAAACATGCTAAAGACCCTACTTATAGTGAGCTGTGCAGGTACGCATTTCACCTCAAAGACGACAGCAATGATGATGATGATGATGATGATGATGATGATGATGATGAAGAAAAAGAAGAAGAAGAAGAAGAAGAAGAAGAAGAAGAAGAAGAAGAAGAAGAAGAAGAAGATGATGATGATGATAATTGTCCCATCCACTACCTCAACAGTGGGTACACCAGTGTGTGCTCATTACACGAGAAAAACCACCCCAAAACTAACAAATAAAACACCAGGGGGAACAATTATGACAGTTTTTATTCACATTTAACCAAACTAATCTATATATTTATAACTCCCCCACCCCAACATTTCCCCCTGGTAAACCCACAATCACACTAACTATAATGAAAACAAAACTGGTTAAAATCAATAATAAAATAAATAATTGCGATAATTTTTAAAAAGTCTTTCTTGCTACAGCGTATACAAGTTTACAAGTGGCTGTGGAATTGATAAATTCTTTAACTAATGATTTGTACAGGATAAAAATTGTACAAAAAGATTAATAATATTGTAAACAGTAATTATATTTCTCAGTGGCAACAAATTATACAAGATGCTTGACTATAGAAAATGCCACTCCTTCAACTAACTACACCTAATTCCTTGAAAGAGGTAATACAGTTGTCTTATCTTATCTATACATGTGGCTTTATTCAACCTGCTACTGACATACTAGTTCATTTTATTGAGCAAATTTTATGAGGGAATAATAAGCAACTTTTCCTTTAAGGACTTCCTAAGTTAAATTCTCATCTCTCCCTCTCTCTCTGTACCAGGCATACCGATGATCTCTAGAAGTGATGTGGCCTTATAATGTGACACATCTGTTGCATGATGGTAATGACTATAACAATATACATTAATGTATCATCAGAAATGTTGATGACAAAAATGTGGTAACTCAGCTTAGAGATAAACAGATAGTATTGAATACAACTTGACCTTAATTTACCAGTCATCTAAAAGGAATTCCACACATGTTAAATTAACCTCCTTGAAATATTCATTCCCGAGACAATCAAGCAGACCTCGCTAACCAAGAATGTTAAGTGGCTTACTCGGCCATATGACCAGGATCTCTTGCCCGATAAGAAGCCCTGCGACTCATATCTCTATTGGATCTACCCTGTTTCTCCCCTGACACTCGAAGTCGAGACATAACCGAGCGTGTACAGGTGAGAGAAATTTCCAAAAATAATATTCCCATATGAGCAAGATTAACAAGAATGAGAATTAAATGATTGGTTGGACGATGTAGAGACCCTTGCATAATTATCCCGGTATACGAGAACTTGGCTAGTCAGTCGAATACTAAGTGCGAAGCCATGAGGGTCAAAGGAGCAAACTGAAGTGAACCATAAAGCCTCAGCCTCACCAAGAAAGTGATATACTAGTGACAGTTTCACGATTCCCAGAGACTAGAAGTAAGTTAACACTAGTAGTTTTGGTACTGTATGGTTACATATATTATATTGATTGCCATGTATTAGTATGTTCATGTTATATATATTTACAGAAACCGATTATTTATTATTGATGTTGATTGATATATCTTACCCTTAAGATTCGGATCGAAGTGTGCATATGGAAAACTCGGCAGGTATCTGATGCTATAAACTCCTTGCAGAGGGCACCTCATACCCATATCTGGATAGAAGATTGTAGCCAGAGTTCTGAATTTTACAGTTCAGCTCTGGGACAGTGAAATCAATGTATGACGCTTGCTCCTGTGGAAAGAAGGAGATCAACCTAGAATCTACCTCGTCACGTCTGGCCCCATAGCTACACGACTCACCTGATCATCCTGAGAGGCAAGGCTCCCTCAGAGTGAACAACAGACTCAAGCACTCGCCAACTCTTAGCAGTCTCCCTCAACTGCAACTGAAGTCTAACCCAACTCGGACAAAATACTATTAGACTACCAAACCAGAGAACTGCTTAGCAAATGATGAAGAAGAACTGCTAAAGAAATTACCCAGCACATTGAACAATTATAATTATTAATTTACATTTAAATGAAGTAATGTTAGAATTTGTGTTGACTATATAAACGTTGAAATCAAATACATACGACTGTGTCATTCTATTTGTATTGTTGTGTGTCCACTAGCTCTTCTTCTCTTGAGACCAAGTAAACTAGTACTTTGATTAGTAATAAGCATTTTTTAAAGTGAGCCAAATGATACTTTAAAACCCGAGAACAAATATACATTTTATGTGACCAATCACCGTGATTTGTCTCACATCGCATTTGGAATTTTGGTAAAAGAACGTCTGATAGAGGTAGCATAATGCCCCATATATCTAAAAGTCTTACTACCTCCAGGATATCACCACATCCACTGGAATGATATGTTTTTTAACAAGATAAGTAAATGAGATAAGTATGTTAGATAACTTATTTATAAGATAATATTTTAACTTACAGTTTAATTAAAATGACTTACAGTGGCCTTAAGTTCCCTATCCTATCCTGTCCCATAACCCGAAGGTCGTAGGGGCACCACAGATGATCGTTTAACCAGCATACTCCATCTTTCTCTGTCCTCAGCAGCCCTCATGGCTTCGCTCAGTGTCAAACCAGTCCATTCTCGAATGTTGTCCTCCCACCTCTTTTTCGGTCTCCCCCTTCTTCTACCTCCTTGCACTGTGCCTTGCAGAATGGTCTTTGCAAGGCCTGATGATCTGGTGACGTGGCCATACCATCGGAGTTTCCGTTTCTTCACCACTGTGAGCAGGTCATCGTGTTGTCCAATGGCTTGTGTGATGGTCTGTCGGACTTCGTCGTTGGTGATGTGTTGGGTATAGGAAATGCCCAGAAGTCTTCTGTAGCACCTCATCTCCATGCTTTGTATTCTTCGTTGGAGATCTGCTGTGAGGGTCCATGCTTCGCAAGCATATAGGAAGATGGAGATGACCAGAGAGCGCAGCAGTCTTACTTTGGAATGTAGACTGATGGTTCTGTCTTTCCAAATGGGCTTCAACCTTGTCAGGGCAGCAGTTGTTTGTGCGATCCTGGAGAGGACTTCCTGTCGAGACCCATTGTCTGACACAATGGCTCCTAAATATTTGAAGCTGTGCACTGTGTTGAGGGATTGGCCTTGTACTTTGATGTCCGTGTTGATGCCATTGGTGTTGTTGGTCATCATTTTGGTCTTCTCTGCACTTATTTCCATTCCATAAGCTCTGGAGGTGGTGTCAAGCCTCTGTACAAGCTGTTCAAGTTCTTGTTCCTCTCCAGCCAATCCATCAATATCATCCGCAAAACGAAGATTGGAGATTGCTCTGCCCCCTATGCTGACTGTGCCTTCGTGATCTGCAAGAGCATCTGACATGATGCGCTCTAGGAAGATGTTGAAGAGTGTTGGAGAAAGTAGGCATCCTTGACGCACACTGATTGTTGTTCTGAACCAGTTCCCGATGACGCTGTTATGGAGGACTGCACTGGTAGCCTTGTCATACAGGCTTTTGATGACTTCTATAATTTTAGGGCTGATGTTGTACACTTTCATGGTTGCCCATAGAGCTGCATGCCAGACTCGGTCAAATGCCTTCTTGAAGTCTATGAACACATGATATAGATGTTGTTGGTGCTGTAGGTATTTCTCACAGATTATTCTGAGGTTGAAAATCTGTTCAGTGGTACTTCGCCCTGCCATGAATCCTGCTTGTTCTTCAGCTATGATTTGTTCAGCTTGGGGTTTCAACCTGTTTGGTCCTGATTTGGCTCGGAAGAGTCCGCTGGACCTAAAGCAATAACCTTGTATTGTATTGTATTCAACCTGTTGAGTATTATTTTCAGGAGGACCTTGCTGGGATGGCTGATGAGGCTGATGGTGCGGTAATTTTCACACTCCTGAAGGTTACCTGTTTTGGGAAGAGTGATGACAAGCGACTGGGTCCATGGTGTAGGCCATTCCCCATTCTGCCAGATCTTGTTACAGATAATGGTGAGAGCATCAGTCATCGCTTCTCCTCCTGCTTGTAGCAGTTCCGCTGGTATGTTGTCCACTCCCGCTGACTTCCCTTTCTTCAGCGATTGCACTGCTGCCTCAACTTCTTCCCGGAGAATTGGGAGGATTTCTTCTTCTTCTCTGCTCTCGGGACATGCTAGAACTGATGGGTCTCCATTTGGTGTATGGTTGTAAAGGTCAGAGCAGTACTCTGTCCATCTGTCCAAGACTTCTTGTTCTTCTGTAAGGCAAATGCCAGACTTGCTTTGGATCGTGGAGACTTTGGGCTGTTTAACACTTGTCAGCCGCTTCACAGTCTGGTAGGCCTTCTTGCTGTTGTTCTTGTTCAGATTGTTCTCTATTTCCTGGCATTGATCTTCTATCCAGTTCTCCTTTGCTGTGCGCATGCCTTTTCGGATGTCATTGTTGATTTTTCGGTAGACATCAGCTCCCTGTGAGGTGTTCTTTTTCTTTTTTAACTCTCTTCGTTTATCACACAGATCCAAAAGTTCAGGTGTGATCCACGGCTTCTTCTTTGGTCGGTGCTTGCCAAGGATCTCAGTGGCGGCATCTGTTACAGCTGAGTTGAAGGTATTGGTCATGGTGTTGACATCTACTTCGCCTGCCCCCAAAATAAGCAGTGGTGCAAATTTCCCTCCAATTGTGGCCTGAAATATTTTTGCCACCTCTGGGTCTTGCAGTTTGTCCAGGTCGAACTTCAGCCTAGTGCACTTTGCTGTATTTACTCTCTTAAGTTGATTTACTAAAAAACTTTTAAAAATGTAACCTTTGTAATTTTATAAATATGTTGAAGTCAGTTTGATGGTCAGTTTTAAGAATTAATTTTGTATATTTACTTTTTTAAGTTGATGTTTTAATTTAACTAAATAACTTTTTAAAATGTAACTTTCCTACTTACAGAAGTATCTTCTAATCAGTTGGTTGAGTAGCTTTTAGAATTAAGTTTGCATGTTTGTGTTTTTTAAGTTGTTTTAATTTTAATCTTTCTTTCGATTCCTTTACATCATTTTCTTTTAAACAGATGTCAAAGCTGTTGCCATCTTTACCAAAAAATAAAGATACAAATTTAACTCATTGAAGTCGCAGAGTGCCAGACTCGGTATCATTCCAGAGTTGCAGGATTTTAGGCTATTTTTAAAAAATCACACCAAATGTACTAGACAACATAGAAACATAACATAAATTGCAAATGAAAGCTTAAAGTATGAATTTTTAATTTCACTTACCACCAATCTGCTTTAATCCTCCAGAAAGAAATATTTTGCACCCAAAACACATCACTTTTGCCAAAAAAACTTTTTTTTTATAAGAAGCAAAATACCTATATGTTGCACCCATTTTTGATATGAAAATATTTGATTCTCTTGTTTTTTTATGATGTAAAACCCTGAAGAAATTAATTTTACACAAAAATAATCATGAAAGCACAATCTGAAGAGGCATTTGTCACATAACTAAAACAAAATTTTCCCAACAATCGGCGTTCAAAACGGGAAGCCATTTTGTAAACAATGAATTTTACCAGCTTTATAAAAATCGCGAGATCTCAAGAGAAACTTTGTCAAAAATATGGTCAAAGCGAAGCAATCTACTCTAAAAAGACCCCTTTCAAGTATGTGTAGCGCTTAGTTCCCTTGGTACTCATTTTCTGTTATAAAAAAAAAAACACCCGACGTACGTATAACAGCTGTACGCTCCTCTGAGGCACCTCTAGTGCCGTAACACCGTTTCCGGCACGACTTCAATGAGTTAATTTGTTCAGAAAAAAACTTGGAAATAGAATTGTATTTGTTAGAAAGTATCCAAATGCTAATACCTGCATGTCTTCCACTAAAAGCTTACTTTCTTAATGTGTTTTGTTTTAATAAAATGTCTTTTTCTGTGCTGCAGTCATTTATGATGAATAAAGTGCTTCCCTCATTTTTAAATATATTATAAAAATAATGTAAATACTCAGTAAACCTACCATTGGGATTAACTCATTGAAGTCGTGCCGCAAACGGTGCTACGGCACTAGCGGTGCCTCAGAGGAGTGTGCCACTGTTATGTGTACGTCGCGTGTTCCCTTTTTTTTATAACAGAAAATGAGTACCAAGGGACCTAAGCAATACCCATACTTGAAATGGGTCTTTTTAGAGTAGATTGCTTCCCTTTGACCATATTTTTGACAAAGTTTCTCTTGAGATATCGCGATTTTTATGAAGCTAGCAACTCATTGTTTACAAAATGGCTTCGCGTTTTGAATGCCGATTGTTGGGAAATTTTTGTTTAAGTTATGTGACAAATGCCTCTTCAGATTGTGCTTTCATGTTTATTTTTGTGTAAAATTCATTTCTACTGTATTTTTACTTCATAAAAACAAGAGAATCAAATATTTTCATATCAAAAATGGGTGCAACATATATGTATTGTGCTTCTTATAAAAAAAAGTGTTTTTGGCAAAAGTGATGTGTTTTTGGTGCAAAATATTTTTTTTCTGGAGGATTATAGCACTTTGGTGGTAAGTGAAATTAAAGATACATACTTTAAGCTTTCATTTGCAATTTATTTTATGTTTCTATGTTGTCTAGTACATGTGGTGTGATTTTTAAAAAAATAGCCTAAAATCCTGCAACTCTGGAATGATGCGGAGTCTGGCACTCTGCGATTTCAATGAATTAAAAACATAAGCTTGTAATCAGTCCAAATAAATTTATGTTCTAAGTAAGTCTTATTATGGTGAAGAGTGGGACAAAAAAGTATATGTAATTGAAATGTTTTATGTAATATTTTTCTAAAAGATCAGGAACAAAGACTTGGATAGTTTGTAATAATTACAGTACTCCTATCTCCTTTAATGCCTAAAGGTGTTCTCAACTGAGGTGTAGGGTCTAACAAGCACCTGTAGTTCTTCATTTTTAAGTAACTAAAAAAAACACCAAACAATGGCTGATGGAGGTAAACTCCCTGATGAAGTGTTTAAACCTAATGAAGATGAAGACCTCTACACAACTAGCAGACACCTTTCAATGTTAGGAAATGACATGAACCAAACACAATTCAGCACTGGAGAAGAATTACGTCAAATTACGTCAAGTCTGTGTTTCCTAATGCTTACCATGCTGTCGCTAGACCCAATTTTGGCGAATCTGACCATAAGTCAATTCTGCTTATTCCAACATACAAACAGGAACTTAAACGTACTAAACCAGTAGTGAGGGTAAGCAGAAAATGGACCCCTGAAGCTACTGATATGCTTCAGAATTGTCTTGAGTCTACTGACTGGGACGTTTTCAAAGACGCATGCCCGTCTCTTGACGAATATACGGACACGGTTACGTCATACATTAACTTTTGTTCGAATGTTTGTGTGCCAACTAAAACAAGCACTGTGGCACTGAAAGACAAACCCTTGTTCACAAGGGAAATTAGAGACCAGCTTAAAATAAAGGAAGCCGAGTTTAGGAGTGGGGATAAAACACGTTTCAAAGCAGCCAAGTATGGTCTGAAAAGGTCAATTCATAAAGCTAAAGCAGAGTACGGTCGCAAATTGGAGGAGCAGTTTGCTTCCAACAACCCCCGAGAGGTTTGGCAAGGCATGCAGCAGGCCACGCAGTACAAAGATAAGAATTTCACCTCGCCTGACCCCGACCCCATGCTCCCTGATAAGTTAAACCACTTCTACGCGCGATTTGATACACTCAACGTAACCCTGAGCTCTCCCCTGCCCCCTCCTGATCATAATCTCGCGGCCCCTTTCACAATACAGGAAGACGAAGTTAGAGCGCTGTTTAAGAAGCAGATTGTTAAGAAGGCCCCTGGGCCTGATGGTGTAACCCCAGCAGCCCTCAAATCATGCGCTAATCAGCTTGCTTCAGTATTCACTAACATCTTTAACGCTTCCCTCCAACAGTGCTCAGTGCCTAGGTGCTTTAAGACCTCCACCATAGTCCCGATTCCTAAAAAGAAAACTATCAGTGGGCTAAATGACTACAGACCCGTGGCCTTAACATCTGTGATCATGAAGGTGTTTGAGCACCTGGTGCTCCGCCACCTTCAGCGGGCTACAGAGAGCCGGATGGACCCACATCAGTTTGCGTACCGGAAGAATAGAAACGCTGAAGATGCAGTGGCTCTGGGATTGCATTACATTCTGCAACATCTTGACACTCCCAAAAGTTATGCTAGGATTCTCTTTGTGGATTATTCCTCGGCATTCCATACGATCATTCCTCACAAGCTGTATAGCAAGCTAGAGAGCATGGGAGTAGAACAGGCCTTGTGTAGGTGGCTACTAGATTTTCTCCTTAACCGCCCCCAATCAGTAAGAGTAGGCAACAAGCTCTCCGACCCACTGACCCTGAGTACATGTGCACCACAGGGATGCGTATTATCTCCCCTTTTGTTCACCCTATTCACGAACGACTGCGTGTCGCACCATGATAAGGTAGTCATATTAAAGTTCTCAGATGACACCACGGTAGAAGGTCTGATCTCTAACAATGACGAGGGAGCACACAGGCAAGCGGTGGAGGAGCTAGTGGCTTGGTGCATAGACAACAATCTGGAATTAAACGTCTCCAAAACAAAAGAACTAGTGGTAGATTTCCGTCAAAACAGAAACAACATGCAACCCCTGTCCATCAACGGGGAAGTAGTAGAACAAGTAGACAGTTTCAGGTTTCTTGGCACAACCATTTCCTCAGATTTAGGATGGGAAAAGCACATCACTGGCGCAGTCAAGAAGGCCCATCAGAGACTATTCTTTCTCCGCCAGCTTAGGAAGTTTCGGGTCAGCCAAGCTATCATGGCCAATTTTTACCGCGCCACTGTAGAAAGCATTTTGACCTTTTCTTTCATCGTTTGGTATTCCAACGCAAACATCCAAGATAAGGTGCGTTTAGACCGTGTTGTGCGCCAGGCTTCAAGATGCGTTGGTGGGGCCCTCCCGTCCATCGAGGCTTTACATGCGCAACGTGTCACACGCAGAGCCAAACATATTATCCACGATGAGTCCCACCCCGCCCACGTGCTCTTCCAGATGCTCCCCTCAGGCCGTAGATTCCGTTCCCTCCCCAGCAAAACTACACGCTCACTGAATGGCTTCTTCCCGTGGTCTATCAGACACTTAAATCAATTATAAGGATTATTTAGGCTGCTCCTTATTGCGTGCACTTGTATAGTCATATTAGTCATGAATTGCGGGAGGGTGCTTCTGCGTGCGAATCTATTTTAGTCATCTGTATATTTGATGTGTCTGATGATGTACATAAAAAATCATGCACCTGTTTTGTTATCTGTAATTCGGTTGTGTTTGTCGATGTCTGTATTTCTATGTTCTACATGAGTGTTCTAGTCAGGCGTGGGTCTGCTGTCTAGTATAATGGTGGTTACATAGGTCGCACTAGATCTATGCTTTATTCGTTTGTTATGTATCTTGTGCATGCCTGCCGCTGATCTAAAGCATTCTTTGTGTCATGTATACTATAACTGTATGTATGTCACTTGGCGAATAAATCTGGAATTGAATTGAATTGAAGTAACTCATACCCAAAAAAGCTAACAAAATAAACAAGTTTTACAATCATATTCAGCAGCAGTTACCTGACTATGTTTTAAGGAGCAGCTTTGAGCTAGACAAAAATGATAACTTGTTTATAAACACTACTGATTCTGGTAAAAGAGTCAGAGTACAGTTAACGATGGCCAAGAATTTTGATAAATTTTATTAATGGTCTGCTTTGAAAACTAAACTCCCAGTCACTGTGTTAAGATCATTGAGATTTCCAGAACCTACAAGAACATTACAAAAACAGGCAGTAGCTTCACTACAACATATAAACTCAGCATTGCCAAATTCAGAACAGACAAGTCTTCACGACTTGTCAGACTCTGCGTTAGAAGTAAACACAGAAGTAAAAACCTTATTAGAAACTAATATAGATCAAGCAAACCACCAACATTTGTCTTCCATACCCTTGCAAGAGCTTCAAGGATTGGATCAAGCATTACAATCTGTGAGAGGTGAGGCAATGTTGAACTTAGCCAAGCTAGCAAACTCGACAAAGAAATAGAGAAACAAAATAATAAACTAGCAGAAGCTGATGACTTGAGAAACTAAAAAATAAACTAGCAGAAGCTGATGACTTGAACTTAAACTTGGATGTAAAACAGACGATTCAAAAGAGGTTCTCTGACCTTTCTACTGAACATTTAGAAGATTATAAACATTATCCATAAACAGAGATAAATTAATAACTAACTTTGCTAGAATTAAAGAAACGATTCACAGGATGCTACACGAAGACACCACACTCTCAGAAAGAATTAAACACTGTTAAGAGAACAGAGTGTTACGATATTTAGCATTCTTACAGCGGTTGGGATGGCTATAAGTACTCTAGTCTTAGCTTTGACTAGAACCGTAGGCATAACTGCCGGTACTGGTGCTGGTGGTGGTGATGGTGGTAGTAAAACACCAGTGAAAGACTGGATTAAGAAACATTACATAACGTAGCTAATTTATTGAAACATAGGTGACAAACTTTTAGACGCTCTTCCAGGCCTATTGGGTTCTGTGTTTTCATAGAAATTTACAACTGCTTCTAAAGTTGTTGTTTGGGCATCTGAACATTTGTGGTCTTTGTTATTGGTATTATTACTGAAAATAATAAATTCCAAATAACCTTGCAGGGGTGAGATTTAACCCAGGAGACTAACTAGCCCGCCGGGCTAGCTAGTAAGTAAAGTGAGGTAGCCCGCATGGTTTTTAGGCAGCCCGACAATCGTTCACTTCAATACTGCTGCATGAGCTGGAGTCTGTTGATCACGTTGAGGGTTCTTGCCTCTCAGGATGATCGGGTGAGTCTTGTAGCTACGCGGTTCGGACGTGGTGAGGTAGATTATTAAGTTCCACATTTTCTGATCAACAACCGTCACCTTGACAATACATGTAATTTGTAGCGAGTGTCTTTTTCACAAACAAAGCAGACAGCGTGCTTGGCGCGAAAGGGAAGTAGGCAAAGGGAAATAACGCTCGCGTATGCTTCATACTCGAAGCAGACAAACAGTGACCTAAAAACGCTCTAGCTTCGGACCGAGCTTCTAAAAGTCTGCAAGTAGTATTCTTTTTTTTTTAGGTCGCCAGGCGGGCTGGCTCAATTATAAAGTGAGGTCGCCCGAGCCGGTTTTAAGTCACCTCGGGCGACCGGGCGACCGGGCGACCGCTAAATCTCACTCCTGCCTTGCTAGCAGCAAACCTCCTGTTAGTGCTAGAAGTGAAATTCCATGATCATTTGGTTGAGTTTGTTAGGGTAATTGTGGTGGAGGTAATTGTGGTGGAGATATATGTGGTGGAGGTAATAATAACAGAGGTGGTGTGGTGAATTTAAACCAAGTTCATTCACAGTAGGATTGTATCCTATATGAATTTGTGGGTCGGCAATAACAATATTGTTGTTATAGTTTGATATAGTTCCTATGCGAAGTTGAAGGTTGGAGGGCACCATATACAATCATAAATCAATTAAATAATCTATCTTTGATCTAGTGTACTTTAATGTGTCTTGATACATCTTAATACTGGCAGACAAATCAACTACCAAATTAATAGAATCTTTGACATTCGCTAAAAACTGTTTCTGATAATCAAAGCTAGTTCCTTCTCCTATTACTACGTGTTTGCGCCTGTGATCTAAGAACGCATCACACATAAGTGCGAATAGATTCATTCAAACGTTCCAATCTGCTTTGAGTAAATCTGTTAGACGTGTCTACATGTAAGATAAAGATGCTGTACGAGTTGCTTTGTTTTTGTCTAATATAAAATAAATGGACTTTATTGGTGTGACTAAATGACGTAAAGCTAAGTACGTAAAACCCTGTGTATAAGTTACCTACACCGTATGTAAATAAAGTTCCCATTCCGTGATTGTGGTTTAGTTTTTGTCTAAAGTCCGTTTTAAGTTCAATTCTAAATCCATTGCACAACCTTTGAAACACTTTCTTGTCATAGCCGTTGTTAAAGGGATTAAAGTTTTTGTCTCTGGGCAACGGAACCTGAAGTTCGAGCCATCACACGTCTCACTTGATAATATTAATGGAACAGGTAAGTACGCTTTATTATGAACCTAAGAAACTCCGCAACCAGTTGCAGTGCATGACATGGCAAAATTAACTTGATTCTGAAAGAACTGCATACCACCATTGCTTAGCCATAAGTTAGCTAAAAAGTCATGTGTTAGGTCTGGGTTAAGGTAATGATTAAAATTATTAAGAGGGTTAGTTTCAAAATGAACTTTGGGGGTTTTAGCTAAAGTAAGTTTGTTTAGATCAACTGTCTTCTCATAATAAGGTCATGTAGTGTAGTTTGTAGCTTTGTTATATTTATAAGATGCATACATTTGATTCAAATATTTAAAAACTATGTTTGTAACTTTTGAATCTGTAACATCCGGCGTACCTATTCAACTGTGCCATCCTATTGACAATTAAACAGTGATCCTAAAGTTTAAAGTAATCCTACATGAAATATTCTACATGGTTAAATGGGTTAATATAAGTCAAGATCTAAACAATAACTGGATACAGATTAATAAAAAAACGACATCGTATACAAGACGGCTATGATAACTTCTACAGACTGGCTGAAGAACTGTTTAAACCTCATTCAATCGCAGCAAAAATGAACCCTGCTAACTTGAGAGTAATTTAAGTTTCAATAAACCCAGAATAAGGACATTACTAGTTTTACTCTTTCGCCTAAGCTAGCAGAAATACTAGGTTTCACTGCTAATGAATTAATTCTCATTTTAACTCTAGTAGCAACAATGTAAGATTGATTGGAACAAAACCTATGAAGTTGTTAATTAATAATAGATTGTTTGAGTACCAACATCAACAAAAGACATCGGAGAACTTAGTAGACGGAACTCCTAGTGCATTGTTAAGAATAATTTCAACTCAAAGAGAATCCTACTGTGATCCAGTTTCAATAAAATGTGCCTCAAAAACATCATTGAAGTCATGACTAGAGAATGAAGAATTAGCCAGGTCTGCGCCCTCTTCTCCTCCCCTCACCCCCAATTCTGAAAATATGTTACTTTTATCATAAATATATGCTTAAAAAAATCAGTTTTAACCTCGCCTCTCCATCACTTTTAAAACCAATATGTTTTATACTTTTCCTCATACATACAGAGAAAGAGAAAAAGATAGAAAGGGAAAAGAAAGAGAATGTGGGAATTAAAAAAAATTGCCAAGCCAATTGTCTGTCCTATAAGAAACCAATCCTATATTCTTCTCCTAATGTACACATGCGTACTAAGCTGTTTTTATAGTGAATACATACTGCTGTATTTACAATCATAGTTGGCATTTCTCATGCACTTAGATAGCCTTGGCACACAAACTTTACTGTATGAGATGTGCAAATGAGTACTCATTTTTTTCTCAGGCACTCAGGTAACCTTAACATTCATTTTTTCCCCCTATAACACTATAAATAATCTGATGGGGTTTCCCTACTATATATACTATGCATACAAACACACATACACACTTACAAGTAAATTAATTTTATAACATAAAAACATTGGTGCAGATCCAGAATTGAAACTCACAACTCTTCAGCTTGTCCGAGTTGTCTCAACATTGTTACCCATTCATCCATCTCTGTTGGTTAATCTTTCAGTAAAAAAAAAGAATCATACACGCCAAGCGTTGATAGGCATGACTAGGCATGAGTCCTACTTTTCTTTTGATTTGATTAGGGGAATTAGCAGCAAGTGGCCATAAGAGATTGTATGCCAACATTTACAGTCAGGCGCTTTTGAGAGCCCTCTGTATATTTTCTTTATTTTCTCATAAGAACGACAAAATGTTTTTAAAATGGCTTATTCTAAAACAATTGACTCGAGTCTTGAATTATGAAATGACTTTGTTGATTTGACATTAGATGATGAAAAGTCTCTCCAGGATTGCACAAACTGCTGCCCTGGCAAGGTTGAAGCCCATTCAGTCTACATTCCAAGGTAAGGCTGCTGAGCTCCATTGTCATCTCATCTTCCTATACACTTGCGAAACATGGGCCCTCACAGCAGATCTACAACGAAGAATACAAAGCATGGAGATGATGTGCTACAGAAGACTTCTGGGCATTTTTTATACCCAGCACATTACTAACAACGAAGTCCGACAGACCATCACACAAGCCATTGGACAACATAATGACATGCTCACATGCATTTGGATGGAAATTTGCACCACTTCTCATTTTGTGAGCTCGTGAAGTAGATTTCAACACCATGACCACTGCCTTCAACCTAAGCTGTGAAGATGCCACCACTGAAATCCTTGGCAAGCACCACCCAAAAAAGAAACCGTGGATCACACCTGAACTTTTGGAACATTGTGATAAACGAAGCGAGATGAAAAAGAAAAAGAATACCTCACAGGGGGCTGATGCCTACTGAAAAATCAACAATGACATCCGAAAAGGCATGCGCACCGCAAAGGAAAACTAGATAGAAGATCAATGCCATGAAATAGAGAACAATCTGAACAAGAACAACAGGAAGAAGGCCTACCAGACTGTGAAGCGGCTGACATGTGTTAAACAGCGCAAAGTCTCCACAATCCAAAGCAAATCTGGCATATTCCTTACAGAAGAACAAGAAGTCTTGTATAGATGGAAAGAGTACTGCTCTGACCTTTACAATCTCACACCAAATGGAGACCCATCATTTTTAGCATATCCCCAGAAAAGAGAAGAAGAAGAAATCCTCCTAATTCTCTGAGAAGAAGTTGAGGCAGCAGTGCATTCGCTGAAGAAAGGGAAGTCAGCGGGAGTGGACAACATAACTGCGGAACTGCTTCAAGCAGGAGGAGAAGCGATGATTGACGCCCTCACCATTATCTATAATAAGATCTGGCAGAGTGGGGAGTGGCCTACACCATGGACCCAGTCGCTTGTCATCACTCTTCCTAAAAAGGGTAACCTTCAGGAGTGTGAACATTACCGCACCATTAGCCTCATCAGACATCCAAGCAAGGTCCTCCTGAAAATAATACTCAACAGGTTGAAACCCCAAGCTGAAAAATTCATAGCTGAAGAACAAGCAGGATTCAGGGCAGGGCAAAGTGCCACTGAACAGATTTTCAACCTCAGAATAATCTGAGAAATACCTACAGCACCAACAACATCTATATCATGTGTTTGTAGACTTCAAGAAAGTGTTTGACCGAGTCTGGCATGCAGCTCTGTGGGCAACATGAGAGTGTACAACATCAGCCCTAAAATTATTGAAATCATCAAAAGCCTGTATGACAGGGCTACCAGTGCAGTCCTTCACAACAGCGCCATCAGGAACTTTTTCAGAACAACAATCAGTGTTCGTTAAGGATGCCTAATCTCTCCAACACTCTTCAACATCTTCCTAGAGCGCATCATGTCAGATGCCCTTGCAGATCAAGAAAACACAGTTAGCATAGGGGGTAGGGCAATCTAAAACCTCCGTTTTGAGGATGACATCGATGGATTGGCTGGATAGGAACAAGAACTTGAGCAGCTGGTACAGAGATTTGACACCACTTACAGAGCCTTTGGAATGGAAATAAGTGCACAGAAGACCAAAATGTTGACCAACAACCCTAATATCATCAACAGGTGGCAGCTTGCACCCGATGACCTTGGATGTTGTCTTCACTATTGACTGCAGCCTCTTTTTGTCTGCACCCATGCAGCCGCCATACCACACTGTGATGGAGAATGTGAAGGTGCTCTCAGTCACTGCCCTTTAGAACTGAGTCACGATTGTCTGGCTCATACCAAATTTCTACAGCTGATGGAGGAAATACATTCTCTGCTGACCCTTCTTGATAATTGAGATGGAGTTCTCATGCCAACCCAGGCCTCTCAATGTTTGTGCCCAGGAACCTGTAGGAGTCGACCAAGTCCACCATTTCGCCCCCTATGGTCAGCAATGTTATGGGTGAGGGTTGGCGCCTGAAGTCAATGACCATCTCCTTTGTCTTTGAGACATTGAGTTCAAGGTCATTACTGCTACACCAAGAGACCAGCTGTTCAACTTCAGCTTGGTAGGTCAATTCATCGCCCCTTGAGATCAGACCCTCTAGTGTTGTGTCATCGGAGAATTTAAGGATCAGCGCTGAGTTATTATGGGACCTGAAGTCATTTGTAAACATGGTGAAAAGCAGGGGGGATAATACGCAACCTTGAGGTGTACCGGTTGTGACGACACGAGTTTTCAGCACGTACAAGAGAGAGTTACATATCTTGCAGAGTTGCACATCTCTAGTGATACATAGTCGATTCGGCTGTTTCTTTTTATGCTATGAAAGATAAGTATGTGTGGGTTTCACGTGTTTAACGCAAAGAGCATAATGCATAGGTGGGAAATTGGGTTATTGAGCTCGACTCGATGCTTGTCCTGTGTGCTGGTATGTGATTTAGTTGGCAGAGTCAATTTGGAAGCTTTTGCAAGCAGTCAGTCTTTTGGACAGAAGTAACTCTGTGACTGTGTGTCAGGTTAGAGTACGTTCTTCTGTATGGGTAAAGTCTCGATTGTTTCGAACCACCCAAGGTCTTGCGCCCTCGTCGGGACAAGAATGTCTAAAAGCCTGTTGTGGGAGGACTGGGGCGAGTTTCAAAACAGCGAGATCTCGGTAGATGACGGTAGATCTTGCTCATTGGGTCGTTTCTATGGCTGCTCGCTCGCTAGTCAATCGCAAGGCGAGGCGAGAAAGAGCTAGGCGTCTCTCGGGGTACTTTGCCTGCAAGATCAAGATGGCGGAAAGTACGCGGTTTATGCTACTTGGAATCTGTTACGTTGATAATTCGATGGTAAATCTTCGAGTTTCAACCAGATCATGGGAGGCGGTGAAGAACTATAAGTAAACAATTTTGCTTTTATCGATTTTGATGATACATTTGATTTTTTTTACTTTATTTGATTTTATTTTCGCAAATCGTCCAGCACATTCGAAGGAACCGTCATCTTTGTGTACAAATTGAAAACGAGGCTAGAAGGAGGCAGCAGTATGGGTAGTTTCATTCAATGATCGGACTGACTCAATAACGAGATCTTGTGACCTAGATAGTCTCGCTGAATTGAAACTCGGCCCAGGACCCACCATTTATTGGGAAGTAATAAGTGTAGGGTTCTGCCTTAAGGTTGTTGTTACGAATTTGGGATGAGATAGTGAGCAAGGTTTAAGTTTCCAGTTATGTGCGTGTGTTGTTATTTGTCTGAAATGATGTTGAACATTAAACTTTACACATCAAACACTTCCTCATCTCTCTTTTACAAACTAAAAGACAACTTTACTTCACATTAACTTAATTTTAATGAATGGATTATAGTAAGATGGCTTTCTAACTTAGCCAACACA
The DNA here is from genome assembly GCA_036898135.1 of Oncomelania hupensis. NCBI lineage: Eukaryota > Metazoa > Mollusca > Gastropoda > Littorinimorpha > Pomatiopsidae > Oncomelania > Oncomelania hupensis. The sequence continues at coordinate 48,501,987 of CM072511.1, read as the reverse complement.
TAAAATAAATATGGACTCAGCTTGAGTAACATTGACGTAATGACGATCGAGGATGTAGATGATACGAAGAGTCATATAAGTATTCGCGAAGTTCTTTCAAAGTCCCTTCATCTTTCGTGCAATGTCATGATGATACCGATCAATCCGGGTGGATACGATGATGAACGATAGTCGCCGGATCTTCCGCAACGATGAAACTCGGCAAAATAGGTAACCCGACTCACAGGTAGAATGAGAACAACTTAGGAAGAAGTCCGACCTTGCAACATAGCGAAGTACCTAACTTCGTTAATCATCAGCTTACAGAGGTCTGAAAATGAGTATCGACTTGCTAGAAAACCGTCTTACCAAAACCGTTAAATAGTTGACATGGTTACCAATGTTGCAATTCATTTCTCCAAGTCGATGATACTCATTTCATTTACAAGATTTATAAAAAAAAACCATAACTTCGATCATTGACAAATAATATCACCCCATTATTTAACCAAAAAATGATCGCGCAAACACTCAATCGAACGAATACAAATGTGCATCAACAACAATGAATGGCGGTTGTCCTGACACAAATACATTCTCCTCCGCGGACGCGCAGAATCAAAATTCTTACCAGTTCGAACTTCTTCAAATCCTGCAGTTTCAACCCTGCGTTGAATGGATGACTAGTTACTTTGCTAACTGTAAAGTTATTGTTAAAAGGCGTGAAAGAGGAACCGAGGAACTAAGGAGGTTTCCAAACTCAGGTCTTCAGCTTCATCCTTCTCAGGCAAAGTTCTGTCGTCTAGTCACGAGCTAACAGTTCTCGTTGCTAAACAATATACAGGAAGTTGATAAGCTGTCATGGAAATTGAACTCTCTTAATCTGTTAAGTTGTTTGCAAATATTATATATACTAACATTCAACTCCGTGAAACGATTAAGATTACTGGTTGGCAATATTTTATTTAGTCCAAAGAATGTTTTAAATACCGCAGGAACCACGTCATTGTGTACGTGTGATGCAAAAACTTCGGTCGACGTCATCCAAAAACTAAATCGTGTCTCGCGCCGGTATGTCACATCCTTTATAGTACAGGCTCCCAACATAATTATTCTCTGCACTTATGCTTGCGAGGAGCTCAAATAAACATTACAATACCCCCGATCTTAAGCGAAATGTACATAACACATTATCGTTACAATGAGAGACTGAGAAAGTTAATTATTACTTTACTCTAACCTTCTTCTACTTCGAACAAACAACTAAATTTCAACAACTAACATATTCTTGTTACTGAGTTTAGTAAACCCTGGTTTACTTACGGCATATACTCAGTATTCTATCCTGGCATTCAGATAACAATAATCCATACAAAAATCTATTTCTCCCATATTCATTTTGTATGATTACATCCGAATGTTACGTTACATGGAGCGACTGAGGAAGTCTGCTCCCACGTTATCTTTCCCTGGAATGACCTTGACAGTGAAATCGTACTGCTGCAACTGTATTGCCCACCTCATCAAGCGACCGTTCTTAGTCTGGGACTTTTTCAGATATTGCAGTGGCTGATGATCGGTTTCGATCGTGAACTTAGTTCCATACAGATAAGGTTCAAATTTCTTTACCCCCCAAACGATTCCCATGCACTCTTTTTCGATTGTGGCGTATTTTGTCTCGGCATTGTTCAGTTTTTTACTAGCATACGCTATTGGTTGAAGTCCTTGTCCGTGATCTTGCATCAATACGGCCCCAATTCCTCTGTCGGATGCATCAGTTCTGAGTACGTATGGTGATGACAGGTTTCTCGCATAGTTTGTCCTTCAACGTATCAAACGCTGTTTGGCAATCATCATCCCATCGCACTATGTCTGGGTGACCCTTTTTCGTTCTGTCTGTCAACGGCAGAGCAATAGTAGCGAATTGCGGTATGAACTTTCTGTAGTAATTCGCTAACCCTAAAAAGGCCCTAAGATCCTTCTTAGTCTTGGGTTGCTGTGCGTTTTTGACTTTCTGCAGTTTATCTGATTCTGGTCGGATAATACCAGAGCTGATTTCGTGTCCTAGAAATGACAGATTTCTGTACCCCAGAAAATATTTCGAAGGCTTTGCTGTAAGGTTACACTCCGCTAATATGTCTAGCACTTGTCGAAGAATCTTGACATGCTGTTCCCAGGTATCTGTCGCAATTAATACGTCATCCATAAAATTGCTAACTGACTCTTGATCGATCGGTTTCAAGAGTTTGCGCATCATGCAGGAAAACACTGCGCCAGCGTTTTTCAGACCAAAAGGCATGACTTTCCATCTAAATTGACCTTGAGGTGTGGTAAATGCTGTTTTATCTTTATCTTCGTCGGCCATCTTGATCTGCCAGTATCCTTTGGAAAGATCGAGCTTAGAAAAGATCTTCTTGTTACTGAGCTTTGTGAACAACTGGTTCACATCTGGCATCGGCTCAGCATCAAATTTCGTCACTTGATTTAGCCTGCGATAGTCGATACAAAATCTATTGCTTCCATCTTTCTTTTGTATCAAAACAACCGGAGCGCTGTATGGTGACGCTGCTGGTTCAATTACACCCATTTCCAACATGGCATCTACCTCTTTGCCAATTACTTGTATTTTCGCGTACGGCAATGGGTACTGACGAACAAATACAGCTCCTTCTTTCTCTTGCGGTATTCTGCGAGATTGCAGAGGTATGCAACTCGGTAAATCAGAGAGAACTGACTCTCTGGTCTGAATGTCGCGAAGCAACGCTGCCTTTTCACTCTTGCTGAGATCTTCAGCAATATGAACGTCATTCGGTCCTTCTGTCCTTTGCAATGCAATCAGAGGAATCGATGAAGCTCGAGAAGTGGGTGTGTCTGGTTCATCTTTATCCTCAGTCATTATCACGGCAACGATGTGCGTTTCTGTGGTAGGCGTTCTGTCAATTTACTTCTTGAGGATATTGGCATGGTACAGTCTCTCCTTGTCGCCGATATTGATCCTGTAGTCAAAATCGTTGACTTTGTCTGACACAATGTATGGACCCTTCCATGTCATTTGAAGCTTGTTAGATTTATTTGGAAGAAGAAGCAAAATTTTATCCCCTACGTTGAATGACCTGGCTTTGGCTTTCACGTTGAAGAACTTTGCTTGCTTAGCTGCGGCTCTCTGTAAGTTGTCTCTAGCAATTGCACATGTGTCTTCGATCTTATTACGTAGATCGACCACGTATTGGAAAGTAGTACGAACTTCTTCGTCTTGCTTTTCCTTTGTCCATAACTCCTTGAGTATCTGCATAGGACCTGGCACTGTACGCCCATAGAGTAGTTCGAACGGTGAAAATTTAAGAGACTCTTGTGGAACATCTCTAATTGCGAAAAGCAAAGCGGGAATAAACCGGTCCCAATCTTTTTGGCTGTTCCTGGCAGAGATGTTTGAGCATGCTTTTGATGGTGCCGTTGAATCTCTCCACCAACCCATTTCCTTGTGCGTGAAACGGAGTGGTCCGTAACCCTTTGATGCTCAAGAGTTTGTTGACTTCGTCTGCTAGATTTCCCACAAATTGAGATCCACGATCTGTTAGAATTTCCTTTGGAATTCCTAGGCGTGTCCACATCTCCCAGAGTGCTTCAGACACTTCTTCTGCTTTGATCGTTTTGAGTGGCTTCGCTTCAGTGTACCTGGTGGCGTATCGACCATGGTTACGATGTATCGATGTCCTCGGTCTGAGATCGGAATAATAGGTCCGATGAGATCGACAGCGACACGTTCGAATGGTGTGTTGATGATAGGCATGCGACCTATGGGTACTTTCTTGGTATGGCCTTTTGGTGTAGATCTCTGACAGATATCGCATGACGCGCAGTACCTGCGTACTTCACCACAAACTCCTGGCCATGTAAAGTCATCCCAAATTCGCATCCTGGTCTTCCGAATACCCAAATGACCAGCCATAAGGGTATCGTGTGCTAAGCGTAGCACTTCACTTCGGTACTTCTTAGGTACAACGACTTGACGAGTCATTTTCCCATTCTGCTTGAAGAATCTGTACAGAATGTTTTTCTCCCATCTGTACTCCGCAGGAACTCTTTTTCCATCTTTCTTCTTACCAGAAATAGTTGTCCCTAAGTCTGCAAGTTTCCGAATATTTTCCAGAGTAGAATCTAATCGCTGCTCCTGACTCAGCTGCTCTGGAGTCACGTCACCCAGTATAGACCCAGAAATCTTGAGAGTTCGGTCCTCTCGCTTCATTCCTGCCCTAGTCTGTACTGCTGCACACAGTGTACGCACTGCGTAAACGGGAACAGGGTAGATAGCTCCGGATTCCGTCTTCCGATAGTTGCCTATCAGCACTGGACATATCGGCTTGTCCATAAGCGCAACCTCCGTCATTTCGTTAAAATACGGAGTGTTCAACTGTACTACAACGATCGGAAGTTTTAATTTCTCTGCAGAAGATGCCAACACTATGTCTACCGTTCGTCCTGCCTTGCATTCATCGGGTACAAGACCAGATTGAACAATCGTGATTGACGCTCCCGTAATGCTAACGTGGTTACTTTCCCCACCATCACCTGACACTCGGGTGAAAACGGGATTTGTGTGCACGTCTCACACAACACGCTGCTACTGGCTCCTACTGGTTGTACCATGCTTGGTATGATCGCCGCAGCTGACTGGGTCGTAACCCTTTTGGGACACTGTCTTGACACATGACCCACTTGGTTACACGAAAAACACGTTTGCCTCGAAAAATCGCCTCTGCGACCTTGACCTGCGTTCGAAGTTTTACTGTTTTTCGTTTTCTCACCATCACCGACTTCCTTCGGTATATGCTCATCGCCCTTGGATTTGTTATGAAGAGGATTCTTGAACCGTTCATGGCTAGAACACGCGGTAATTTTCGCCGACTCAAAAATTAGAGCATGGGCTACGGCTTCTTCCATGTCAGCAGGTGCTCTTTCGAGAATGAATCTCGCTTGGTCGAAGGGTACGCCCTCGACAAACTTCTCGATCATAAATAGATCCCTAAGATCTTTATATGTGTCGCTTTTACCGGCTAACTGTTGCCATCGCGTAAGCCATAGGTCTAGTTTTGTCGCGAATTCTTGCGTTGTTTCATTTGTCTGACGCCTCGCAGCGCGAAATTTCTTTCGGTATTCTTGTGCCGTCAGGCGAAAACGATTGAGCAAGGCTGCCTTTAGAGCTTCATAATCTTCCGCTTTTTTGTCAGCCATCAATGAATATACGTCCCGCGCTTTACCTTTGAGCAGAGTACCCAACCTGGATGCCCATTCATTTTCCGGCCATGACTGAATCTTGGCGGTCTTTTCAAAGGTCCTAAGGTAAGACTCAAGATCATCTTTGTCTTCCAAAAAAGGTAACTTTACTTTGAATTTATTTTGGTGTCGCCTTGGGTTCTCAACTCTATCGTTGGAAGCGTTGTCATTGACGTTCAGCTCAGCTCGGAGTTTGATTCTTTCCAATTCAAACCCTTGTTCATCTCTTCGTTTTCTCTTTTCGAATTCTGCTTCAATTCTTTTAGCCTCTAATTCATCCTTTCTCTTTCTTTCTTCTGCTTCGATCTTTTTAGCTTCCTGATCATCGAGGCGTTTCCTTTTGTCTTTCACATACTGCACAACGTCTGCGCCCGATAATCCTAGACATTCAGCTTCGGCTTTCAGTCTGGCAACCAAATCGTTGTTATCCATTTGTCTGGATTGCGACCTCGTGGTTACGCTCATGGATAAGGTTGGAAAAAAACGTTATAAGCTACAATCTCTACAGATTGCTAAGAAAATACTTCACAAACGAAAATCGAGAATATGAATTTACCTGAATCCAAGAAAACAATGTATTTTAACTTACTACGCTCACTTCAGTTAGTTCAAATAATCGCAATGATATATCTCCCTCCTGACTCGTAGTAAATAGTGCTCTGATCTTACAATAATATTTACTAAAAAATATTTCTCTATTGTCTCATCTGTACTCACTATGTAAAGACTGGCTGTAAAGAGGACTTACTCCGCGGCCTCGATCAGATACAGTCCGCTCTGAATAAATACACAAACTTCCAGAGACTTTTCTTGTGAATAACTATATACCACAGCTTATACACACTGACGTAATCCTGCGCCTGTTCCTTCTTGGCAGACCGAACCAGCCAGTAACCTTGTAACGTTATCCAACGTTCCGCTAACTAACTCTATTGTCTCTACATTTTCTGAGAACAGAGTTGCTAGAAAAAAACAAACTTTAACGGCCCTTCTGTTCAATTCCCATGACAGCCTTCGACCTATTAAAGTGCCCGTCGTTAACAATACTGTTTACTTGACCTCCGCAAATAAACTGTCTCACTAGAACTGTTTCATCTAGTTGTTAAACAACGTCCAGACTGCTTAGTTACATCTAACTAATTTCCGTCTGTTGCCTCACGCTTTACCAGTACTGACACAGACCTAATGTCTCCAAATTTCGACTATCAATGACCGAAAATTGATAACAAATTTAGTACCAGCACATCAATCAAATGAATGATTGACTAGAAAATACGTTATTCCGTCAACTTATTTCCTTTAAACAGAAGTTCCCGATAAGTTCTGTTTCAAAGTGATAACTGGGTAATGACTGTCAGAATCTTGATTCTGCATTGCCTGCGGTTACTAAACATCATGATAGTACAAGTTATAAGTATTGAACATGATGGAAAACGTTCAACATCAAAATAGAACATCACAATCCAAAACAAATCTGGCATATTCCTTACAGAAGAACAAGAAGTCTTGTATAGATGGACAGAGTACTGCTCTGACCTTTACAATCTCACACCAAATGGAGACCCATCATTTTTAGTATCTCCCCAGAAAAGAGAAGAAGAAGAAATCCTCCTAATTCTCTGAGAAGAAGTTGAGGCAGCAGTGCATTCGCTGAAGAATGGGAAGTCAGCGGGAGTGGACAACATAACTGCGGAACTGCTTCAAGCAGGAGGAGCAACGATGATTGACGCCCTCACCATTATCTATAATAAGATCTGGCAGAGTGGGGAGTGGCCTACACCATGGACCCAGTCGCTTGTCATCACTTCCTAAAAAGGGTAACCTTCAGGAGTGTGAAAATTACCGCACCATTAGCCTCATCAGCCATCCCAGCAAGGTCCTCCTGAAAATAATACTCAACAGGTTGAAACCCCAAGCTGAAAAATTCATAGCTGAAGAACAAGCAGGATTCAGGGCAGGGCAGAATAATCTGAGAAATACCTACAGCACCAACAACATCTATATCATGTGTTTGTAGACTTCAAGAAAGTGTTTGACTGAGTCTGGCATGCAGCTCTGTGGGCAACCATGAGAGTTTACAACATCAGCCCTAAAATTATTGAAATCATCAAAAGCCTGTATGACAGGGCTACCAGTGCAGTCCTTCACAACAGCGCCATCAGGAACTTTTTCAGAACAACAATCAGTGTTTGTTAAGGATGCCTACTCTCTCCAACACTCTTCAACATCTTCCTAGAGCGCATCATGTCAGATGCCCTTGCAGATCAAGAAAACACAGTTAGCATAGGGGGTAGGGCAATCTAAAACCTCCGTTTTGAGGATGACATCGATGGATTGGCTGGATAGGAACAAGAACTTGAGCAGCTGGTAAAGAGACGTGACACCACTTACAGAGCCTTTGGAATCGAAATAAGTGCACAGAAGACCAAAATGTTGACCAACAACCCTAATATCATCAACAGGTGGCAGCTTGCACCCGATGACCTTGGATGCTGTCTTCACTATTGACTGCAGCCTCTTTTTGTCTGCACCCATGCAGCCGCCATACCACACTGTTATGGAGAATGTGAAGGTGCTCTCAGTCACTGCCCTGTAGAACTGAGTCATGATTGTCTGGCTCATACCAAATTTCTACAGCTGACGGAGGAAATACATTCTCTGCTGACCCTTCTTGATAATTGAGATGGAGTTCTCATGCCAACCCAGGCCTCTCTCAATGGTTGTGCCCAGGAACCTGTAGGAGTCGACCAAGTCCACCATTTCGCCCCCTATGGTCAGCAATGTTATGGGTGAGGGTTGGCGCCTGAAGTCAATGACCATCTCCTTTGTCTTTGAGACATTGAGTTCAAGGTCATTACTGCTACACCAAGAGACCAGCTGTTCTACTTCAGCTTTGTAGGTCAATTCATCGCCCCTTGAGATCAGACCCTCTAGCGTTGTGTCATCGGAGAATTTAAGGATCAGCGCTGAGTTATTATGGGACCTGAAGTCATTTGTAAACATGGTGAAAAGCAGGGGGGATAATACGCAACCTTGAGGTGTACCGGTTGTGACGACACGAGTTTTCAGCACGTACTAGAGAGAGTTACATATCTTGCAGAGTTGCACATCTCTAGTGATACAGTGTACATAGTCGATTCGGCTGTTTCTTTTTATGCTATGAAAGATAAGTATGTGTGGGTTTCACGTGTTTAACGCAAAGAGCATAATGCATAGGTGGGAAATTGGGTTATTGAGCTCGACTCGATGCTTGTCCTGTGTGCTAATATGTGATTTAGTTGGCAGAGTCAATTTGGAAGCTTTTGCAAGCAGTCAGTCTTTTGGACAGAAGTAACTTTGTGACTGTGTGTCAGGTTAGAGTACGTTCTTCTGTATGGGTAAAGTCTCGATTGTTTCGAACCACCCAAGGTCTTGTGCCCTCGTTGGGACAAGAATGTCTAAAAGCCTGTAGTGGGAGGACTGTAACCGCCATTTATTGGGAAGTAATAAGTGTAGGGTTCTGTCTTAAGGTTGTTGTTACGAATTTGGGATGAGATAGTGAGCAAGGTTTAAGTTTCCAGTTATGTGTGTGTGTTGTTATTTGTCTGAAATAATGTTGAACATTAAACTTTACACATCAAACACTTCCTCATCTCTCTTTTACAAACTAAAAGACAACTTTACTTCACATTAACTTATTTTTAATGAATGGATGATAGTAAGATGGCTTTCTAACTTAGCCAACACATAAAATAAATATGGACTCAGCTTGAGTAACATTGACGTAATGACGATTGAGGATGTAGATGATACGAAGAGTCATATAAGTATTCGCGAAGTTCTTTCAAAGTCCCTTTATCTTTCGTGCAATGTCATGATGATACCGATCAATCCGGGTGGATACGATGATGAACGATAGTCGCCGGATCTTCCGCAACGATGAAACTCAGCAAAATAGGTAACCCGACTCACAGGTAGAATGAGAACAAATTAGGAAGAAGTCCGACCTTGCAACATAGCGAAGTACCAACTTCGTTAATCATCAGCTTACAGAGGTCTGAAAATGAGTATCGACTTGCTAGAAAACCGTCTTACCAAAACCGTTACCTAGTTGACATGGTAACCAATGTTGCAATTCATTTCTCCAAGTCGATGATACTCATTTCATTTACAAGATTTATAAAAAAACATAACTTCGATCATTGACAAATAATATCACCCCATTATTTAACCAAAAAATGATCGCGCAAACACTCAATCGAACGAATACAAATGTGCATCAACAACAATGAATGGCGGTTGTCCTGACACAAATACATTCTCCTCCGCGGACGCGCAGAATCAAAATTCTTACCAGTTTGAACTTCTTCAAATCCTGCAGTTTCAACCCTGTTGAATGGATGACTAGTTACTTTGCTAACTGTAAAGTTATTGTTAAAAGGCGTGAAAGAGGAACTAAGGAGGTTTCCATTGCTCTGGCGTGCATGAACGAACTTAAAAGCCGACTTAGACTTAACGCTTCACTCAATCATGCTACTTAAGTCTAAGTCGGCTTTTAAGTTCGTTCATGCACGTCTTCAGCTTCATCCTTCTCAGGCAAAGTTCTGTCGTCTAGTCACGAGCTAACAGTTCTCGTTGCTAAACAATATCCAGGAAGTTGATAAGCTGTCATGGAAATTGAACTCTCTTAATCTGTTAAGTTGTTTGCAAATATTATATAATATACTAACATTCAACTCCGTGAAACGATTAAGATTACTGGTTGGCAATATTTTATTCTGTCCAAAGAATGTTTTAAATACAGGAACCACGTCATTGTGTACGTGTGATGCAAAAACTTCGGTCCACGTCATCCAAAAACTAAAATCGTGTCTCGCCCCAGTACGTCACATCCTTTATAGTACAGCACAGCAGCTCGGAGGAAGCATCTAGGTTCCCAGCTATAAATATATTCGCTGTTGAAATGTCCTAAGCATAGCGATCCCTCCCTTCCCAAAAGTACAGGCACGCGCATATAGGATATAACTACATCGCTTTCTCGCTAGCGCGAGGCCTAGCTAGCAACAAGTACGATAAGAAAAAGAAGGGGAGGGGAAAGAAAGAAAAAGAGGGAGAGAAAGGAAGAAAGAGGGGAAGACAAGGGAATAAAGAGGGAGAGAGCGGAAGGGAGAGAAAGGAAGAAAGAAAGGGAAGGAAAGTTGGAAGGAGAGGAAGGGAACGGAATGAAGAGAGGGAGAGAAAGGAAGAAAGAGGGATATGGAGAAACGATGGGAAAAGTACGGAAAGGCCAGAAAAAATAATACAGAATCCTTGACAAATAACTAGACAAAAGTAAACTCTTGCAAGCAGGCACACATGCAGTTTTCTTTTTCTTTTTTTTTAAAGAAGAAAAAACAAGCCTGCGGATGATACAAGGCACGCTTGAACATGATAAACACATAAAGTTACAAGTAGAATAAATCAGAAAACGGATAAAATATAATAATGAGGAATTCACAAACGCCACAAAGATGATAAAGAAATTAAAGAAATACTGATTAGGCCTATTGAAAACAAAACACATACAAAGTTTACAATCACTTCACGATCCATGCAGGACAAAGACCAATAATATTAATAAGCAAAATCGATCATGCATTAGCATTTTATGTGCATGTGAGAAAAATACGAACAAATACACAGACAGACAAAAAGTGTTTCTAAGAAGGTGTTTTGCTCGTGTCTTGTTTGTGTGAATAAATAAATAGTACTCACAATTACGCTGGTGTGCCGGTGATGATGAAGTGCTAGTGCAGGTATCCATTGCGCTTGAGAAGGAATGAGAGAGTGGCCATCATATGTTTAAAAAGTTCGAATGTATACACGCTACTATAATTATGCAGGTAGAAAAATGTCTTGAGAGACTTACGGAAGCCAGTTGATCAATTGACGACTGACATTCATTCAAAGCAGCTAGTGTTCCAGCCAGGTCAGGCATTTCAGAAATGCAGTTGTCTGTGTTTTCTAATTGTTTTGATAGATACAAGACAGTGCAGTAAGCATAGTTGAGGACATTCCAAAACATATGGCGAATTTCTCCATCAGAATGCAGATACAGATGTTTTATCCATTTTCATATTCATATACCTCACTACGACAAACAACTTCTGCTACAACATTCACTACAACTATTACCACTACTACTACCCCCATCTACTATTACTACTAATACGAGAATTTATATAATGCACACATACCTCACTACAAGCAAAAGGTGCTAATTGCGAATTGCTAGTAGTACTACAACTCCGGCTGTTGTTGCTGATGAACCCATGATAATGTCTGTTAGTCACGGAACGCCTACAATTAGTTTTCTGTTATCTCATTTGTGAAACTACCGCCACCACATGTACTGCCGTTAAATAAAATGATGACTGATGCTATTTTGTCAAGTTTGAAACCGTAACTTTTCGTTACAGTTCAAGTGAGAAGATTTATTTTGCCTTCTTTTCTGGTGTGACAATGATGTCTGGGGCTGTTTGTGTCAGCTGCTCTTTTAGCGCATCCATATTTTTCAGGTTTCTTCTTTATGCGTCTTTCCATTGCGTTCCTGTTCACATATTTATACTGACTACAAACTGCACAGTCACTCACCTGTATACTGGGATTGTAAACTGACCACAGATGCTGTGAACCCTCGATACGCTTTGCAGCTATATGACGCAACAAACTTGAATCAGACTTTGATTTCATTTTTCGTGTGCGCTGTCGACATGTGAGGCATAATGTATTCGGATATATTATACCATTAGTTTCAACGGAATACTGCAAACCATAGATTTCCAAAAGTTTAGATGCCACGGTTTTACAGAATCTATTTTTTTGTATGTTTTCTCTCCGCCTTTTCGATTTTTCTCCACACAATCTGCATAATGAGTTTAACTTATCTATGTGATACTGTTCGGTATGAGCTATATGAGATCCACTATCCATTTTAATATATATACAATAAATTAAAAGCTAACTGAAACTTTCCAGTGCACAACATAAACTAGATCTTCCACAGTCATGAATTAAAGACAAAACTAGCTGGGCGTGGGCTAACAGTAAACTCAAAGGAAATAATTGGGCGCCTGTTGCACACAATTTGCCACTAACGTACCACAGTCCAAAAACTCACTAAAAACACAATCCCAGCAACGAATAGTTTTCAAAGATCACGTCAACTTGAAGAACACATATTAAAGTTTCTTCACACAAAAAACCACACACACAGAGTCACTAATACCTTGACTATCCCAACTCGAAAACAGAATAATCCAAGATCGTCAAAGTACTTGAAATTTAGTGTAGTTTGCAATCACTGCAAGTCTAGGAAAGGAAAAATAAATTCACCAAAAAAAAAGTAACTCAGCTAAATCCACGACACTTCTCTACAATATACTTGAAACAATAACGGGCAAACATCACCAAATGCCTCCCAAGAGTTCTTGTTAATACAAATTCCTGAGCAATTACCAACACCACACTATCAGACTACAAACTTCGCGTTTGCTATGATTTTCTACTAATTTTTCCCGCGCAGGGTTTTCCTTTGTCTGCAAGAAAAGGAAAAAAAAAATTCACAAAAAATTAAGTACCTCAACAAAATCCACGAAACTAGTCCACAATATAGTTGAAACATTAGTGTTTTAACTTCACCAAATTTTTTCCTGGGATTCTTGCTAATAGAAATTCCCGATCAATAAATGCACACTTGCCACAAATTGCTTTCAGAATTTACACATGGAAGCGAAGACCGGCGTGCGTGCGTCTGCCAGCCACGCGGGCTTAGTGTGATTGCAGGGCAATGTATAGGCCTAATGCTGGAAGCTGTCTGCGTGCCGATGCTAGACAAGAATAGAGCACAGTGCGCTGCTAGAGACTGTACCTAAGAGCTGAATTTATAGAAGACTTGAGCCGGCGTGACAGGCTCCCAACATAATTATTCTCTGCACTTATGCTTGCGAGGAGCTCAAATAAACATTACAGTTGTGTGGCCTAGGATTTAGGCACCCTCCAAGGCTCAAAGTACCTTGTCGGTATTGATATGTTCCAGTGATAGCATAGCATTAGCTCAGAGACGAATTTGATACTCTCAAACGGATAACAAGTGTGTTCTGTCTTGTGTGGTATTGTGTTGTGTATGTGTATCCGTTGTCACAGGCCGAGAACTTAAAAGGTGAGTGTGAAACCTGTGATTCATTTCCTTAGTGGCTGTGCATTCCTAGACTGCTTACGTGAATGAATGATGGTGAATGAGGGGGAAAGAGATATAGCTTGATGAATAGTAGTTATTGATTTTTATATGATTTTCATAATTATGATTTTCTTGGTTTTACATGTAGATGGAAAATGTTGATGTTGTTGCCAAAACGGGGTCAAAGGGTGACAATGAAGTATCCATGTTAAAGAGAGAGAGAGAGGGGTGATGAATGTGAAGGAAGGGAGACAATGTACTGTGTTGGAGAGGGGTGATGAAGGTGATGAATATGAGGGAAGCGTGTTTGTATTATAGCGTGATAGAGATAATTGTGAATGAAGGGAGATCATGTACTATAAGGTAGAGAGGGATGATGAGGATGGAAGTGAGGATTAGATAAATAGGGATTGTGTGACTGGAAGTGCAATTGTAATAACTATGTATATATATAAACAACTATGTTTTATGGAAGAGATATAAATTATAGAATTAAGAATTGCATTGTATTGTTGAGATGCATGTATAAACAGGTCAAGATGGCGGACGGCGGAAGGCGTATTCTGTTATGTAGTGTTTAAGTTTTTGTAGACGAACTAGTGAGACTCTGTATTTGTCTACAGATTGGGCTGTTTGTACTATTTCTACTTCTGCCATTGCCACTGCTTTTGCCACTGTGAGGTGTGGATGTTGCCAGGTGTCACCACCACCCCGCCACGTCTTTCCTTGGTTGTTGGCGCCGCTGCTAGGTGTGGTCCTCCATCATAGCTGGGAGCTTTCCATCGGAGTTACAGGACACCGGTTGCACCACACCGACACACATACAGATTCGCATTCCACGCACATAAAACACATCTACGTCTTCACGACTTCGTGTGAATTACTTCAGTTATCTGTGTGGTCATCTTCCATAGTTTATTCTGAGCTCAGTTAGGAACAGATACTGAATTATAAGTTAGGTTATTCCATATAATTGATTTTCTAAAGATTTGCTGGGTTGTTTGCTCAGCCTGAAATTGTATTTATATGAAATTTAATTGATCATTGCTCTTGTTGCATATTGTTGTGGGCATTTTGTCTGTATACAGTTCTGGTGTTTCAGGTTAGACAAGGGGGGTAATTGTTAAGTAAATACTGGGTTGGGGGTCTTCATAGGGGTTGAGGGTGGCTTAATATCCCATTATCCTGTGTATGCGTGTTTGTTGTTGAATAAAAGAGTGTGATTGTTCATTTGGCATTTTGTGTTAGTTCTTTTGTTTGAGTTCTATTCCTTCCAATCGTTGTTGAGCTGAACGTCGCGGAACCCATTCGGGTGACGCGACACCGGTGCTCATTGAGATGGAACTTGATGTCAGCGACCTCACCCTCACTGTCTGCAGTCTGTCCAGCATGAAGTTCAGGACCCAATGACACATCTGCGGACAGACGTTCATCATGCGCAGCTTGTCGAACAGCCTCTGCGGGATGATTGTGTTGAACGCACTGCTAAAATCAATGAAGAGACCGCGTGCATAGGTGTTGGGCGACTCCAGATGTTGCAGTATGTGGTGTAGTCCCAGAGCCACAGCGTCGTCGACAGACCTGTTCACCCTGTAAGCGAACTGATGAAGGTCCATGAGGAGTTTCGTGGCCAATTTGAGATGGCGGAGAACAAGGCGTTCCAGCACCTTCCTGGCTATGGGGGTCAAGGCCACTGGTCTATAGTCATTCAAGGAAGCCACCTGGGATTTTTTGGGCACTGGCACTATAGTGGAGGTCTTCAAAATGGAGGGTACCTGGCATAAGGAATAAGGATAGAGATTCGTTGAAGATGTCACAGTACATGGGCGCAAGCTCAGCAGCGCAGTGTTTGAGGGTAGATGGGGACACAGAGTTAGGGCCGGCTGCCTTCCTGACATTGAGCTCTTCTACACCCTTAAACCAACACACATTCACACATCTCACACCCACACCCACACCCACACCCACACCTATCTACCCAAAGCACCCCCCCCACCCCCCACACACACACTCCCACCCCCCCCCCACACACATATATGTACACATATAGGAAAATAAGTGTAGATTGCATAAGTCTGCCAACACCATGGGGGATCCAGTGGATACAGTTGAGGAGTGATAATCTTGTCTATTCCACCTTTGTCACGAGGTTTTTACGTCTTATAGCTTTCTCTCTGCAGCTCAAGAAACCTGATTTATTGATTGATGAAATTACAAGATGGTTTAATTTGATGTTCTTTACAAATGTTGAACCAATTAAAAACTGGTCTATTCCACTTACCATTCTGGGCTTTAAATAATTTCATCATGCTAATGATTACTGGAAAAAGGTTAAAGACAAATTCCGTGTATATAATATTAACACAGTTAATGTGTTCCAAGGATGGTCAGGATAACAATTTATTTTCTGCAATGGAATTGCAGGAGTAAAATACATATTGGTTTGTTACAAGATTTTATTAGTTCACGTTCATTTTTTGTTTTGGCTTTACAATCTTTAAACTGCAAGAAATCTGATCTACCAAAAATTGATGGCTATTATTATCCACTTATATTAAGTTATCTTCATAGTCATACTGAAAATAAAATTAAAGTTGCTTTATATATTTTTACGTCAATTTCTTACAAAACAAAACAATCGCCAGGACCCAATCTTAATAATAGGATCTTTACATGTTGCGTTGAAATTAATGTTAAAAATAGTTGTATTAATGTTATAAGCTATGGATGGATATCCTGACGGTGTTTCTATAGGGGATGCTGACTGGATTCGTACTTTAAATTCTAGTGATAATTGGATTGTGCTAGGAGATTTTAATGCTCACCATTACCTTTGAGTGAAAGATTGTGGTAATACTAGAAATAATGAGTATCTAGCAGATATAACAAATTCTGATCTTTCTTTATTAAATGATTGCTCATTTACAAGAATTCCAGATCGAGAAAATCACAAGTGGTCTGCGATAAATCTATTATTCGTTTCTTCTAACATACTTTTGTCGTGGTTTTGGGCATGATGATCCCTTGGGCAGTGATCATTTACCTATTTTAATTGATTGTTTCGTTGAAGCAGAACTTACTGAGCGAGATCAAAGCATTTTCTATTATATTAAAAAAGCAAATTAAGATTTATTTCAATCTAATTTAAGCTTAGCAGCATCACGTCTTAATTTTCACACTATTCGGCCTCTGAATATTGAACTGTCATATAATTTGTTAAGAAGTACGATTTTAGATGCTGCAGACAAATCAATTCCTAAAATTAAAACAAACAAAACATCATTAAAAAACATAAAAGCAAGTCCTTGGTGGAATTAAGAATGCAAACAAGCAGTTAAACTTAAACAAGCTTTCAAAAATGGACGAAAAATAGAAACATAAATAACCATAAATGTATATCATTGTTAACAGCAGCTCTGCATAAAGATTATAAAGAAAAAAACATTTTGTGTATTAGGCAGGTAGCAAAAGCAAACAAGGATTACTTTAATTATTTTGTTCAGGAAAATATAAAATTAAAAAAAATCCAACGGACACGTCTCAGCTGTGGGAAGAAGAAAAAAGAAAAACAATTGAGCCACCATTATTACTGAATAATAAAACGTATAAGACAAATAAAGATAAAGCTGAATTATTAGCTGAGACGTTCGCTGTAACTAGTGGGACATATTCTTTGCCTGTATCAGAGCAAGAAAGAAGAGAATTATGCGAACAGGATCATATGTTACCGGCAATCTGTGTATTCAGTCAATACGCGTATTGTCTAAAAAAATCAGTCAATTCGTGTTTTGACTGTGACCACTAGCCAATACATGTAATGACTAAAATTTCCAGTCAATACGTGTATTGTCTTAAAAAATGCTCTGGTCAATACACGAATTGACTAAATTGTCATTCAGAATTTAAACTGCAGCTGATTGTAAACATGAATAAATGAATGACCACACAATTATTTCTTGTTCTTTTAGTTCAATACGCACACTCACAGTAACACATCCACACAACTAAACCATGTTAAGTATAAGTTAGTAAATATTAAAAATAAGCTTAAAATGTACGCACTTAAATTTAAAACTCTCTCTCTCTCTCTCTACCTCTCTATCTCTCTCTCATGCAAAGTAAATATTAAAAAGAAGTTTAAAATGTACATATTTAAAGTTAAAACTTTCTCTTTTTGTCTCTCTCTCTCTCTCTCTCTCTCTCTCTCTCTCTCTCTCTCTCTCTCTCTCTCTCTCTCTCTCTCTCTCTCTCTCTCTCTCTCTCTCTCTCTCTCTCTCTCTCTGTCTTTTTGTTTACCTGTCAGTTACATCCAATTCTTGAATGCATTTGGGGAGGCCATACCATCATTGACGAAAAAGAGAGAGTTCCGTATCGTTGTTACGATTGAGAAGCGCACGATAGTACCGAATGTTTTATTTTGCAAAGCATGCTAAGATAGCGTGTACTTATCCTTGATTTGATTCTGCGCTGTTGCCAGAAAAAAGCTTTGTATAATGTTGATAATTTTTGTCGGTCAATATTGTTGTAGTATCGTTGAGAGTTTTCTGGAATTACTTGTTTATTATCGATCAAAAGTTCCAGACCTACCTGGTAATAGCTAGGCAATTCTTCTAAACTGAGGAATGTTCTATGCTGTAAGACAGTCCCAGTGTTGAGTTTTATTTTGATTGGGTGTTATTGCGTCATTCTGGAATGTTCTAAGCTTTACTGGATTGCAGAGGGTCCATTTCTTCTTGAAAAAGTGATATATGGAGGGATTTTCGGAAAGCAATATTGTATGCAGTTGTTGGTGTTTGCTGAATAAAGTTGAAAAACTGTATATGACAACTCTTGCCCTGTTGCCGAGTGAACATGCCGCGAGGATAAACGAATTCGAGTTACACGTATCAAGATTCAAGCCTATCCTATCCTATCCCGTAACTCAAAGGTCATTGGGGCACCACAGATGATCGCTTAACCAGCGTACTCCATCTTTCTCTTGAGGCCTCGCTCAGTGTCAAGCTAGTCCATTCACGAATGTTGTCCTCCCACCTCTTTTATTGTCTCCCTTTTCTTCTGCCTCCTTGTACCGTGCCTTACGGGATGGTCTTTGCAAGGCCTGATGCTCTGGTGACGTGGAAAAATCACCGGAGTTTCCGGTTCTTCACCACTGAGAGCATGGCTTGTGTGATGGTGAAGATTCAAGCATCAGGGCAGAATTGACTATTGGTAAATAGGTCTAACAGTCGTAATATTTCGCATTGATCAACAGGCAACTAGAATCTTTCGTCGCTAGAATTTCGGCCAGCTTGTTTAAAAACTTTTGTTAATTTTTCGTTCACATCCACCATTTGTGGTGAGGAACCGGCAAAGCAAGTCTGGAATGAATGATCGACTGTGGTTCTGTCGCAGTTTGAAATCGCAATCGTCATCACAAGATTCTCGCTGAAGTCGTAGTGATTTATTTTCAAACAAGACACTGGACCGTTTTAGTTATGTGCCGATTAACACATCTCAATGTTTATGATCTGAGCTCATCACATTTCTGTGTAATATAAATAATGCTCTACGCTCGCATATGCTCTCAAACATTGTCAGAAGAAGGCTTGACTGAGCGAAACACACTTTGACTAAAATGAACAGTCAATGTGTGTTTTGAAGTGGGTCAAAATTAAGACAATACACGTATTGACTGGAAATTTTAGTCATTACATGTATTGCCTAGTGGTCACAGACAAAACACGAATTGACTCGAGTTTGGGTCATTTTCTTCGTCAAAGATGGCCGCTTTCTGAATATCGTGAAATATTCTTCAGGGAAAGTTTAATTTTCCTTGAAGTTTTTCCGGAGTAACAGCGTGGCAAAATGTGGGATTTGATAGATTGACTGACCATAAAACTAAAAACTTCAATATTAGGGACAAAAGTGATAGCTGTAGTTAGCTTATTTCCTGAACATAGTGAACAGATTGGGTCACTTCCATTGACATGTTTTCCAAAAATCTTTCACTGGTACTCATTGTGACAGTTATATTTGTGCACAAGACATTTGCCAGTGATGCCTCATTACCAAACTCTCCCGTTGTTGAGTCCATAGACTTTGGGAATAAGTCAGTCTTCAGAACACTAGGCATTGGATACTGTGTATTTGTCGATTCACTCTCACGCTCAAAGCTCAAATACTTGAACCTTCCATCCACTACACGTCAGAGACTGGTCCTTCTTTATCTATTGTGTTTACTTCTCAGCAACTCATACTCACCTGAACCTAACCCTGGCCCATCTATCGCGTCACCTCCGGTATGGACTCAGCAAATCAGCAAACCACACGACACTGACTCTCGGACCTACTGCCTGTCTCCCTCCCAGACACATTCTTCATGGCTGTGTGGCACGTGTGATCTGCCTGTGGGATGGAGCGACCGAGGTTTGGCATGTGAACAGTGTGGACAGTGGTTCCATGGTCAATGCCAGAGTGTCGACTCGCGAAACTACGAGGCCCTAGCTAATAGTGATGCCCACTGGTACTGCGCTATCTGTGGTAATCCAAATAGTGCCACAGCCTTCGACCTTCATGGTGTTGACTGGACTGACCCCTCACTCCCTTACCTTTCATGGGATTCTTGTACTACACCAACAGAACTTCACTTTAAACCGCAACATGCATCCACTCCGACTAGAGCAAGCCAGCAAGATAAATGGAAAGACAGACCACTTCGGGTGCTTAATATCAACTTCCAGTCTGCTAGCGCTAAAAGGGCGGAAATCCCAAATCTTCTAAACAGTTTGAAACCTGACATTATTATAGGCACAGAGACTTGGCTAGATCCATCCATATCTAATGCAGAGATAAATTTCCCAGATATATACACAGTGTACAGGAGAGATAGAGAGGAGCGCAGCGGAGGAGGAGTCCTTATCGCACTGCGAGGCAACTTGGACAGCTACATCGCCCCAGAATTGGAAATTGATGACTGTGAACTGCTTTGGGTGCGTGTAAAGCTCAAAGGCAGACGAACGCTGTATGTGGGTGCATATTACCGCCCGGACGTAACGGACGAACGCAGCCTCATCAAGCTTGGTATATCCCTCCAAAGATCATCTGCACTTCAGAATGCCTATCTACTCATAGGGGGTGACTTCAACTTCCCTGGCTGGGACTGGGAGAAAGAGACACTGAAGCCTGGAACACCATGCACCCGACTGCACAACGACTTCCTTGGCATGATCCATGATAATGGGCTTGAACAACTAGTCAAGGAACCCACCAGAGAGGACAATACCCTAGACTTGTTCCTTACTAACTGCCCTCAGTTAGTTCCACGCATAGAGGTGGTACCAGGGTTGTCAGACCACAGTATCCCATACTGCGAATTTGCCCTGACGCTACAGAAGAAAAGGCAAGTCCAACGCAAGATCCCGCTGTATGCAAAAGCAGATTGGGTCAACCTGAGAGAAGCAGCAAAGGACCTTAGTTCCCTCCTCCAGCAGATGCAGGGATCCGCTTCTACCGAAGAGCTTTGGTTAAAACTCAAAACCACCCTCATGGACGCAGTGCAGACTTACATCCCCCACAAGACAGCGAGGGTTAAAACCAGCCAGCCATGGGTTACACCTGGCATCAGGCGTCTCATAAACAGAAGAGATAGGATTTACAGGCAAATGAAGAAGACTGGCACTGAGAAACTCAAGAAAGAGGTGAAAAACCTCAGACGCATGATACAGCGCCAAATGCGTCAGAGTTATTGGAGCTACCTCAATGAAACCTTCTTGAATAACACCGACCCTTACCAAGCAGGCAAGAACAAGCGCTTCTGGACATACGTTAAAAATCAAAAGTCCTCCAATATAGGCGTTGCTCCATTGAAGAGAGACGGCCAGCTGACCTCTGACCCAAAGATACAGGCAGAGATTCTGAACGAACAGTTCCAGTCAGCCTTCAGCGACGGAGCCCAGTACACAGAAGAACAGTTCCAGAAGAAAACAGGCATGATCAGCCAAGGCTGCCCTGTGATGGATAACATCATTATTACAGAGAGGGGAGTGAGGAAGCTTATGGCCAACCTTAACCCACATAAGGCTACAGGACCAGATGGCATCGGCCCCCGTATACTAAAAGAACTGTCAGAGGAGCTGGCTCCGGCGATGACCATCATTTTCCAGTCCTCCATGAAGACAGGCATTGTGCCATCAGACTGGAGGGATGCACATGTCACACCGATCTTTAAGAAGGGAGAGCAGTACAATCCCGCCAACTACAGGCCGATCTCTCTCACCTGTGTGTCTTGCAAGATGATGGAACACATCCTGGTCAGCGCTGTGATGCAGCACTTTGACGACCACCAAGTACTTACCGACAACCAACACGGCTTTCGCAGAGGGAGATCATGTGAGACACAACTCCTGGAGTTCGCAGAGGAACTGACAAGCAGCATGGAGAGTGGCAGGCAGACTGATGTCCTCATCATGGATTTCGCCAAGGCATTTGATCGGGTGAACCACAGCCTGTTACTCCACAAGCTCCGATGCTACGGTGTCCAAGGCCCCGCTCTCACCTGGATCTCCAGCTTCCTCAGTGATAGGCGCCAAGCAGTCGTTGTTAATGGCAGCCGCTCCGACTTCGTCCCTGTGCGATCTGGGGTACCCCAAGGATCAGTACTCGGACCCTGCTTGTTTCTAGCATATATCAACGACCTGCCAGACAAGCTGACCGCACTGACGAGACTATTCGCAGATGACACAGCAGTATACAGGGTGGTGTCCAACATATCGGACCAGAACCAGCTACAACTAGACCTCCATCGCCTTGAGGAATGGGAGATGAGCTGGAACATGATGTTCCACCCTGCCAAGTGCAACACCCTGCTTATCACTAGGAGCAGGCGCCCACTCAGCGCAGCTTACCAACTTCACAACCAGACCCTTGAGACAGTTTCCTCAGCAAAATATTTGGGGGTTACCATCCGACGCGATATGAGCTGGGACGAACACACTGACAGCATTGCCAATAAAGCCAACAAAACCTTGGGCTTTCTTAGAAGGAACCTCAAGATCAACTCTGCGGCTATAAAAGAACAGGCGTACAAGGCATTTGTCAGACCCATACTGGAGTACGCTTCGACGGTATGGGATCCTCACACCAAGAAGGCCATTGACAGGCTGGAGGCCGTACAGAGACGGGCTGCACGTTTTGTCCTCAATAGATACCACAACACTTCAAGTGTGAATCAGATGTTGGATTCGCTGGGGTGGTCATCTTTGGAACTGCGCAGGAAGACATCTCGCCTCTCGATGCTATACAAAATCAACAGAGGACTGGTGCACTGTCCCTCCATCCTCACTAAGATGATACCACTGCCTCTCCGCCAACGCAGAGGACATGACAGCCAATTTAGCCGCATCACCTGCCGAACTGAGTACCGTTCATCCTCTTTCCTACCCCGTACTATAAAAGACTGGAATGCTCTTCCCCAGGAGGTAGTGGAGGCCACAACTGTTGATGCTTTTGCATCAAGAGCCTCCCACCGACCAGAATAGGTAGTTACTCAACAACACTACAACTCCTTCCCCCATCCCCCCACCCCCCCCCAAATCCCTCTGTCACTTATCAGATCTGGACTGCCATGAACTAGGAGAATGGCCTTTGTGAAACATGTGCAAAACCCTCATAGTGCCAGTATAATCAACAAGTATGATTGTGGGCGCCTACGGAAAGACAAGACAAGACGAAGACTGCTTTTTTAGGCAATACATTTATTGACTGAATACACAGAATGCCGGTAACATATCATACAAATGAAATTAGTCTGATGATAATGACATAACCACTGATACTTCTGCTATAAATCAACCATTAACATTAAATGAAGTACTTCAAGCAATTAAATGTGTTGGTAAATTAACAGTATCCACAGGTAATGATCCAATTTCATATATCATGGTAAAACACTTTCCTACTGATTTTATGCAAAAACTTGTAGATTTCTACCAGATGTGTTGGGAAAAGGGAGCTTATCCTTCTGAATGGAAACATATAACCATTTTCAGCCGTTACTCATTAGATTAAATAAACTAAAGCTACCTATGTCAATCTCAAGTATTGTATATCCAGAAGAACATTCTGGTTGCTCACGTGCCAAGGGTTTCTGTATAAATAGTATCCTCACTTTCTGGAAATTTAGTGCTTTAAATTCCCACTGTCGCTGTCTTTCTCATTTCTTCTTTCTACTTCCTATTCTGTTCTATCAATCTACTATACTATCTTCTTCTTCCCTAGACCAGTCACCTACCTCTTTTTCTTGAAAACTCTTCCGGGACAAGACTCCTTATTTGTGTGTAAGGTCTGTTGGATCAGCTTGGGAATATTGGACGCTTTCTGCCAAATGGTCGCTAGGGCTTCCTATGATATTATTATTTAGCAATGTAGGCATTTTCTATGTATGTGTTTTGTTGAGATTTCATAATGATGTTTGTATTCTATTTTGTTTTGTAAACGGGGGTTCAATAAACTAGAGTATAGCCTCTGCGTCCCCTGCTTGAGATGCCTTTATTGTAAAGTGACCGGCTAGTGGAGTGCCTTCAGTGTTACCACTAGGGTTGTTTCAGCAGATCTTTTATACGGAGCAAGGGCGAGTCCTCTTTCAACGAAGTTGTGGTCTTGATTTTGTGGTCCAGATTCGGCTCTTTGAAGTCCGCTGGACCCTGTAAGCAATGAATAACTAACTAACTAATTAACGCTCATAAATTTGATTAGAAGTCATAAATTATTCAATTACTTCCAATTTTTGTTGTTGTTTTTTTAACTTATAACAATTAGTCTGGCATTTCTTAAAAAATTCTTTGTCCTATCCTATCCTCCTATCCTGTCCCGTAACCCGGAGGTCGTAGGGGCACCACAGATGATCGTTTAACCAGCATATTCCATCTTTCTCTGTCCTCAGCAGCCCTGATGGCTTCGCTCAGTGTCAAACCAGTCCATTCTCGAATGTTGTCCTCCCACCTCTTTTTCGGTCTCCCTCTTCTTCTAACTCCTTGCACTGTGCCTTGCAGAATAGTCTTTGCAAGGCCTGATGATCTGGTGACGTGGCCATACCATCGGAGTTTCCGTTTCTTCACCACTGTGAGCAGGTCATCGTGTTGTTCAATGGCTTGTGTGATGGTCTGTCGGACTTTGTCGTTGGTGATGTGTTGGGTATAGGAAATGCCCAGAAGTCTTCTGTAGCACCTTATCTCCATGCTTTGTATTCTTCGTTGGAGATCTGCTGTGAGGGTCCATGCTTCGCAAGCATATAGGAAGATGGAGATGACAAGGGAGCGCAGGAGTCTTACTTTGGAATGCAGACTGATGGTCCTGTCTTTCCAAATGGGCTTCAACCTTGTCAGGGCAGCAGTTGTTTGTGCGATCCTGGAGAGGACTTCCTGTCGGGACCCATTGTCTGATACAACGGCTCCTAAATATTTGAAGCTATGCACTGTGTTGAGGGATTGGCCTTGGACTTTGATGTTTGTGTTGATGCCATTGGTGTTGTTGGTCATCATTTTGGTCTTCTCTGCACTTATTTCCATTCCATATGCTCTGGAAGTGGTGTCAAGCCTCTGTACCAGCTGTTCAAGTTCTAGTTGCTCTCCAGCCAATCCGTCAATGTCATCCGCAAAACGAAGATTGGAGATTGCTCTACCCCCTATACTGACTGTGCCTTCATGATCTGCAAGAGCATCTGACATGATGCGCTCTGGGAAGATGTTGAAGAGTGTTGGAGAGAGTAGGCATCCTTGACGCACGCTGATTGTTGTTCTGAACCAGTTCCCTATGGCGCTGTTGTGCAGGACTGCACTGGTAGCCTTGTCATACTGGCTTTTGATGACTTCAATAATTTTAGGGCTGATGTTGTACACTTTCATTGTTGCCCATAGAGCTGCATGCCAGACTTGGTCAAACGCCTTCTTGAAGTCTATGAACACATGATATAGATGTTGGTGCTATAGGTATTTCTCACAGATTATTCTGAGGTTGAAAATCTGTTCAGTGGTACTTCGCCCTGCCCTGAATCCTGCTTGTTCTTCAGCTATGATTTGTTCAGCTTGGGGTTTCAACCTGTTGAGTATTATTTTCAGGAGGACCTTGCTGGGATGGCTGATGAGGCTGATGGTGCGGTAATTTTCACACTCCTGAAGATTACCTTTTTTGGGAAGAGTGATGACGAGCGACTGGGTCCATAGGCCACTCCCCACTCTGCCAGATCTTATGTTACAGATAATGGTGAGGGCATCAATCATCGCTTCTCCTCCTGCTTGTAGCAGTTCCGCTGGTATGTTGTCCACTCCCGCTGACTTCCCTTTCTTTAGCGATTGCACTGCTGCCTCAACTTCTTCCCGGAGAATTGGGAGGATTTCTTTTTCTTCTCTGTTCTCGGGACATGCTAGAACTGATGGGTCTCCATTTGGTGTATGGTTGTAAAGGTCAGAGCAGTACTCTGTCCATCTGTCCAAGACTTCTTGTTCTTCTGTAAAGCATATACCAGACTTGCTTTGGATCGTGGAGACTTTGGGCTGTTTGACACTTGTCAGCCGCTTCACAGTCTGGTAGGCCTTCTTGCTGTTGTTCTTGTTCAGACTGTTCTCTATATCCAGGCATTGATCTTCTATCCAGTTCTCCTTTGCTGTGCGCATGCCTTTTCGGATGTCATTGTTGATTTTTCGGTAGACATCAGCTCCCTGTGAGGTGTTCTTTTTCTTTTTTTTATCTCTCTTCGTTTATCACACATATCCAATAGTTCAGGTGTGATCCACGGCTTCTTTTTTGGTCGGTGCTTGCCAAGGATCTTAGTGGCGGCATCTGTCACAGCTGAGTTGAAGGTGGTGGTCATGGTTTTGACATCTACTTCACCAGCCCCCAAAATGAGCAATGGTGCAAATTTCCCTCCAATTGTGGCCTGAAATAGTTCTGCCACCTCCGGGTCTTGCAGTTTGTCCAGGTCGAACTTCAGTCTAGTGCACTTTGCTGTATTTACTCTCTTCAAGTGGACCCGGAAAGACATAATCACGAGATCGTGGTCACTTCCGATGTCTACTCCTGGAAAAGTGCGTGTCCGGCCAATGTTGATGCTTGATCTGAAGCGTTTCTTGACCATGATGTAGTCTATCTAGTTGTGATGCTCCCCGCCGGGACTGTGCTATGTCCATCGTCTGGAGTTTTTGTGGAGACCAAGCGTGTTTGCCAGTACCAGATTGTTGTATCTGGCAAACTCCAATAGTCTCAGACCCCTGTCATTTGTCTCGTTGTTGCAGTGGGGTCCACATGTGTCTCCCCAGTTGTGGTGCGCATCTTGGCCAACCTTGGCATTCCAGTCGCCTTGCACTATGACTATGTCCTTCTTCGGCACTTGGTCAAGGACCGCCTGTAGATTTTTATAAAAATCCTCCACTTCGCTGTCGTCATAGTCTGATGTTGGGGCATAGGCCTGGATGATGGTGATGTTGAAAGGGGCTGCTCTCATGCGGATGGTAATGAGTCTACTGGAGACTTGGCGGCAACCCATGACAGTGGCTAGAATGTTCTTGTGGACCAAGAATCTAAAGCTGTGTTCGTGCCTGTCATCTCTACCGCTGAAATTGAGCTTGTGGCCTTTGTCGGTCCTTGTTTTACATAGGCCTTTCCAGCGCAGTTCGCTGATGCCTAGAACGTTCCATCGATAGTGGTCCAGCTCGTGGGCCAGTTCCTCTAATTTTCCTTCCGCAGTTAGGGTCCTGACATTCCAGGTTCCTATGACGATGTTGTTTCTCGTGCGGATCTTGCTAAATTGTCCATCAGTAGCATATTTAGCACCTCCGCTGGTGGCCAACGGAAGGCGCGGTCCTTGAGCCGGGCGACGTCCGATCCGGTATGGAATTAGTGGATAGTGTCATCATGTAGTGTGTCTTGGGCCAAAAAGACCTGGCGGTGCCCAGTCCTCTCCAGGCTGTTGGCCACAGCCGAAATCCACGAATACAGTGTGGCTTGCCTTGGCCCTGAGCACATGGTCGTTGAACCTTTAGTAACGTGAGGTTCCTCCGCCCTGGCCGGTGATTTCTGTGTAGAAGACTTTCGCCCAGTGATGCCGTGCTAACATCACCCCTGTTAGTCGCCTCTTACGACACGCCGGGAAACGTTGGGTCTATTCTATTTAATGCCCGAACCCACAGGGCCTGTTCTTTGTACCTAATTTATTTAATTAAGAATTATTAGTTTCAATAAATATTTCTTATTTATTTATTTCTTTTTTTTGGGATGGAATGGGAGAGGGCGAAGGGATTTATTAATTTGTTTTAATTTTGATTGATTATTTTATCATTTTTCTTTTCGTTTTTTTTATGTGGAAGGGTGGATGGAGTAGGGGCCTGGAGGCCCAACTTCAACTTTCTGTAAGACGCAAAATGACATTTATAAGTTTATATATGATAATATTCCAGCTTCTTGGTATATTCGTAGAGTGTTAGCATGAACTGGAACTCCTAATGCAATTTTAATAGCCCTACTGTCAATACTTTGTAATTTATTTAATAATGAGTTATTTGCTGAAAAATATGCTTCCTGACCATAAATAAGCTTTGGTCGAACTAGTGATATGGCTAAATGTAATAGGGATTTAGTGTTTTGACCCCATATTTGCATATTAATAATTTTCAATAAATTCAAGGTTTTTCTTGCTTTTGTTATTAAATGCTCAATATGTAACTTCCAGTTCAACTTAGGTGTTAGGTAAACTCCGAGAAATTTTACCTGCTGCTTGTAAGCAAGAACTTCACAATTTAATTTCAAAACCGGTAATAATTTAGGATTATTTCCATTATTGAAAAGCATCAAATACGTTTTATCAGTAGACAGTTCCAGACCGTTATCTTTCAAAAACTTAGAAAGATTATTTAGTTCTTCTTGGAAAAGTTTCTGTGCTTACAGTACCACTCTCTGTTTAGTATGCTTTCTGAGAGACGTATTAATCCACATAGCAATGTCATCCGCATACTGAAATACATTTGCTGATTTAGAAATAAATGTGGGGAGATCATGAATGAGGATTGAAAACAATAAAGGGGCAAGAATAGACCCCTGAGGTATTCCCATATCGATGTTATAAAAAGATGAATAAGCATTCCCCACTCTTGTGCATATAGATCTGCCACTTAAATAATTGTGTATGTAATGATACATATGACCACTTATTCCAATATATTTTAATTTATAAAGCAGTCTAGCATGCCAAACACTGTCATATGCCTTTTTGATATCAAAGAAAGCAGCAAGAATACTTTTTCTATGACAAACTGTTTCTTAACATGACTGGTTAATTTGACAAGATGGTCAGTTGCACACCGACCCTTTCTAAACCCTGCTTGACTTGTAGGGATTATTTAATTTTTTTCACAAAATTTAGTTAACCTATTTAAAATTATTTTTTCTAATAATTTTCCAACTTGAGACGTCAATGCAATTGGTCTATAATTATTTACTGATGCACGAGACTTACCTTGCTTATGTACTGGAATAACTAGAGACTTTTTCCAGATAGTAGGGAGAATTCCACTTTGCCAACATCTTTGGCATAATGAATGTAGCAATTTTTCCATGTAGCTAGCAAGTGATTCAGTAATTGATAAGAGATACCATCTAGACCAACAGCAGTTTTGTTTGATGAAAAAGATTGTAAAGTTTCTAAAAACTCTTCATAATTAATAGGAGCATTTAAATAATGCAAATTATCTGGTATAGGATCTTCATATTCTGCTTTAATTTCTTCTTCTTTTCTAAACATTTGTGTATGTAAATCAAGACTATTGGACAATGAATTGTCTGAGAAATGTTTTGCAAATGCTTCTGCTTTATCCTCAGATGAGGGGAAAATATTGTCTTGCAATTTAACAGGATAAGACTGTAGATTAAATCCATTTTTCATCTCTTTAACTTTTCTTCAAACCTTATATATATCTTTTGACTCGGTTATTTCTGACATGCAGAATTCTGACCAATAATGTTTCTTAGCACTGGCAATAATTCTGTTGCAATGTATTTTAGCATGTTTCATGATTGTAAAATTGTCAAATGTTTTATTCCTAATCCAATTTTTATATGTGACCTTTTTATTGTTAACAGCTTTTTCACATTCATTGTTCCACCACACATTTCCCGAATGAGATATTCGCTTCTTTTGCAAAACACAACAAAATCGCTTAAACAGTTTTTTTTTTAAAATATATTGTGCAAAACGTGTTTAGACACAAAATGACTCCACTAACCTTGACCTTTCCGGTAGGCAGGCCACTAACCTAGGTATGTACTGATGAAGTTTGGACAAAAATCATTTCGTTGTCCTTGAGATATAGCTTTCAACGGACCGATCGACTGACAGACAGACCGACATTTGGCTCGGTCTGATTCCCACTATATTCATTTCGGGCGGTTGACAAGACGCCTTGGCCTCTAAGCCTTCCATTTGTTTCTTTGAATACGCGATCATTACGTTTCCTATACCATCAACGAATACATCTGTAGACTCACTGATTCGTTGATATTAGAACGTCCCTCGTTAAAGTATTGTTTTTTTTCTTAATTTTATGTAATACAAAACTGAGGCAGAATTACCTGAGAGTGAGTTCTTTAATCATCCACTACGCTTGGTGTGTATGCTTATGTAGCTTCGTTTTGTAATGTGAACAGAGCATGTTTAAATTTTTGTTGGTTTGAGACAATAAAGTATTCTGGAATCACACCTTTCATTGGTAGGCCCTACTTAAGCATCTATTGTGTTGTTGTTTTACATTACAGCATGCTGCAAAGACTAAAACGATGTGACCATATGGCTCGGGCGAATTGCAATTTCAGCCTCCCTGATGTCACCGAATTAATTGACGGAGCTGCTAAATTTTGTGGTATGTTGGGTATTCGTTCTATGCAATATATATATATTATAGGCTATTTGTGACTTAGGTACGAGTCGGTTTAGGTCATTGAGAGTTTTTACCAGGTACTTCGGTTTTCTCCCTTCAGTAATGGTATTGGATGCAGTCTGTCTAAAATGTCAAAAATAAAATTGGGTCTCTTTGCCTCTTCTAAATGGCCACTTGCCTTTACACAACAAGTTTGAGTGAAGAATGTTTCTTCTTTGTTGTGTATGTAAGAGTTTTATAAGATGTAAGCATATATACTGGTTACAGATCGCATCGCTTTGAGTCTGATTTAGGAATAAGGTGCGTATAGCATCCAATAATCAGTACTCGTAATCATTTCATCGCACGGACTTTCAAGATCCTGACACTCATGTCCTAGACAGGTGAGTGCCAGCTACACAAAATACACCCGGCAAGCACTGGATGCCTTCTCTCCCATCCCCGGTCGCCCACGATAGTGCTCAGTTGTCTGGGTCGTTTGACGATGTGCCTAAGGCAGCAAGTTGTCGCCATGTGCGGCTTGAATTAGGTTCTGTCTCGGCAAGCGCTCTTGAGCTGGAAAAACGCCACATAAGAACGATAAATAAATAAATACACAAGGTTGGCTGATCCTGCTGAGGCCTCAATACAGAACCAGCTGACTATGATGAGACCTGCCATAGGACAGCGCGGCATACACATCTAATGTAACGACGTGTGACGTTGTTTTTTTATTGTTGCTGGGCTCTGCACAATGGAATGCTGTAACACTCACGTCTTATTCTATGGGAACCGCTAGTGAGTCACCCGGTGAATTACTTTAATACATTTATTTGTTTAGCTCAGTCTGTGTTAAGGCTGGGGTACAGAGATAGATAGAAAAATGGTAAAAGTCCACTGTCACACTAGCTTTCACATGGCTATGAATCATATGTAGTCCAGCCACTTGATAACAGTCAAAATCACACATTTATTTCTTCTACTCTATACACGATCTTTGAAGTACGAATCTAACTTAAAAGCTCCATTGTCAATGCCAATGGTTTGCTCGCTGATAATCTAGGCAGCTACTTTTTCTTCATAAGGCAGTGGCTACTAGCGTTCATGAAGAGTGGACTACTGTGGTCTTTTTGATACAGTTTTAGTGCACTGTTTCCTGGGCACTTAACTGATCAGTGGTTTCATGGTTGAAGCGCTGCATTGAGGTAGCTTCTACGACACTCTGTGTTGTCATTGCTTGTGTTAGACGGGTGGGCTATCTGCACTCGATGCTGTAGATGCCTCGGCAGGCAACTCGAATCGTAGATTAGGTTCTACTCTTTGCTAAGTTGGGCTCACGATATCCCGCCTGCTCGTCTGTAACATATGAGACGAAATTCTGCACAACCCTGAATAATAGGTCTGTGCAGAGCATCTCACTGAAAGTCAAAGTAGCCCTCAGTGATAGCTCCACATCTCTATACACAAGCGACGAACATTCTGCTAAGTCGGTGGTCCACTGGAATCTCCACTCTAATTTCCTATACATACATAAATATAAATCGTGGCTAACTATACACATAAAGAATTAATAATATTATAAACATTCACTGGTATAGCCACTGGTCTGCAAGCATACATATAGGTTAAACAACAGTGGTTCCGTCAGGTATACAACATGGCGTCGGCCTGTCATGCTTGCCTCATGGTCGGCTTCTTCCACGTGGTCACGCAAAGTCGGACTAACAATTCAATTCTATGCATAGCAAATTCCACAAACATAATTTCAACAATAATATAAATACATCACGATGAAACAGAAGTATGTTCATTTACCTGTTCGACAATGTTAGGCCCGTGGCTACTTGATTGAATTCAAATATTCAACAAGCACTGCTTCCCTGTTCTATCAGTGGAGATATTTCTCTGCTCAAGTGTAGCTGTGTACTGCTCAGAGCTTTCCACACAACTGACCCTATACTTAGCTTTGACTGAATCGGCCAGAACTGGTCCTCACCACTCTACTTGTGTCCCAATTGGATGAAACAATATAAGTGGCTATAAAGTTCAAAACTCGATCGTAGGCAGCGATGATGTCACTAAACGGCTCGCGTCAGCTCGCAGTGTGTGTGTACACATCAGTTATACCTTAATCGTCTGCTGTAGAC
The DNA here is from genome assembly GCA_036898135.1 of Oncomelania hupensis. Lineage (NCBI taxonomy): Eukaryota > Metazoa > Mollusca > Gastropoda > Littorinimorpha > Pomatiopsidae > Oncomelania > Oncomelania hupensis. Next base: position 48,469,513 of record CM072511.1, on the reverse strand, counting down.
TACAGTAACCTTCTAAGTTTTACTACTGCTAAACAAGCAAAAGCTCAAATAGCGTGGGGTAAATGGGTCTGCTTGTTACAGGCTCCCTCAACTGAAAAAAGGCGATGACTACTGGATTCGACCTTTTTCTACTACAGAGCCTAGTTTAACACTGCACTATCCTAGGGTCCTATTTACAAACTAGTTAAGTTGCTCTACCTGAGCTGCAATGTTGTGCCAGGTAGCAATGGACAATAATGACAGTGTTTTACTGGACGGGGACGAATTCTGGTGCTGTGGCCCTTAGTTGTGTTGAGTGGGCGACAGCTGCTGCTTCCTCCACGAGATGGCGACTGAGGTAGTCGGCTCCGTGGTTCTCTTTGCCGGGGATGTACTCGATTTGGAAAGAGTATGCCTGAAGGGTGAGTGCCCATCGCATCAGGCGAGAGTTCAAAGATTTGGAGGCTGCCAGGAACGATAGTGGTTGATGGTCCACCTGAACTGTGAAGTGGGTCCCATACAGGTAGGGTTGAAATTTCTGTATGGCCCAGACTAGTCCAAGGCATTCTTTCTGCGACGTGGGGTAGTGAGTTTCGGCGGGTCTCAGTTTTCTGCTGGCGTAGGCGACAGGGAATAGCGTCTCTGCATTCTTGGGGTCGCGCTGTAACAGTACTGCTCCGAGTCCTCCTAAGTCACTGGCGTCGGTGCGAAGAACGAAGGGCTGAATCAAATCGGGTAGGTGGAGTACTGGCGCCGATTGTCCTTGAGTGTTTGGAATGCTGTCTCGCATTCGGCTGTCCATACGACTTTGTCCGGGGCGATTTTCCGGGTTCCATTTGTCAGTGGCACGGCGATGCTGTTGTAGTTGGGGATGAACTTCTGGTAGAAGCCGCAGAGCCCTAGAAACGACTGCACTTCCGTTTTGGTCTTGGGCCTAGGAGCGTCGAGTAGGCGTTTCACGGTCTTTTCTATCGGTCGCAGGCTTCCTTGGTTTATGGTGTGTACCAGGAATTCTAATTCCGTGAATCCAATCTGGCACTTGGTGGGTCTTGCCGTCAATCCAGTGTCTCTGAGGCGGGCGTGACATGTTCCTCCCACGTAGGTGTAGCTATGAGGATGTCGTCCATAAACGCGTGTAGGTGCTCGCTGCTCAGGGGTGCCATGAGTTTCCGCATCATTGCGCTGAAGATGCTGGGTGCATTGTGGAGTTCGAATGGAAGTACATTGAACTCGAAGTGTCCTTCCATAGTGCTAAACGCTAGGAACTTTCGGACTTGTGGCTGTACTGGTATCTGATAGTACCCTTTGCTGAGGTCGATGCGTGAGAAGTACTTCGCGCGCTGTAGCTTGGTAAATAGGTCTGTCTGGTCCTGGAGTGGCTCTGGCTGGAACTGCGTTACGGCATTCAGGAGTCTGAAGTCGATGCACAGGGTGAAGTAGACTCTGAGATGATTCCGGCTGCCTGTAAGGTGTCTATCTCTTCCTTGATGGCTCGCTGCTGCGACAGTGGCATCGGGTAGAGCTTCTGGCGGACGGGTGTTGGGTCGGTCACCGTTAAGGTTACTTCGACGAGGTCTGTCCTCCCTGGTCGGTCTGTGAGCACAGTCTGATGTTGTCGAATGACCTGTAGTACTTGCTGGTGCTGTTTGGCGGCTAGGTGGCCTAATAGTAGAGCTTTGGCTTGTGGATCTGAAAGTCCCGGGTTCGAGCCCAGGCCGGGGCATTGTGTTGTGTCCTTGGGAAAGACACTTTACTCCCGTTTCCTACTCCTTCGGATGAGAGTATAAACACCCAGCATGCACTTAGGTCCTTCTCCCCCATCCCTGGCTGCCCAGGATTGTGCTCAGTTGTACGGGCGTCAGACCATGCGCCCAAAGGCTGCGGGTGGGCGTCTCGGCGGCTTGAGTTAGATCCTGTATCGGCCAGCGCCTTGAGCAGCTCTTGAGCTGGTAAAGCGCTATATAAGAACGATTAAATAATAATAATAATAGGTCTCCGTTGAGTATCACGTCTTTGTGTTTCTTTGGAGTGCAGGGGGTACTCTACTGCATTGGTCTCCATGCTTTCTCATTCTTCCGCGATGGCGATGGCTAGCAAGTTGTGAGTGCTGGGGGTCGCTGGTCGGTCCGTGTTTTTCTGGAGGAGATTGATGTGGTGGTATCGGGCTCTCCCGTTTACCTCTACTTGGTAGACTGTCTTGGATTTCTTGGCAGTCACCCGGTACGCTCCTCTCCAGGCGATGTCCAGCTTGTTGGTTCCACTTGGAAGAAAGAGTAGCACTTGATCGCCGACTTGCAGCTTTCGGTCCTTCGCGTGGCGGTTGTAGTACGTCGCCTGACGGGCTATTGCCTTCTTCAGTGCTTCACCAGCTTTCTTCCACGTTGCTTTGAGGGTTTTCTGCAGGTCTCCGACGTACTTGGTGGCACCTCTGGGTGTGTCGTCTATCTTGGCTTCCGTCCAACCTCTGCGTAGGGCTTCTAGCGGTCCCGCTAGAGGTCTGCCGAATAGCAATGTTGACGGGGTGTAACCTGTGGCTGCATGGGGCGTTTCTCGATATGCGAACAGTGCCGCTTTCACGTAGGTGTCCCACGCTTCTGGATTGTCGTCGGCTACTTTCCTGAGGATGGTGAGAAGGGTTCCATTCAGTTTTTATACTTGTCCGTTGCTGGCTGGGTGGTACGGTGGTGTACGAATGTGATGAACTTGTATCAACTCGAACACGTCTTGCATCAGGCGGCCGGTGAACTTAGATCCGTTGTCCGTTCTAATGCTGTCCGGGAATCCGACTCTGGTAAAGATGGCGATGAGTGCATCTGCAATCTTCCTGGTGTCGATCGCTGGCAACGGGACGGCTTCGCACCACATCGTACAGGCGTCGACGAGTGTGAGTAGAAATCTGTTCCGCTTCTTGGTCATGGGCTGTGGTCCTACTATGTCTACTGAGGCTTGCTGGAATGGCAAGCCGACTACTACTGATGGTCCTAAGGTACCTAGTACGGTGTGATGGCGCGGGAGAATTGACATATCGTTGACATTGGTGACAAGATTTCACGTAGCGCTTGACATCCTCCGTGATTCCTGGCCAATAGTAGTGTGCGCTGATTCTCTGTACTGTGGCTCCAATTCCCATGTGTCCGCTGAGTGGCATGCTGTTGCCTAATTCTAGTACTTGGGCTCGAAGGGTGGCTGGTAGTACTAGTTGGCTGTGATCTCCATCTCCTTGTCGATGTAGAACTCCATCTTCCATGTAGAAGTCTCCTTTGTGCGGGGGTGTGTGCGCCTTGGGTAGCTTCTGGAAGCACTTGGCCATCGAGGTGTCCTCTTTCTGTGCTGTTTTGATCTCTTCGAGTCCCGAATTCGGGGCTAACTCGGGCTGGGGTGGTTGGGTTTTAGCCTGGGCCCTGGTTTGCACTGCAGCTATCTCTACAGTTTTAGGGAGCATGCCTAAGAACACATACCTACATCCTAGCACTAGATCATACAGGGGTTTCTGTAAAACAGCTGCTGGGATTCGTCCTGTGACGTATCTGCTCTCTACTTCTATCCAAGCTATTGGGCAAGTAGTCGTCAGTTTCGTCAAGTCTGCTCCTTGTAGTTCGACTGTCTTGTCCGTCAAGTCCGCGCGCGATACAAGAGATTCGCTAACTATCGCGTCGTATGATAGACCTGTGTCATACAGACAGTTCGCTTCTTTACCGTTGACCTTGACCATGTCTGTCACCGATGGGTGATCTCCGATGGTGTGTGGCTTTGTTCCGCTGCTTTGAGTTAGAACTCTATGCGCTGGCCGGCTTTCGCGCTCGTCCCTACGTTGTGCGGCCAACTTGAAACATTCCGCGGTGGAGTGATTATTTCTGTTGCAGAACGAGCGATACCGTTTCTGTTCTGCGGGACCTCTTTTCCCGAATTCCGTGTTGGGTCTTTTACTTGATTCGGCCGATTCGCGGTGCGCTCTTCTCGGTGAGGGCTTCGTTTCTGTGCCTCTTTCCCGTTAGGCTTTAGGTCTCGCCTGAAGCTCTTGTCTTCTCCGTGTACCTATCTGCGACCTTGACCAGATCTTCCAGTCTTTCCGCGCCCTGCTCTACTGAAAATGTTCTCAGCTCGGGGGTCATGGTTTCCCGTAGCTGTTCCCATACTAACAGTTCTGTCAGTCCATAATATGTCTTAGACGTGGCTGACTGGCTAACCCACTTATCTAGCATTGTGGACAACCGATCTGCGAACTGCGCATAGCTCTCTCCTTTCACTCTCCGATTGGTGCGGAATTTTTGCCGGTAGCATTCTCCTGTTAGTTCGAATCCCGTTAGGAGTGCCTCTTTTACTTTGTGATAGTCAGTCACTCTGTCAGTCGGTAGCTTACTGTAGATGTCATATGCCTTTCCTCTAAGCCCTTGACTAAGCTTAAAAGACCAATGGGTGGGATCTAGTTTGTACTCTGTTGCTAGACGCTCAAACCTAGTTAGGTAGAGATCTAGACCTTCTCTTTCGTTGAATGTCCCCAGTGGAAATGACATCCCTAGTACGGGGTTGGAGGCTACCTCTAGTTGATCTGAGTGGGGAGGGGTTGAGGAAGAGCTTGCGGCTCCTGATCCTAGTCTTCTCAATTCTAACTCATGCTGTCTGTCTTTTTCCTTTTCTGCCCTCTCATACTCCCATCTCCTAACTTCTGCTTCTCTCTCTGCTGCTATCTTCTTCTGTTCTGCTTTTAATTCTAGTTTCTTCTGTTCTCGTTCTGCTTCTCTCTCAGCTGCTTCTCTGTCTAGTTTTTTTCTGGTCTCCTTCTAATTTCTTCAACTCTCTCTCTGCTTCTAATTCTGCTTTCCTCTGTTCTGCTTCTATTTTCTTCTGTTCTCTCTCTGCTGCCCTCTCTGCCTTAGCTTCCTGCTTCTCTACCTCTCCATTGATATACGCAATTAGGTCTCCTCCTGCTAAGTGCAAAGCTTCTCCTAATTCCTTGAAGCGCAATCTCAAGGCTTCTGGGTCTGACATTGTCAAAAGTGTCTATGACCAACCTCTGAATCACGTGGAATACAAACACACTAGCAATATTGCAATTCAATAAAAACAATGCAAAGACCATAAAATTCGTAATCAATAATAGAATAAAACAAGAGTCAAATGGCATACAACAGTTATTTAAGCAAAACCTTGCAAAAGAACAATGCAACATACAGGCACAAAAAGAATTGAAGCAAATAAGTTTTTAAACAAAAGAAAAGTGCACCAAAACTGTGTCCTTGTCCTACACTTACAACTATTCCAAGTTATTCTACTTCTACTAATCATGCTATCCTCTTCTATTGTACCTAGATCCGGTTATACCCAATTCCTATTATACACAGATCCTGACTAGGCTCCCCAATTAAAGTGTGACGTGGGGTTTTATTGTTGCTGGGCTCTGCACAATGGAATGCTGTAACCCTCACGTCTTATTCTATGGGAACCGCTAGTGAGTCACCCGGTGAATTACTTTAATACATTTATTTGTTTAGCTCGGTCTGTGTTAAGGCTGGGGTACAGAGATAGAAAAATGGTAAAAGATCACTGTCACACTAGCTTTCACATGGCTATGAATCATATGTAGTCCAACCACTTGATAACAGTCAAAATCACACATTTATTTCTTCTACTCTATACACGATCTTCGAAGTACAAATCTAACTTAAAAGCTCCATTGTCAATTCGAATGGTTCGCTCGCTGATAATCTAGGCAGCTACTTTTTCTTCATAAGGCACTGGCTATTAGCGTTCATGAAGAGTGGACTACTGTGGTCCTTTTGATACAGTTTTAGTGCACTTTTTCTTAAGCACTTAACTGATCAGTGGTTTCGTGGTTGAAGCGCTGCGTTGAGGTAGCTTCTACGGCACTCTGTGTTGTCGTTGCTTGTGTTAGACGGATGGGCTATCTGCGCTCGATGTTGTAGATGCCTCGGCAGGCAACTCGAATCGTAGATTAGGTTCTACTCTTTGCTAAGTTGGGCTCACGATATCCCGCCTGCTCGTCTGTAACATATGAGACGAAATTCTGCACAACCCTGAATAATAGGTCTGTGCAGAGCATCTTACTGAAAGCCAAAGTAGCCCTCAGTGATAGCTCCACATCTCTATACACAAGCGACGAACATTCTGCAATATATCGGTGGTCCACTGGAATCTCCACTCTAATTTTTTATACATACATAAATATAAATCGTGGCTAACTATACACATAAAGAATTAATAATATTATAAACATTCACTGGTATAGCCACTAGTCTGCAAGCATACATATAGGATAAACAACAGTGGTTCCGTCAGGTATACAACATGGCGTCGGCCGGTCATGCTTGCCTCGTGGTCGGCTTCTTCCACGTGGTCACGCAAAGTCGGACTAACAATTCAATTCTATGCATAGCAAATTCCACAAACATAATTTCAACAATAATATAAATACATCACGATGAAACAGAAGTATGTTCATTTACCTGTTCGACAATGTCATGCCTGTGGCTACTTGATTGAATTCAAATATTCAACAAGCACTGCTTCCCTGTTCTATCAGTGGAGATATTTCTCTGCTCGAGTGTAGCTGTGTACTGCTCAGAGCTTTCCACACAACTGACCCTATACTTGGCTTTGACTGAATCGGCCAGAACTGGTCCTAACCACTCTACCTGTGTCCCGATTGGATGAAACAATATAAGTGGCTATAAAGTTCAAAACTCGATCGTAGGCAGCGATGATGTCACTAAACGGCTCGCGTCAGCTCGCAGTGTGTGTGTGCACACATCAGTTACTAGTGGTTTTGTACCCTGGCAATTAAGCCAGGGTACACAGGTTCCTATACCCCCTCCCATCTGATATCTCCCCATCCCACCCCCATGATGCCTCACCATACCCCCTTGATACCTCCCCGAACACACTTGATACCTCCCCATACCCCTTTGATACCTTCCGTACCCCCTTGTAACCTATCTGTACCCTCCTTGATACTTCCCCGTTGATCATTTCGCAGGTATGGATGAAAGGAATCGACCATCACCATACCCTCTTATATATACCCCTATCCCCCTTATGCCTACCCTTGTCCCTTTAAACCTACCCGTAGCCCCCTTTTACCTACACATACCACCCCATCCCGATCCTTGGTAATAATAGTAATAATAATAATAATAATATTAATAATAATAATAATAATAATAATAATATTAATAATAATAATAATAATAATGAATATAGAATAATACAAATAGTAATCATAAAATACACCAAGGTTTTAAAATAAAATTTAATATAAGATATAATAATAATAATAATAATAATAATAATAATAATAATAATAATAATAATAATAATTATTATTATTATTATTATTATTATTATTATTATTATTATTATTATTATTATTATTATTATTATTATTAATATTATTATTATTAAATTAACAGTTTATAAATACTACTACTACTACTACTACTACTACTACTACTACTAATAATAATAATAATAAATAAGCTAAAAATAAAAATCCTAAATTAAAAAGAAAAATATACATATTGTAGTGTAAAGAAAACAAACATAAAAAAAAATATGGGCTTCAGGAGATTTGAACTTGGGTCGCCTGCACGGTAGGCGAATGTCATACTAAGTGAGCTACCAAGGCTTCATATAAAGATCATCAAATTTTTGGTCTATATGGGAAAACATGCTGAAACCTCGATTCGATTTTTAATTAATCATATTTAATTAGTTAAACACAAAATTTTGTAAGATTGGTGACATGAGTGCAAAAGTGTTTTGAATGGAAATAAAACAAAATTTGCGGTATTACGGAACGGCACGTTCTTGACACGGGTTGAATGGGAAGCGCGCGGAATGAGGCTATTGCAGTTTGTGGACATGTTTATTTATTTCTCTCAGAAACGGTTAAACGTTCGGTAAGGAAATGTCGGCTTTAACGATTTCGCGGGTCTTGAGCGCACAGCAGGCCGATCCGCAGCGCCCAGCACCTGCCCAGATCAGTGTCCATACCGACAAACTTTACAGTAGAGGCGAAGAAGGACTTCCGGCTAAGCAATTTATATATATATATACACAAGTATATCAACTAACAAGTTAGTATCTCTCTTCTATGTCTCTATCGACGTGTGAGTACAACCGGTTGCTTCCCTTTACATGCTTTGCGCTCCATAAAGCGTCGTCGGCATGAAATAACTTTTTAGAAACTTCAAAACCCAGGGGAATTATGGGCAGAGAAATCCTTTTCTGAAATAACGTCGGCAAAATCCTTCTTTAGTTTCTTTGCTCGAGCAAAGGCAACCTCATAGGTATGGAGCACTTCGTCCATTATAACTCCATCACTGATAATACTGCTGACAAGTTTCTGCCTTTGTTCACTACCAGAAATATGCAGTTCCTCTCCCAACTTTCGTTTCATTTCAGCGAGCACATCTTCGCGAGAACAGATTTCCCAGAATTCTCTATTCTATTTTTAGGTTTGGGATATCCCCGTTTCAGCTTGTGGCTAAACGGGACCACCGCACGTCGACTGGGGGCAATACGAGATACTAACTTGTTAGTTGATATACTTGTGATATATATAAATACCTTAATCGTCTGCTATAGACTACAGTAACCTTCTAAGTTTTACTACTGCTAAACAAGCAAAAGCTCAAATTGCTCGGGGTAAACGGGTCTGCTTGTTACACTACGTGTGCCAATCAGTGCACACTCCTCCTTCTTTCTTAAAAAAGATAATAAAATTGTCTTATCTTGTATCTTTCACTCTTACGAGAGAACACGAAGCAAACTGCGAATATGTAAGGATGGGACACTCTTTAAACTATCTGTAAGGTAAATTGTTTTTTTCAAACTCTACAAAATTTAAAATAGCATAAAGCCCAAAACGTGGTTAGATAATAATGGATCTGAACAGCATTTAAAATATTTGCATAGTGCAAATAATTAAAATCGGCCCAGAAGTTTTGTTAGATAATGCAAAAGAAGTGTTTTGACTATAAAAGTTACATTCGGAACGACGGAGTGACCGACTGACCAACGGAATGCTAACTGAGTTGGACATGAGTTGAAGTACCTTTATAAAAAGAATCAACAAAAGCAGTTGAACCGTTTTTGAGATATAGAGCAAAACTCGTTTAAATATAAGATTTGGCCCCAGTGACCTTGACCTTTGAGGTAGAATAAATGTGATGGCATGGAAAGCTGGTCACAAAAACGTGCACTGTTTTATGAAGTTTAAACAAATAATCTTTATCCAGTGGTTCTTAAAATGTCACGTGCAATACAAAATTGCTTCTCTCTGTTTTCACTGTCTTCACAATGATACCTTTCCCTCTTATCTGGCTGATCTCATCCTCCTCTACAAACCTACTCGTTCTTTTCGCTCTGAAGATGCCTCCTTACTGACCGTCCCCAGATATTCTCTTAACTCCTTGGGGAAAAGATCTTTTGCAACGTTTGCTCCGTCGCTGTGGAACACTCTTCCCTCCGAACTTCGCCACACTCAGTCTGTCACTGCTTTCAAAACGAATCTTAAAACTTTTCTGTTCTGCAAGCGTCTGCACGCTTGATCCGCTGTGATTCCGTCACTGGTCGAACGACTGATTTCAGTCTTTGTGAGATGCTTACATACGTAGGATGGTCAGTGAGTGTGTGCTGAGGAATTAAAACATCACAACAGCTTGCGTGTGTCTATGTGTACCTGGTTCTGTGTGGGGGTGGGGAGTGGGGGAGGTGCGATATAATGTCTACGATATTATGGTCATGATCTTTTAATAATCATTCTTCATATCTTACGTGACTGACTCTTATTTTTTATGTGTAATTTGATATTTATTTATTTATTGTCCAGAGTTTAAAAGATGTGATTGCATCTTAAATAACATTTTCTGCTTTTAAATTTCTCATCATTTTGCTCAGCATTTTGACTTTTATACTATTGTCAGTCTTATTAAGATATTAGTACATTGTTTTAATGTGACTATTGTGTGTGTGAGGTTTACTTAATAATAATAATAATAATAATAATAATAATAATAATAATAATAATAATAATAATAATAATAATAATAATAATAATAATAATACAGGATGCTATATACGCGCCTTTCCCCAAATAAATCAGGCTCAAAGCGCGGCGAACTATACCAACATACACGCTCAATTTTAAACTTCCAATTTTTTACTTTAAATTTGAATGAAATTGTGTTTTTAAATTTATTTATTGATTGTATTCTATCTAATGTACTGTGCGTGTGACTGTGTTTGATGCGCCTTGAGCGGGCTATTGTTTGATAATGCGCTTTATAAATAAAATTATTATTATTATTATTATTATTATTATTATTATTATTATTATTATTATTATTATTATTATTATTTTTTTTTTATTATTATTATTATTATTATTATTATTATTATTATTATTATTATTATTAACGACCGACGGACAGATGGTTTGGATCGTTCTGATTCTCCCCTATTTCAAATTATTTTGAAATAAATCTGGAAATACAAAATAACACTTCTGCAGTTCTTGTGATCTAAGAATTACAGTGTATTAGTATATAGTGTATTGAAACTTTATGTTACGTTGAAACGCGAAGGATAGTATGTCTGAAAATTGCACGATAGATCTAATCGTTTCGATTTGCAAAATATTCAATAATAGAGTTTATTTACCTTTGATTTGAGTTTGCGTTGTGGTTAGAGGAAGCTTTGTATAACGTTGATAATTTTAGTTGGTCGATATTATTGGAGAATTCTCTAGATTTGCCTGCTTACTGTCAATAGAAGCTTCGCGAGAAGGCGTAGAAGTTTTGAGAACATGCTTGGACAGAAAGGAAAGATGTATGACGTAAGACAGTTATGACGAAGTCTAAAGCAATTGGTAAATTGCGTCATACGCGATCGTTCCACGGTGTTCTGGACTAGAGAAAAACTATATATTCGATGCTCTGTGTGTTGTTGGTAGTTGAGTTGAGAATTGTATGCAGATGTTGATGTGTGCTGAATAAAAGTGGAAAATTTCATACGAAGACTCAATGACTTGTATGGTGATTGAACGGGTTACGTGGATAATCGAATCCGAGCTTACACTCATCAGGAGCATTCACGCATTGGGGCTGAATCTACTACTGATTGAAAACACCACCATCAAACGGAGTGTAACATTTTGGGGGGCCAAGCCGACGATCCACGTCATAGCCAAGGGTTCAACTGCTACAACAAGCGAGTCAACGTTACGAGAGGCAGTCATCGAGGGTAGCCGCCAACAAGTTGCGTCGGGAGGGGCCAACATACTGGGACTACATCACCGATAGATTCGGGTTGACTGCAAGGGCGTGTAGTCGCTGAAGAGTTGCTTCGTGAGCGAACAACAGATCGGGACTACGTGGCTGCCGCAAGACTCCGTCGAGGGACAGTCTCGGAGCTACATCGCCAGTTTCACAGAGAGCGACGAGCGGACGTCGCGTCTACTTCAGTACAGGAGCGTATACATCAACACCAGCGTGGTGCAGCGTCGCATAAGACGAGGACAGCGGGGCCTGCGTCAGCGAAGGCGACAAGTGACAAGAATCAGCCCTACTGCAGAAAGCTTGCTGTTCTAGAACAGTCTAGAAAGGCACAGTACAGTCAAGAACTTTCCAGAAAAGAACTTTCCAGAAGCCTCAAGATGGCTGACTTCTGGCAGAAAGGACTTGAACTGAATCTAAAAGGCAAGCAGGTGACGGAGTACGTCAAGTCTCAGATTGAACTGCAGCGTCAAGAAAGAGAAGAACAACGACTGCGTGAAGAAAGAAATTGAACTGCAGCGTCAAGAAAGAGAAGAGCAACGCCGCCGTGAAGAAAGAGAGTTGGAAGCGCAGCGTCGCCAAGAAGAAAGAGAGGAACAGCGTCGACGTGACGAGATGGAGGAGAGACGACTTCAGTACCAGCTAGAGTTGGCGCGTATCGAAAACAATCAGCATGCGCCACAAGTCATCAGCGACCACATGGCTCCAAAATTGCCAGCGTTCGTCGACGGGAAGGACCAGATTGACAGTTATTTGGCGAGATTTGAAAGGTTTGCCGAAAGCTTTAACTGGCAACCTCAAGACTGGGCGATTCGACTAAGTGCACTTCTGACGGGGCAAGTACTCGACTTCTACACCAGATTGTCGAACGATGACGCTAAAGACTACGACGTCTTGAAAGAGGCCCTATTACAGTCCTACAACTTTACAGAGAAGGGCTACCGTAAACGCTTCCGTGAATGCCGGCCTAAGTCAGACGAGACGCCAAAGCAGTTTGTGGAGCGCCTGTCACCATACCTACACAAGTGGGTGGACTTATCAGCCGAAAGGAAGTCTTACGACAGTCTCCATGACCTGATCGTGAAGGAACAATTTCTCGATGCCTGTCACAAGGACCTAGCGACCCACTTAGAATTACAAAAGCTGCAGACGCTTAAAGATGTGAATGAGGCTGCTGAAAGATACGCGATCGTTCCACGGTGTTCTGGACTAGAGAAAAACTATATATTCGATGCTCTGTGTGTTGTTGGGAGTTGAGTTGAGAATTGTATGCAGATGTGTGCTGAATAAAAGTGGAAAATTTCATACGAAGACTCAGTGACTTGTATGCTGATTGAACGGGTTACGTGGATAATCGAATCCGAGCTTACACTCATCAGGAGCATTCACGCATTGGGGCTGAATCTACTACTGATTGAAAACACCACCATCAAACGGAGTGTAACACTTTATTTTAAGTACTTGTTAAGCAAATGTAATGAAAACTAGGGAGAATTGTAGGCCTGACCACATAGAACAGATTCACAGATTTGGCTCACCTGAGTGGACGTCAGGGTCATCTTAATGTGAAAAGCATTATTACTTCGCGACTCCATGCAATGTTCGCTTCTGTGTTCTTAAAACTCCAACTGAGCTGAGCACTTTTGTTTGTGCGCAGAATATTGTAAATTGATTCCTTAAAAAGCATATACATGGGCTTTGCCCTTCTAGTTGTGCTACCCATTTAAGACTGCACTCACAATTTTTTGCAGCATTTTTTCCATTTATCGTGGATTCATCAAGTTTGCTGGCATAGTAGTAAAGTTTGTTCCTGATTTTACAGGCAAACTCACCAGTGCCACCTTCTATGCTGCCGTTAAGAAGTGCATAGATGAGTTCGAAAAACAAAATTTTGAAAGACCGTGCAGGTAAGTTTCACGCCACACTTAAAGACCTTACAGACAACTTTGTCAAAGTATAAATATTATATGGGTCGTGCTTGTCGAGTGAGGAAATCATAGCTAACACATGCCGACAGCTGTTTGAGACAGCCAGTGCCCCTACTCCTTCCAATGAGAGTGTAAACCCAGAACTAATTGTAAACTGGGTGTGTGGGTGTGGTGGTAGAAGGAAGAGTCATTCACACACACACATACACACACACACCCACACACCCACACACACACACACACACACAAGTGGGTTTCATATGTCCACGAAGACCAGGCGTGTGGTTAAAGTTCGGCAAGGAATTTATTCTTCTAAGAGATGAGATAGGATAAGAGGCCAGGTAGGAAAAGAGGCCACCCTGAAAACAAATAATGGGTCTCATAAATATCGGTCTCTAATCTGTAAATGTTTATGAAAGTAGTAATCAAAACATCCGGTAGGTCACTTCCGGGGTCACTTCCGGTGACTCAAAGTTAGAGTTCACAATTATAAATTATATGCAAAATGTACAAAAAAGAAAATAATTAAATGGGCTGAACTTTCGAAGGTTATAATAAATAAATGACTTAGTGAATAAACTCGACGTTTTACTACATGATGAAAATACATCATCATCATCATCATCATCATCATCATCATCAACATCATCTACCAATAACAAATTATCGATAATATCAAACCTGATAAATCTTATACAAAAATAATTAATACATTACAATTTAGAATAATGACTTATAAAAATCACCACCTATTCCCGAAAATGTATTTCGAAGTAAGTCGAGTTCAATAAAATATATTGTAGAAATATATAACAAAAGTTATATAAATATAAAACTAGAAAATAAATGCAAGGTTCACAATCAATGCGATATTCAAAAACAAGAAAATATTCAACGTACAGATTCAGTGTGAAACAGGTCCATGAATATAACACAAGCTTGAACTTGAAAAACTAACAATAAATAACGTCAACACTATCACACCCTTTGATTACACACAAGATGACAGAACTGACTTGCTGACTGACTGAGACGCTGCTCGCACTACGAAAAGACTGACAACTTCCTCTCTGATTACATTCCCAAAATCAGAATTTAGAATTATGTTCATTAAAAAATCATCTTTGCTGTACAATTATGAAAAATACAGGAAACTTATTATATTATTATAAATGAAATCAGTCAATATGATTTTCCATATCCGACTATAGTTCAGCCAATCAAAACTACAAATAATATTTTAAACCACGTGTTTTCCGTATTTGATAATGAAAACTAATTACTAATATAATTATACAGAACAAGTAATTATAAACATGTCTGATAAAATAGGGATAAAGAAATGTATTATAAAAAGGTACGTATGCATTAATCTGTAATATGTTTTGATAGGAATTGCACAACAAAATTTTAGCATAAGCAGTCACTCTATTACATAATCATTCCATAGCATAGACATTAAAGGTCCTAACTATGGGGCGCCATGTGTCCATTTATTCTATGTGACCATTCTATACATAGAATAAATTCTATGCACATAGAAAGCATTCTATACACACAAAAAGCTTTCATTAGTTGAAATTCCATTTATAAAAAAGAAACCAATATTGTAAGTCATAGAATAAAATTCTTTGTATAGAATAACATTCTATAATATAGTGTAAAATTCTATGTCGATAATACAATTCTATGTATAGAATAACATTTTATAATAGAGAATAATATTCTATGTATGTAATACAATTCTATATTATAGAATGCACTTGTATGCATAGAATTATATTCTATAACATAGAATGAATTCTATTACAAAGAATGAATTCTATAACATAGAATGAATTCTTTAAAATAAAATAAATTGCATGACATAGAATTATTTCTATATGCATAGAATTCATTCTATAACATAGAATGAATTCTTTAACATAAAATAAATTATATGACATAAAATGAATTCTATGTGCATAGAATAAATTGTATAACATAGAATGAATTCTATAATAAAGAATGAATTCTATAGGCATAGAATGAATTTTATAGCATAGAATGAATTTTATAGCATAGAATTCATTCTATGACATAGAATGAATTCTATAGGCATAGAATGAATAGTATAACATAGAATGAATAAGATGACATAGAATGAATTCTATGACATAGAATGAATTCTATGACATAGAATGAATTCTATAACATACAATGAATTCTATAGCATAGAATGAATTCTATGACATAGAATTTATTCTATAGCATAGAATGAATTATAAGTTACAGAATGAATTCTATGTCATAGAATTCATTCTATGCTATATAATTCATTCTATGTTATAGAATTCATTCTATGCTATAGAATAAATTCTATCTCATATTATTCATTCTATGTCATAGAACTCATTCTATATTATAGAATTCATTCTATGTCATAGAAATCATTCTATGTCATCTTATTCATTCTATGTTATACTATTCATTATATGCTATAGAATTCACTCTATGTCATAGAATTCATTCTATGTCATAGAATTCATTCTATGTTATAGAATGAAATCAATATAAAAACTTTTTTTTAAATAGTAAAAACTGGGGCACTGTCAAGGTATAGAGAACATTTTGGGATATTGTGATGTTTTGAACATAGCACACTCGTGCAATAATGATTACAGAGCGATTTGTCACTGACATTCAGTTTAGAGTTGACGATATGCAGTGCTTCATCATTTGCGCTCAAAGTGGAAATCGATGAAAGGAAATGTTCTTTTCTTTGCAGAAAGGTTTTACGTCGGAGTTAGAGCATCCAAACGCAGCAAAGTACTTCACCATTTTCAAACTCGATCACGCTGTGTTATTCCCGCAGCAATGTGGCCGCCACGCCTTTGTGCATAGCGCCCTGGGGGGCCGCTTGGGGTGAAATAGATTTTTGGCAATATTCAGCTTTATGAACCTTTCATTTATTATGTCTCAGAGTTGTATAGCAATATTCGACCTTTAAATATATTAATTATTGCTTTTTATGAGTGTACAGTACGGTTATTTCTTCGGTATTGAGCGAAAAGAACTGATTATTTAATTAGATTTTGTCACTATTAACCCTTACAGAACCTCAGCACATTGTAATGAAAAAAGCAAGCACGCAGGGGCGGAGGGGGGGGGAGGGTGTGACGTCAATTATTTTTATTGCTAAGCGATCTATTCACACTAATTATACCGTCGAAGTCGTCCGCATCAAGAAACCTAAATGCTTGTTCACGAAATTATGATGTCTGATAAAGCCGCAGAGCGCTTGGTACGTCAGCTATTTCTTCAGTTTTCGCGCGCGTGCAAGGCTCCACGTGTCCCTTTATACGTCACAGCCTCGCTTCACATAGAATGACCTAGTTGCGCATAGAATGAGCATTCTATGTTATAGAATGAACATTCTATGTTATAGAATGGATTCTATCATTCTAAGTTATACAATGGATTCTATGTTATAGAATGAACATTCTATGTTATAGAATTAATTCTATGTTATAGAATGACCATTCTATGTTATAGAATGACCATTCTATGTTATAGAATGGATCCTATGTTATAGAATGAACATTCTATGTTATAGAATGAACATTCTATAACATAGAATGCATTCTATGTGCACCAAATGTTAAAAAACAATTATATGAAAATAGAATGTATTCAGTGTTGCGAATAAAATCCATTTTATGTTAAAGAAATGAATTTTATGTCATACAATTCTTGCTGTGTTATACAATTAATTCTATATACATATAATTCATTTCATTCACATAAAATTAAAAAACACAACTAATAAATTGTAACAAAATTTAGAATTTAAAAAAAGATATTGTATGACACATCACCACATCGCATCATCACCACATCGATCACATCATCACATCACATCACTGCATCACATTGCTTCATCACCATCATCGTGAAAACGCACCACCACATAAAATCACATCATATCAACAAATCATCACATCACATCAGCCGACATCACAGCAGCAGCACATCTTCACATTGCAGCAGACAGCACATATCATGGCATCGGTGAATCACATCACATAATCTAATCACCCCACCCCTCCCACCCATCACATTTGTGGTGCAGTGTGGTGTGATTTAGAGTGATGTAGTGTGGTGATGTGATGTGGAAATGTGTATGTATGTATCTGCAATACAGTTCTATTATGCCTTAAAAGCAGTGAATCAGACCACATCGTCACATAACCTAATCACTCCACCACACCTACCCATCACATTTGTGGTGCAGTGTGATGTAGAGTGATGTGGTGTGGTGATGGGATGTGGCAATGTGTATATCTCTCTGCAATACAGTCCCATGCCATAAAAAATGTTCTCTATACCTTGACAGTGCCCCAGTTTTTACTATTTAAAAAAAGTGTATATATTGATTTCATTCTATAACATAGAATGAAGTCTATGACATAGAATGAATTCTATGACATAGAATGAATTCTATGACATAGAATGAATTCTATGACATAGAATGAATTCTATAGCATAAAATGAATAGTATAACATAGAATGAATAAGATGACATAGAATGAATTCTATGACATAGAATGAATTCTATAACATAGAATGAATTCTATAGCAAAGAATGAATTCTATGACATAGAATTTATTCTATAGCATAGAATGAATTCTATAGCATAGAATGAATTCTATGACATAGGATTCATTCTGTAACATAGAATTCATTCTATGCTATAGAATAAATTCTATAGCATAGAATTCATTCTATGCTATAGAATTCATTCTATGTTATAGAATTCATTCTATGCTATAGAATAAATTCTATGTCATAGAATTCATTCTATGCTATAGAATTCATTCTATGTTATAGAATTCATTCTATGTCATAGAATTCATTCTATGTCATCTTATTCATTCTATGTTATACTATTCATTCTATGCCTATAGAATTCATTCTATGTCATAGAATGAATTCTATGTCATAGAATTCATTCTATGCTATAAAATTCATTCTATGCATATAGAATTCATTCTTTATTATAGAATTCATTCTATGTTATACAATTTATTCTATGCACATAGAATTCATTTTATGTCATATAATTTATTTTATGTTAAAGAATTCATTCTATGTTATAGAATGAATTGTATGCACATAGAATAAATTCTATGTTATAGAATTCATTCTTTGTAATAGAATTCATTCTATGTTATAGAATACAATTCTATGCATACAAGTGCATTCTATAATATAGAATTGTATTACATACATAGAATCTTATTCTCTATTATAAAATGTTATTCTATACATAGAATTGTATTATGGACATAGAATTTTACACTATATTATAGAATGTTATTCTATACAAAGAATTTTATTCTATGACTTACAATATTGGTTTCTTTTTTATAAATGGAATTTCAACTAATGAATGCTTTTTGTGTGCATAGAATGCTTTCTATGTGCATAGAATTTATTCTATGTATAGAATAGTCACATAGAATAAATGGACACATGGCGCCCCATACTAACGCTTGTGACAAAGACGGGTAAATGCCAGATACAAGAACACATGCAAACAAAAGCACTGCGTTCTACTCCCTTTCGTCCCGAGTCTGCGGCTGCCGCACTTTCGCTTAGAAGGCAACCCGAATTTTGCTCGCAAGTGTGCCATTAATCCCAAATTAAAGTTTTTGTGTAATCAAATTGTTATCCATGTTTTGTTAAATCGCACCGTTTTCAATTTTTGTTTAGAGGATGACGAAATTTATCCAAAATTCACCCAAACAAACAAACAAACAAAAAAGAATCAAAATGTTTTCCATAGTTTGTAAATCGCTTTGTTTTCCAATTTTGTTTTGTTTAGTGAGTAGACTTACAGTCCTGATGTTGACCATTTGAGGGACTGTACCTGGAATCGAAACGCGCAATTCTTCAGGGGAAGAAAGTAACAAAAACCATTTCAGATGCTTTTGAAGTCCCCAATAAATTAAACTTGATCGTGTATATCGAGCTCTTTTTTTTCAATGCATTAGTGTGGAACCAAAATATTAACCATTCAATGTTATGAAGTGTCTATAGTACTCGACAGTGATGAAGCAGGCTATAATTGTACAATAAGGAAAACTCTTGACATCTGTATTTAGCTCCCTATACCTAGACATGCAAATAATAATTATACTGAAATATATAATTGAACAGATTTGTTTTTTATTTCAGTGCCGCTAACACCTTGCTGGAATGCTTGGAGAGGATTGAGAAGGAGTGTTTCATTTCTGACAAGCAGAGGGACTATTACTCAATGTCGATTCACGATGCTAAAAATTACAAGTCCGCCCATCGTTGCCCCAGATAAAACACACCTTAACTCCTGTACCTTCTAGACATAATTATGTATTAAGTCCATTCTCGATAATCTTATGTAACCTATGCAGTTCCAAATTTAGATTATATTAAATCTTCTGTCTAAGCCAAATCATACATTCATAACATAAATTCCTGCATCTTAGCAATACACACAAACATAAATTCCTGTATCTTACCAAAGCAAATACACGAAGGGCAGATTCCAAA
Source organism: Oncomelania hupensis (assembly GCA_036898135.1). Classification (NCBI taxonomy): domain Eukaryota; kingdom Metazoa; phylum Mollusca; class Gastropoda; order Littorinimorpha; family Pomatiopsidae; genus Oncomelania; species Oncomelania hupensis. The sequence goes on along the minus strand of CM072511.1, from coordinate 48,449,738 downwards.
TTCAGTAAATGGTTGTGATCCAATTATCGCCTACATGAGGATGAAACTTCAGTCTGAACTTGATGTCAAATTTTCGACCCTTGTGCTTTTGGCGGATTGCAGGTTTGTGTTTGTTTGCTTTGTTTGTTTCATGTGTTATTGTTGTTGATTGTTGTTATCTCCTGATATGAATAAGATTATCTTACAACTTAAACGATTTCAATATTTTTTTCCTCCAGAGAAGATTAGAATTACGCAAGTATTTAATGAAGAGCTGTTTTCTTTTCCTTACTTTCCCTGTTCCTTTGTTCCTTTCTTTGGTGTGTGGAACGAAAAGTATGGATGAATTCCCTTTAAGCGTGTGTGTTACACTCAGTTCGATGTTGGTGTTTTCTATCAGTATCTGATTCAGCCCCGATGCTTGAATTCCTGATAGTTGTGTAACTCAGATTCGTTTATTCACGCAACCCGTCCAAACAGCATACAAGTCACAAAGTCGACGTATGAAGTTTTCCACTTTTATTCAGCACACACCAACAACTGCATACAATTCTCAACTCAACTCAACAACTTTCACAGCAACTCTCCAAATCACTATCAACAACTTTACTCTCAACAGCAACTCGGCACACGATTAAATAACCTCTCTCTCTTCCGGAAGAATTTCGAATACTGTAGAAATGACGCACTGCCACCAATCGAATAAAAGATCGTCATCACTGACTTACGTCAATACATATTTTTATATCTTCCGGAACGACCTCTTGCTTCGACAATCGTCCCGAAACTTCGATCGATAGTAAACAAGGAAATCCAGATTATTCTCCGACAATATCGACCAACGAAAATTATCCACGTTATACAAAGCCTCTCCTAACAACAATGCAAACTCAAATCAAAGGTAAATAAACTCCATTATTGAATACTTTGCAAATCGAAACGATTAGATCTATCGTACACGCTTCCGACATACTTTCGTTCGCGTTTCAACGTAACATAACCCCCCACTCAAGAAGAAATTTACTTAATTTCTTTCAACAACGTTGAAACGTAATGCACAAACAAAGTCCTCAATTGAAACCAATTTAAGACTTTCTGAATACTGTAATTGCGCTCAGCTTATCTACACAGAGTCAATGGTTTTCATCTTCAAATCTGCCTGGATAATGTCAATGTTCACAGTTCATTCACACAGAGTCAAAGTTTCTCATCTGCAAGTCTTTCTGGATACTGTCAATGTTCACAGATCATTTACCCAGTCAACGTTTTTCATTTTCAAGTCTGTCATCACCAATATTCTTAGTTCGTCCACACAGTCAATGTTCTTTCGTTCGCAAGGAATCGACGCCCTCGTCAGTTGCGGTCGTCATCGGCCCAGGGTCAAAGACGATGATCACGTGGGCTTCCCTGGAATCAGTGCGTCCTCCGTTGTCTCCTTCTTCCATCGGATGTCCGACGCCGTCGATGTTGTCAGCTCCCAGAATGCACTTACTGGGTCTCACGGTCAGGTTGGCTTCTGTGAGACGGTGAAACAGCTCCCTCAAGGTCTGCAGATGCTCTTCCCAGGTGCGAGTGTGGACTAGCAGGTCGTCCCAGTAACACACGACATTGTCCATCCCTTTGAGCATCTTCTTCATCCCTCTCTTCAGGGTGGCTCCGCTGTTGACCATGCCAAAGGGCATCCTTAGGCACTCGTACGTCCCATCAGGGGTTATAAAAGCAGTCTTTGGTATGTCCTGTTGACGCACGGGGACTTGCCAATAACCTTTGCTGAGGTCAATTTTTGAGGAGATTCTACTCCCCGATAATTGGCGGAAGAGGTCTGCTGCGGTAGGCATCGGCTCAGGGTCGAAGACGGTGATCTTATTAACCTTCCTGTAGTCGATGCATACTCGGTTGCTCCCGTCCTTCTTCTTCACGACCACGACAGGGGACGCGTAGGGGGAACTGGACTCCTTGATGATGCCCATCTTCAGCATCTCATCGATGTCTTTCTTCAAGGATTCACGGGCCTTGAAAGGGATCGGGAAGGGCTTGGATCGAACAGGGATATTCGAAGTGAGGTGGACTTCGTGTTCGACCAAAGTTGTAGAGCCAGGGACATCGTTGAAGTTGTGGGGAAACTCGCCCATAAGGTCCTTGAGCTCCAACTTTTGACCTTCCGTCAAGCTCGGTCCTAGCTTAACATCATCGATGCCTTCTTTGCTGTGGAAGTCTCCCAGTTCCAACAGTTCTTCGCTGTCAAAGCTGTCGTCGGTCACAGCTGCTGTGGCTGCGTGCACAGTCTCTGATGGCCTTTCCACGTACAGCTTAAGGAGGTTGGCGTGGTATATCTTGGAATGCTGGCCGACCTTCACCTTGTAGTCGTTGATTCCCACCACGGTCTCCACTTCGTACGGGCCTTTCCGCTGCATCAGCAACTTATTGTGATCAGTAGGTAGCAGCACCAGCACTTTGTTGCCAGGTTTAAACTTCCTGTTCACAGCCCTACGATCATAGTAGTGCTTCCCACAGTCTTGGGACTTCTTCAGGTTTTCTCTGGCTATCTCGAGAGTCTGCTCCAGCTTCTCCCGTAGCTCAAACACGTACTGGTAGCTGTTCTTCACCTCTGGGGTGTCTACTTCTTTCGTCCACAGTTCTTTTAGGATGTGCATCGGCCCTCGGATGGTTCTTCCGTACAGCAGCTCGAACGGAGAAAAGCCGGTGGACTCCTGCGGTACTTCTCTGTAGGCGAAAAGTAAGGCGTTGATGTAGCGATGCCATTGTCTGGGCTGCTCGCTGCACAGTTTCTTCAGGGTGGACTTCAGCGTAGCATTGAACTTTTCGACAAGCCCGTTGCACATCGGATGGTAGGGTGTCGTAGTTAAATGCCGGATGCTCAGCAGTCTGTTGACCTCCTTCATGCAGTCAGAGACGAACTGCGTCCCGAGGTCTGTCAGAATTTCTTCAGGCACTCCAAGTCTACTGAACATGTCCACTAGTGCCTCTGCTACAGATTCAGTGTCAATCTTCTTCAGTGGCACTGCTTCTGGGTACCGAGTCGCATAGTCCACTAAAGTCAGTACCCACCGATGACCTTCTTCACTCGGAGGTCTTATTTCGCCGATTAAGTCTAAGGCCACCCTCTTGAAAGGTCGGTCGATCAGAGGCATCCTCTGCATAGGCACTTTCGGGACCCTTCCTCGAGGTATGGTTTTCTGGCAAATGTCACACGATCGGTAGAAACGGCTGACGTCCGCATGAAGTCCTGGCCAGTAGAACACCGCCTGGATTCTGTCTGACGTCTTCTTGATACCTAGGTGACCTCCCATAATTGAGTCATGCGCTACTTCCATCACCTGGCGCCTTTAAGGGTAATGGTACCAGTACTTGACGTAGTGGTTTACCTCCGTTGACCCTCGGGTGCTGGAAGATTCTGTACAGGATCTTGGCCTTCACCTCAAAATAGACCGTGCCACTGCCCTTGGTCACGTGGTCCTGGCGGTTCCTATACTTGTTTAAAGTGCTATCAGCTTCCTGGAGCTGGATCAGCTTATCTCTGTCCACGATGGCAGCTTTGGAGTTGTCGGCGACCTTCAGTGGCGTAGACGTCTTGTCTCTCTTGGCCTGGGCCCTGGTAGTAACAGCACCGACGATCTCTGGTCGGCAGGGCTGAGCCGGAGTAACCACATTGTCCCGTAGCAGCTCTGTAAGGTCTCCATCGGAAAACGGCAATGGATCCTCCTCCGCAACTTCGACACGTTGGGTTGAGGCAGGACTCCATTCTGAATCGGGGTCGTCGGGTCGCCTCGCGCCGTCGATATTCCCGATCATCAAATCATACAGCGGCTTCTTCAGGCAAACCGCTTCCTATGTAGAAAGGGGTGTTGACATGAATCTTCGCAACTGGCGCTCTCACACATTTGCTGTCGGCCATAAGTGTCCATTTTGAATCGCTAGTGAACTGTTCTTTAGCGATTAGGTCTTCTCTGACGATGACCCCACTGCAGCCAGAGTCTCTTAAAACAGTCACTTCATGATTTCCGACGCGTCCCTTGGAAACAGGCATGTTCTGTACGGTCACAGCTGCGCTGGCGACGACGGGGATGGATTTTCCGTTGGCAAGGAGAAGTTGGCCATCGGTCATGCACTCTTGCACGTCCGCAGGAGTAGCTGTGCGCTTGGTCTCACTCGGAAGAATGACGCTCCCGCCGCACACTTGATGGTCAGATCTACTGTTTTGCCGTTGATTGGAGAACCGCCTCTGCCGGTTGCCCGCCGCTGAATTGTCCGTACTGCTCCGCTGTCCGCTACTTTTGTTTTGAGGACAGTTAGCCGCTCTGTGGTCTGTAGCGTTGCAGGTGAAACAGCCCCTTGAATGCCCTTCCCTGGGAGGAGGCGTGGAGTCTGTCTGTCTCTGGCTCGTCTGGCTTCCCTGGATCTGGTTCCCATGGCTTGCCGTCTTCTGAAAGTGTTTCGTCGCGCTTGGTGGCCCCAACGTTTTCTCATGAGCGATGAGATATCTTTCAGCAGCCTCAGCAACGTCTTTTAGCGTCTGCAACTTTTGTATTTCCAAGTGGATCGCGAGGTCCTTAGGGCAGGCGTTGAGTAATTGTTCCCTCACGATCAGCTCATGGAGACTCTCGTAAGTCTTCCCTTTGCCTGATAATTCCACCCACTTGTGTAGATATGACGACAGGCGCTCCACAAACTGCTTTGGCGTCTCGTCTGACTTAGGCCGGTATTCACGGAAGCGTTTACGGTAGCCCTTCTCTGTAAAGTTGTAGCACTGCAATAGGGCCTCTTTCAAGACGTCGTAGTTTTTGGCGTCATTATTCGACAGTCTACTGTAGACATCGAGCGCCTTCCCCGTCAGTAGTGCGCTGAGTATGATCGCCCAGTCTTGACGTTGCCATTTAGCGCTTTCGGCGAACCTTTCAAACCTCGCTAGATAGCTGTCGATCTGGTCCTTTTCGTCGACGAACACTGGCAATTTTGGAGCCTTGAAGTCACTGATAACTTGTGGCGCACGCTGCTGTTGCTGGATGCGCGCCAACTCTAGTTGGTGCTGACGCTCAGCTTCTCTTTCTTGCCGCTGCTCTTCTCTTTCTTCACGGCGACGTTGCTCCTCTATTTCTAGACGCTTCTCTTCTAATTCTCTTTCTTCACGGCGACGCTGCTCTTCTAATTCTCGTTCTTCACGGCGACGCTGCTCTTCTACTTCTAGACGCTTCTGTTCTAGTTCTATTTCTTTTTCTAGACGCTTCTCTTCCAATTCTCTTTCTCGTATTCTCTCCTGAGACTTGACGTACTCCGTCAGCTGCTTGCCTTTTAGATTCAGTTCAACCCCTTTCTGCCAGAAGTCAGCCATCTTGATGCTTCTGGAAAGTTCTTTTCTAGAAGGTTCTTTTCTGGAAAGTTCTTTTTCTAGAAAGTTCTTGACTGTAGAGTTCTTTTTTTGGAAAGTTCTTGACTGTGCTGTACCTTTCTAGACTGTTCTAGAACAGCACGCTTTCTGCAGTAGCGCTGATGCTTGTCACTAGTCGCCTTCGCTGACGCAGGCCCCGCTGTCCTCGTCGTATGCGACGCTGCACCACGCTGGTGTTGATGTATACGCTCCTGTGCTGAAGTAGACGCGACGTCCGCTCGCCGCTCTCTGTAACACTGGCGATGTAGCTCCGAGACTGTCCCTCGACGTAGTCCTGCGGCAGCCACGTAGTCCCGCTCTGTTGTTCGCTCACGAAGCAACTCTTCGGCGACTACACGCCCTTGCAGTCAACCCGAATCTATCGGATGTAGTCCCAGTATGTTGTCCCCTCTCGACGCAACTTGTTGGCGGCTACCCTCGATGACTGCCTCTCGTAACGTTGACTCGCTTGTTGTAGCAGTTGAACCCTTGGCTATGGCGTGAATCGCGGCTTGACCCCCAAAATGTTACACTCAGTTCGATGTTGGTGTTTTCTATCAGTATCTGATTCAGCCCCGATGCTTGAATTCCTGATAGTTGTGTAACTCAGATTCGTTTATTCACGCAACCCGTCCAAACAGCATACAAGTCACAAAGTCGACGTATGAAGTTTTCCACTTTTATTCAGCACACACCAACAACTGCATACAATTCTCAACTCAACTCAACAACTTTCACAGCAACTCTCCAAATCACTATCAACAACTTTACTCTCAACAGCAACTCGGCACACGATTAAATAACCTCTCTCTCTTCCGGAAGAATTTCGAATACTGTAGAAATGACGCACTGCCACCAATCGAATAAAAGATCGTCATCACTGACTTACGTCAATACATATTTTTATATCTTCCGGAACGACCTCTTGCTTCGACAATCGTCCCGAAACTTCGATCGATAGTAAACAAGGAAATCCAGATTATTCTCCGACAATATCGACCAACGAAAATTATCCACGTTATACAAAGCCTCTCCTAACAACAATGCAAACTCAAATCAAAGGTAAATAAACTCCATTATTGAATACTTTGCAAATCGAAACGACTAGATCTATCGTACACGCTTCCGACATACTTTCGTTCGCGTTTCAACGTAACAGTGTGCTTAATTAAAAATAAATTAAACATGAACCGATTTTGTTGATTTTGGTTCACAGGTACTTCAATTGATTACCAATCATTCAGTAGCATTCTGGTTGTCGGGCGATCAGTCCGTCCGTTACTATGAATTTCGATTTTGTGTTCAAAACACACGTTGTGCTTATCTCAAGAACGACTGGACTGATTTCTTTTACTGTGCATATGCTGTAACTACCACTCAGCATAAAGTCAATTATAGTATACGATCACTTTATTATCTCAAGCACAGAGAAATTCTCTATGATTGAGATAATAAAGTGATTGTATTCGTATTCGTTAGTATAGAGACGTTTTGCGCGTTATTTTCAAATTTTTCTGAACCGATTTTTCATAATTGTTTTCCTTGAAAATAGTGGCCCAATATCCCATGCTTTCATTTTGTTCCTTAGGAGTAACCCGAATTACCACTCCGCCACGAAAATTACTCCTTTTCAAAAGGCAGATTTTCAACCATGTTTGGATTTCAATGAGAAATGAATCGCCTTTGTGTTAGGGACTAAGGCAAGAGGGTTTTAGTTTTAATTAGAATAATAAAAATTTCTATACCCAGCACATCACCAACGACGAAGTCCAACAACATCAGACATAAAATTATTGAAGTCATCAAAAGCCTGTATGGCAAGGCTACCAGTGCAGTCATCCACAACACCGCCATCTGGAACTGGTTCAGAACAACAATCGGCGTGCGTCAACGATGCCTACTCTCTCCAACACTCTTCAACATCTTCCTAGAGCGCATCTTGTCAGATGCCCTTGCAGATCACGAAGGCACAGTCAGCACAGGAGGCAGAGCAATCTGCAACCTCCGTTTTGCGGATGACAATGATGGATTTCCTGGAGAGGAACAATAAATTGAGCAGCTGGTACAGAGGCTTAACACCATCTCCAGTCTATGGAATGGAAATAAGTGCAGAGAAGTCCAACATGATGACCAACAACACCAATGGCAACAACTTGGACAGGCCAATCCCTCAACACAATGCATAGCTTCAAATATTTAGGAGTCACTCTATCAGACAATGGGTCCCGACAGAAAGTCCTCTCCAGGATCGAACAAACAACTGCTGCCCTGACAAGGTTGAAGCCCATTTGGAAAGACAGGACAATCAGTCTGCATTCCAGGATAAGACTGCTGTACACTCTTGTCATCTCCATCTTTCTATTTGCTTACGAAACATATACACTCACATCAGATCTACAACGAAGGAAACAAAGCATGGAGGTGAGGTGCTACAGTAGACTTCTGGGCATTTCTTATACCCAGCACATCACTAACGACGAAGTTCGACAGACCATCACACAAGCCAATGGACAACACGATGACATGCTCACAATGGTGAAGAAACGGAAACTCCGATGGTATGGCCACGTCACCAGAGCATCAGGCCTTGCAAAGGCACAGTGCAAGGAGGCAGAAAATGAGAGACAGAAAAATAGGTGGGAGGACAATGTTAGAATAGACTGGCTTGACACTGAGCGAAGCAATGAGGGTTGCTGAGGACAGAGAAAGATGGAGTACGCTTGTTAAACGATCATCTGTGTTCCCCCAACGACCTTCGAGTTACGGGATAGGATAGGATAGGAATTAAAAGGTGATAACGAAAGCCCGTTTCGTCAGGCACTAAAGTTAGAGAGGATATTTTCAAACACCAACACTTAGACATAAATAAATATAAATAATTATGTGGCACATAAAGATACATGCATCTGTTACATCGAGCAAAAATAAATGGTGGGTAAAAATGTTGCCCCACAATTATTTCCGCTAACTACAACTGTTTTGCCCAATGAAACCCAGAAATGTTTCCTCGTCAATTTGATTAGTCTGACTGCACTCAAACATTATAGACCTACTTTTATTTATTTATTGAAAAGGCCCCCAATAAAAAGGCTTCATTTACTTTTATCAAAAACGGGGTTTTCCTAACATTCGCTTTGTTTTTACATTAAACGATGATACAGTGGGCTTTCCTTGCTCAAACTAACCGCTAAAATTTGAATTTTTTGAATGTAACTTTCTGACAGTGAGTTATTTCCCGTTTTCAACGATACAGCCATGTGACCTTTGATCCTGTTTCTGGGTGAACCACGCTGCTTGAATGGGGGTCTTTGGTGCCTGGAGTAGGTTAGGGTCTATTTTATCAACCTAAAATGAAAAATCCTACTGGCAATTGTTTCCACGGGTTCAGTCTGTTACCGTTTTTGCTAGCTGCTATTTTTAACTCCAGAATGGTGGCTGGCGAGCCAAACGGCTGTGGCTATTAAAAGGCATAAAAACTACGGAATTTATTCATTTAAAAAAATGACTATACTTCCGAATTACTTTTTGTTGTAAGCTTGTTTTTAAGTAGGGCAACACTCACTGTGAGTGTTAAAAGGATCTTTCAAAATGGCATAGATGAGCCGGTAAAGGTTAAACAATGAATCATCCAGTTCGTGTAATCCTGAAGATGATGAGAGTGGGGATGGAAATGAAACTGGAATACAGAGATACAGGTAGTTTATTTATCATGATAACGTTGAACTGCTGGACCGTAATCTGTAAACATTATAAAATTTTGATGTGCAATGTGTCGGAACATCATGTCCAATCATCCAGAACGTGTAATCCTGGTGGTAAACAAAATGGATCAGAGATACACGTAGTGTCTTAATTCGCATTCATAACGTTGAACTTCTGTACCGTAAGAATATGCTGTGGGTAGCAGTAGTATGTGCGTGTGATTAGCTCCATTTATTTATTTAGGGTATTCATTTAAATAATGAATTTACACACACGCACACGCACACAAACACATATACACCTAAACTAGGAGGGCAAAGCCCATATGACTCACGTGCTCTTTATGGAACTTGAAGTATGTAACACGAAAATGAGTGCCCATAAAAAAATCAAAATGAAACTGTGGCATTACAATACAAAGTAATTTCGACTTTGATCTTTCTATGCTCTTGACATTCAAATGACATGTGGCTCCAAAAACACTCATGTACTATTACATAAAAACCTACAGCAACAGGCGTTTGTGCACACACAAAAGTTACCTTGGGATGACCTTGACCTTGGGATGACCTTGATCCTCAACTGACCTCTTGGATTTATGATCAAATAAACCAATGTTGATGCATACTATGGGTTAATTATACAGCCATTCCACTGTACTACGACCTATTTTTTATGTTTTGACAAGGCCTAAAATGACCTTGATCTTCAAGATCATCGCAAAAAAGAAACATATATAAAAGGTCAATCTATCATCTCTAACTACAACAAGTTTGTGTCACGAACTGGCTAGTTTTAACTCTGCTTGTTGACTATTTAGCCATGTGTAGTCTTTGTAACAGTAGAGAAGTTAGACTATTACACAGCAGCAATTAAATTACACAGCAGACCACACACGGCGAGCGAGCCCGACCCACATCGCAGTGAGTCAGCACTTGAGTTTTGAATCGGACCGTTTTAACCAATCAGAGCAGGCTCAGTGGGTAGAGCAGTTTTGACTGTGTCAGAGCCTAACACAGTTTGAATCAGTCGGTTGTGAGACGAGGTAGAGTCAACATCTCCACAGCTAGAGAAATCTCTACACTCATAGACCAGGAAGCAGGACTTAGGAATCTTAGAATTCTCTCAAGTCACACGGGCCTGAACTTGTCAAACAGGTAAATGGACACCCTTCTGTTTCATCGTGATATATTTGTATTATTGTTGAAATTATGTTTGTGGAATTTGCTATGCATAAATGTGAATTGTTAATCCGAATTTGCGGGACCACGTGGAAGAGCCGAGCACGAGGCGAAACACGACCGGTTGCGCCGCCATGTTGTATCCCGTACGGAACCACTGTTGTTTAACTTATATGTATGTTTGCAGACCAGTGGCTGTACCACTGAATGTTTATATTATTATTAATTCTGTATGTGTATAGTTAGACACGATTTATATTTATGTATGTATAGGAATTTAGAGTGAGATTCCAGTGGAACCCGGAAGTAGCAGAATGTTCGTCGCTTATGTATAGAGATGTGGAGCTATCACTGAGGGCTACTTGGCTTTCAGTGAGACGCTCTGCACAAACCGATTATTCAGGGTTGTGCAGAATTTCGTCTCTTATATTACAGACGAGCAGGCGAGCTATCCCGAGCTATCCCGAGCTATCCTGTGCACCCCACTCCACAGAAACGACTAGTTGGTCGAGGAGACTCTACCGCACAAGACGGAAGGAGCTACCCGACGAAACACCCTGTCAGACCCCACAGCGTGTAAGGGAACCCAACTACACAACTACAAAGGTGTACCAGAAGCTACCTCACAGAAGGACTTCGACCGCACCATCAGAAAGTTAAGTGTTTACTCGAAGGTGCACTTAAACTGATCATAACAGGACCACAGTAGTCCAACTCTTCAGAAACTGTAAAACGGACCACAGTAGTCCAAATCTACATAAACTTATAGCAAAGTGCCCGAGGAAGATATAACAGCTGCCTAGACTATCGGCGATCGAACTATTAGCATTGAAAGAGACTTTTTAAGTTAGATTAGTACTTAGAGAATTTTGTATAGAGTAGAAGAAATAAATGTGTGATTTTAACTGTTGTCAAGTGGCTGGACTACATATGATTCATAGCCGTGTGAAAGCTAGTGTGACAGTATTCTTTTACCATTTTTCTATCTATTTCTGTACCCCAACCTTAACACAGAACGAGCTAAACAAATAAATTTATTAAAGTAATTCATAGGGTGACCTACTAGCAGTTCCCACCGAATAAACGTGAGGGTCCATAATTCCATTGTGCAGAGCCCATAAACCCCACGTGACACTCTAATTGGCGAGCCTAGCCAGGATCTGTGTATAATAGGAATTGGGGATAACCGGACCTAAGTACAATAAAATTAGATAACAGTAGAAGTAGAATAACTTAGAATAGTGTAAGGGTATAACATTGACTCAGTTTGGGTGCACTATTCTTTATTTAAAAACCTGTTTGCTTCAAATATTTTTGTGCCTGTATGTTGCATTGTTCTTTTGCAGGTTTTGCTTAAGTAACTGTTGTATGCCATTTGACTTTTGTTTTATTCTATTATTGATTACGAATCGTATGGTCTTTGCATTGTTTTTATTGACTTGCAATATTGCTAGTGTTTTGGTATTCCACTTGATTCAGAGGGTGTTCATAGACACGTTTGGCAATGTCGGACCCAGTGGCCTTGAGATTGCGTTTCAAGGAATTGGGAGAAGCTTTACACTTAGCAGGGGGAGACCTAATTGCGTATATCAATGCAGAGGTAGAGAAACAGGAGGCTAAGGCAGAGAGAGCAGCAGAGAGAGAGGCGAAGAAACTCGAAGCGGCAGAGAGAGCTGCAGAGAGAGAACAGAAAAAAGCAGAACTAGAAGCAGAGCAAAAGAAACTAGCATTAGAGGCAGAGAGAGAGGCAAAGAAATTAGAGTTAGAAGCAGCAAGAGAGCAAAAGAAACTGGAACTAGAAGCAGAGCAGAAGAAATTAGAAGCAGAGCAGAAGAAATTAGAAGCAGAGCAGAAGAAATTAGAATTAGAAGGAGAACAGAAGAAGGCAGCATTAGCAGCAGAGAGAGAAGCAGAAGTTAGGAGATGGGAGTATGAGAGGGCAGAAAAGGAAAAAGACAGACAGCATGAGTTAGAGCTAAGAAGAATGGGATCAGGAGCTTCAAGTTCTTCCTCAACCCCTCCCCACTCAGATCAGCTAGAGGTAGCATCCAACCCTGTACAAGGAATGTCATTTCCACTGGGAACATTCAATGAGAGAGAAGAAGGTCTAGATCTCTATCTGACTAGGTTTGAGCGTCTAGCAACAGAGTACAAACTAGATCCCACTCATTGGTCTTTTAAGCTTAGTCAAGGGCTTAGAGGAAAGGCTTATGACATCTACAGTAAGCTACCGACTGACAGAGTGACTGACTATCACAAAGTAAAAGAGGCACTCCTAACGGGATTCGAACTAACAGGAGAATGCTATCGGCAAAAATTCCGCACCAATCGGAGAGTGAAAGGAGAGAGCTATGCGCAGTTCGCGGATCGGTTGTCCACAATGCTGGATAAGTGGATTAGCCAGTCAGCCACGGCTAAGACGTATGATGGACTGACAGAACTGTTAGTATGGGAACAGCTACGGGAAACCATGACCCCCGAGCTGAGGACATTCTCAGTAGAGCAGGGCGTGGAAAGACTGGAAGATCTGGTCAAGGTCGCAGATAGGTACGTGGCCGCCCACGGAGAAGCCAAGAGCTTCAGGCGAGACCTAAAGCCTAACGGGAAAGAGGCACAGAAACGAAGCCCTAACCGAGAAGAGCGCACCGCGAATAAGCCGAATAACCCCAGACCTGGGCAAAATAAAGGACCCAACACGGAATTCGGGAAAAGAGGTCCCGCAGAACAGAGACGGTATTGCTCGTTCTGCAACAGAAACAATCACTCTACCGCAGAATGTTTCAAGTTGGCCGCACAACGTAGGGAAGAGCGCGAAAGCCGGCCAGCGCACAGAGTTCTAACTCAAAGCAGCGGTAACAAGCCACACACAATCGGAGATCACCCATCGGTGACAGACACGGTCAAGGTCAACGGAAAAGAAGCGAACTGTCTGTATGACACAGGTCTATCATACGACGCGATAGTCAGCGAATCTCTTGTATCGCGCGCGGACTTGACGGACAAGACAGTCGACTTACAAAAAGCAGACTTGACGAAACCGACGACGACTTGCCCAATAGCATGGATCGAAGTAGAGAGTAGGTACGTCACAGGACGAATCCAAGCAGCTGTTTTACAGAAACCCCTGTATGATCTAGTGCTAGGTTGTAGGTATGTGTTCTTAGGCACGCCCCCTAAAACTGTAGAGATAGCTGCAGTGCAAACCAGGGCCCAAGCTAAAACCCAACCACCCCAGCCCGAGTTCGCTCCGAATCCAGGACTCGAAGAGATCAAAACAGCACAGAAAGAAGACACCTCGATAGCGAAGTGCTTTCAGAAGCTACCCAAGGGGCACACACCCCCGCACAAGGGAGACTTCTACATGGAACAGGGAGTTCTACATCGACAAGGAGATGGAGATCACACCCAACTAGTACTACCAGCCACCCTTCGAGCCCAAGTACTAGAATTAGGCCACAGCATGCCACTCAGCGGACACATGGGAATTGGAGCCACAGTGCAGAGAATCAGCGCACACTACTATTGGCCAGGAATCACGGAGGATGTCAAGCGCTACGTGAAATCTTGCCACCAATGTCAACGATATTCCCCGCGACATCACACCGTACCAGTTACCTTAGGACCATCGGTAGCAGTCGGCGTGCCATTCCAGCAAGTCTCAGTAGACATAGTAGGACCACTGCCCATGACCAAGAAGCGGAACAGATTTCTACTCACACTCGTCGACGCATGTACGATGTGGTGCGAAGCAGTCCCGGTGCCAGCGATCGACACCAAGAAGATTGCAGATGCACTCATCGCCATCTTTACCAGAGTCGGATTCCCGGACAGCATTAGAACGGACAACGGATCTCAGTTCACCGGCCGCCTGATGCAAGACGTGTTCGAGTTGATACAAGTCCATCACATTCGCACACCACCATACCACCCAGCCAGCAACGGACAAGTAGAAAGACTGAATGGAACCCTTCTCACCATCCTCAGGAAAGTCGCCGACGACAATCCAGAAGCGTGGGACACCTACGTGAATGCGGCACTGTTCGCATACCGAGAAACGCCCCATGCAGCCACAGGCTACACCCCGGCAACATTGCTATTCGGCAGACCTCTAGCAGGACCGCTAGAAGCCCTACGCAGAAGTTGGACGGAGGCCAAGATAGACGACACACCAAGAGGTGCCACCAAGTACGTCGCAGACCTGCAGGAAACCCTCAAAGCAACGTGGAAGAAAGCTGTTGAAGCACTGAAGAAGGCAAGAGCCCGTCAGGCGAAGTACTACAACCGCCACGCGAAGGACAGAGAACTGCAAGTCGGCGATCAAGTGCTACTCTTACTTCCAAGTGGAACCAACAAGCTGGACATCGCTTGGAGAGGACCGTACCGGGTGACTGCCAAGAAATCCAAGACAGTCTACCAAGTAGAGGTGAACGGGAGAGCCCGATACCACCACATCAATCTCCTCAAGAAGTATACGGACAGACCAGCGACCCCCAGCACTCACAACTTGTTAGCCATCGCCATCGCGGAAGAAGGAGAAAGCATGGAGACCAATGCAGTAGAGTATCCCCTGCACTCCAAAGAAACCTACAAAGACGTGATACTCAACGGAGACCTAGCCGCTAAACAGCAACAGCAAGTACGACAGGTCATTCGACAACATCAGACTGTGCTCACAGACCGACCAGGGAGGACAGACCTCGTCGAAGTAACCTTAACGGTGACCGACCCAACACCCGTCCGCCAGAAGCTCTACCCGATGCCACTGTCACAACAGCGAGCCATCAAGGAAGAGATAGACACCTTACTGGCAGCCGGAATCATCTCAGAGTCTACCTCACCCTACAGCGCAGGCACGGTATTGTTGCGAAAACCCAACGGAGAGCACCGACTGTGCATCGACTTCAGACTCCTGAATGCCGTAACGCAATTCCAGCCGGAGCCACTCCCGGACCAGACAGACCTATTTGCCAAGCTACAGCGAGCGAAGTACTTCTCACGCATCGACCTCAGCAAAGGATACTACCAGATACCAGTACAACCACAAGTCCGAAAGTACCTAGCTTTCAGCACTATGGAAGGACACTTCGAATTCAACGTACTTCCATTCGGACTCCACAACGCACCCAGCATCTTCAGCGCCATGATGCGAAAACTCCTGGCACCCCTGAGCAGCGAGCACCTACACTCGTTTATGGACGACATCCTCATCGCAACGCCTACGTGGGAGGAACATGTCACGCTCCTACAGCAACTACTCGCCCGCCTCAGAGACACGGGATTGACGGCAAGACCCACCAAATGTCAGATTGGATTCACAGAACTAGAATTTCTGGGACACACCATCAGTCAAGGAAGCCTGCGACCGGTAGAGAAGACAGTGAAACGCCTACTCGACGCTCCTAGGCCCAAGACCAAGAAGGAAGTGCAGTCGTTTCTAGGACTCTGCGGCTTCTACCAGAAGTTCATCCCCAACTACAACAGCATCGCCGTACCACTGACAAATGGAACCCGGAAAATCGCACCGGACAAAGTCGTATGGACAGCCGAATGCGAGACAGCATTCCAAACACTCAAGGACAGAATGACATCGGCGCCAGTACTCCACCTACCCGATTTGACTCAGCCATTCGTTCTTCGCACCGACGCAAGCGACTTAGGCCTCGGAGCAGTACTGCTACAGCGCGACCCCAAGAATGCAGAGACGCTATTCCCTGTCGCCTACGCCAGCAGAAAATTGAGACCCGCCGAGACCCACTACGCCACGTCGGAGAAAGAATGCCTTGGACTAGTCTGGGCCATACAGAAGTTTCAACTCTACCTGTATGGGACCCACTTCACAGTTCAGGTGGACCACCAACCACTATCGTTCCTGGCAGCCTCCAAGTCTTTGAACTCTCGCCTGATGCGATGGGCACTCACCCTTCAGGCATACTCATTCCAAATCGAGTACATCCCCGGCAAAGAGAACCACGGAGCCGACTACCTCAGTCGCCATCTCGTGGAGGACACAGCAGCTGTCGCCCACCCAACACAACTAAGGGCCACAGCACCAGAATTCGTCCCCGCCCAGTAATACTCTGTCACTAGTGTCCATAGCTACCTGGCTCAGCATTGCAGCTCAGGTAGAGCAACTTAATTAGTTTGTAAATAGGACCCTAGGATAGTGCAGTGTTAAACTAGGCTCTGTAGTAGAAAAAGGTCGAATCCAGTAGTCATCGCCTTTTTTCAGTTGAGGGAGCCTGTCACGAACTGGCTAGTTTTAACTCTGCTTGTTGACTATTTAGCCATGTGTAGTCTTTGTAACAGTAGAGAAGTTAGACTATTACACAGCAGCAATTAAATTACACAGCAGACCACACACGGCGAGCGAGCCCGACCCACATCGCAGTGAGTCAGCACTTGAGTTTTGAATCGGACCGTTTTAACCAATCAGAGCAGGCTCAGTGGGTAGAGCAGTTTTGACTGTGTCAGAGCCTAACACAGTTTGAATCAGTCGGTTGTGAGACGAGGTAGAGTCAACATCTCCACAGCTAGAGAAATCTCTACACTCATAGACCAGGAAGCAGGACTTAGGAATCTTAGAATTCTCTCAAGTCACACGGGCCTGAACTTGTCAAACAGGTAAATGGACACCCTTCTGTTTCATCGTGATATATTTGTATTATTGTTGAAATTATGTTTGTGGAATTTGCTATGCATAAATGTGAATTGTTAATCCGAATTTGCGGGACCACGTGGAAGAGCCGAGCACGAGGCGAAACACGACCGGTTGCGCCGCCATGTTGTATCCCGTACGGAACCACTGTTGTTTAACTTATATGTATGTTTGCAGACCAGTGGCTGTACCACTGAATGTTTATATTATTATTAATTCTGTATGTGTATAGTTAGACACGATTTATATTTATGTATGTATAGGAATTTAGAGTGAGATTCCAGTGGAACCCGGAAGTAGCAGAATGTTCGTCGCTTATGTATAGAGATGTGGAGCTATCACTGAGGGCTACTTGGCTTTCAGTGAGACGCTCTGCACAAACCGATTATTCAGGGTTGTGCAGAATTTCGTCTCTTATATTACAGACGAGCAGGCGAGCTATCCCGAGCTATCCCGAGCTATCCTGTGCACCCCACTCCACAGAAACGACTAGTTGGTCGAGGAGACTCTACCGCACAAGACGGAAGGAGCTACCCGACGAAACACCCTGTCAGACCCCACAGCGTGGTAAGGGAACCCAACTACACAACTACAAAGGTGTACCAGAAGCTACCTCACAGAAGGACTTCGACCGCACCATCAGAAAGTTAAGTGTTTACTCGAAGGTGCACTTAAACTGATCATAACAGGACCACAGTAGTCCAACTCTTCAGAAACTGTAAAACGGACCACAGTAGTCCAAATCTACATAAACTTATAGCAAAGTGCCCGAGGAAGATATAACAGCTGCCTAGACTATCGGCGATCGAACTATTAGCATTGAAAGAGACTTTTTAAGTTAGATTAGTACTTAGAGAATTTTGTATAGAGTAGAAGAAATAAATGTGTGATTTTAACTGTTGTCAAGTGGCTGGACTACATATGATTCATAGCCGTGTGAAAGCTAGTGTGACAGTATTCTTTTACCATTTTTCTATCTATTTCTGTACCCCAACCTTAACACAGAACGAGCTAAACAAATAAATTTATTAAAGTAATTCATAGGGTGACCTACTAGCAGTTCCCACCGAATAAACGTGAGGGTCCATAATTCCATTGTGCAGAGCCCATAAACCCCACGTGACACTTTAGACTTTATATTTCTTATAGTTTATGGTCAAGGTCACTCCAAAGTACCTACACTAACCTATTTTGGACAGCTCCAGTGTCCTTGACTTTGGAGAGGTTGGCCAAATGTGTATAGTATGTGTGTCTCATTGATATCAATCATGCATGAAAGAATCATAAGTTCAATATTACCAATTTAGAAAAAAGCATGATTTTTAGAAACAATTTCATTTTTTTAAATAACATTTGTTGACCCTGTGACCTTGTCCTTGGAGAGAAGTTATTCATTAACTGATTTATTTATAAGATCTCATGGGTATACACCATCTTACGAAGTTTGGTTGTGATAGTTGAAATAAGTTCTGACAATATTAATCCACTTCAAGTTTAGCAGACGGCGGACAGATAGACCGTCGGACGGACACATTTTTTAAGTGTCATTTTTGGACTATTTAGGACTCATTCTGCCTTTTTTTTTTTGGGGGGGGGGGGGGAGGGGGGATTGGTGTGGGTGTGTGTGTGGGTGTGTGTGTGTCTTTTGGAAGTGGTTACGTCTATAGGTCTGGTTTGGTATTATCGAACTTAACATGCGAATACTTTGATTTAGTCGGTAATCAGAGCGATCAAATATCGATCATTCCGTCCATCTGTCTATCTGGCGGTCGCTCCGTTGCACGTCAAATCTCAAGACCTACTT
This sequence comes from Oncomelania hupensis, assembly GCA_036898135.1. Lineage (NCBI taxonomy): Eukaryota > Metazoa > Mollusca > Gastropoda > Littorinimorpha > Pomatiopsidae > Oncomelania > Oncomelania hupensis. Next base: position 48,431,031 of record CM072511.1, on the reverse strand, counting down.
AACAGATTTTGTCTAACTTTCATCGAAAAGGTTGAGAGAGAGAAAGAGAGAGAGAGAGAGAGAGAGAGAGAGAGAGAGAGAGAGAGAGAGAGAGAGAGAGTTAAGAATCAATTATAAGGTCAATACGTGTCTATGATCGAATTAAATACATATTATTTTCGATGTTTGAAGGCAAATCACTTGTAATGATTATGAACATAATTTTAACATAGAAACATTGATTATTTTCCTTTGATATATAAAGGCGCTTTAATTAATATATATAGGCCCTATATCATCATCATCATTATTATTATTATTATCATCATCATCATCATCATCATGATCATCATCATCATCATCATCATCATCTTATGCGCAGATATCCATCCTGAAGCATGTCCTGCGCATAAGGAGAGACGAAAACGATATATCACTCTTTTTCTACTAGTTCAAATCACAAGGTGTGTATGTGTGGGGGAAGGGGTGGGGGATGGGGTGTACGTGGATGGGTGCGTGGGTTAATAGACATCTTATGCTTTCCTGCAACATAGTGGGATCGTTCGGTTACCGTATTACGTCAGTGATTTCAAAGGCTGATGTCCTAAATTAAAGGACAAGCGCACTATTGTAGGACGCCAGCGACCAAGTCAGAGAACCAGTTAATGAGCCGCTATCAGCGCCCCAGAGAAAAAGCTGTGTACACTCGTATATAGGGTGGCGTCGACTGTAGGCCTCAGCCAGAATCGGTCTCCTGCAGCCGCCTGCACCACGACAGCTGAAGCCTCGGAAGTCTCGTACTGAGTGTCAAAGACTCGGATGCGGACAACAATGTTGTTATTTTGCACCAAATCCACCAATACGTCTCCAGTCTGGTGGCAGAACACCTTTTTAAGAAACAAACAAGATGGCACACCGTTCAAATGTATTTGACACACATAGCCGAAAAATAAGCATTTTCAGACGTGTTACATGTAATTTTCTTGACGGTGTGGTGACTAAGCTTTCTCCTTACAAAGCAAAAAGTAAAACGGATCATACTATCTCAACTATCTGCAAGTCAGAAATGTTCAAAATCAGATCAATCAATTCTTTGATACAGGGCAAAACGTGGTTAGAAAACGGTGAAGAACAACGACCTTGACCTTTGAGGAAGTTACATAACATTACATTACATTACATAATTGTTGCTTTAGGTACAGCGGACTCTTCCGAGCCAAATCAGGACCGGACAACCCCCAATCCGCATAAAAGATCTGCTGAAACAACTCTAGTGGGAAAACTTAACGCCCTCCACCAGCCAGTCACTTTACAATAAAGACATCCCGCGCAGGGGACGCTGAGGCTGCACTCTAATTTATCGAACCCCCGTTTACAAAAACAAACTAGAATACAAACATCATTATAAATTATCAACAAAACATATACATTTAAAATGCCTACATTGCTAAATAATAACATCATAGGAAGCCCTAGTGACCACCTGGCAGAAAGCGTCCAATATTCCCAAGCTGATCCAACAGACCTCATACACAAACAAGGAGTCTTGTCCCGGAAGAGTTTTCAAGAAAAAAGGTAGGTGACTGGTCTAGCGAAGAAGAAGATAGTATAGCAGATTGATAGAACAGAGCAGGACTGAGAAAGAGCAAATGAGAAAGACAGCGACAGTGGGAATTTAAAGCACTAAATTTCCAGAAAGTGGGGATACTATTTATACTGAAACCCCCGGACCCCAACGGGGGTATTTGAGGAAGTATACATACGAATGATCTAACATTTTAAGCGGTAGTTAAACCCTAACCCTAACCCTAGCGCAAAGTAAAAATGATGAATTTCGGTTCAGTTATTCTTGAGATAATTGATACGGCAAAATGTGTGCATTGAACAAAAAAGTACAGTTCGGAGCGACAAACTGCACCACTGACCGACTGACTGACAGACAACTAGATTGCTACGGAAGGATAGCCTATTATTTGAAGTACCTCTATGCCAAAAAACTCAACAAAATTTTAGATATTGAGCAAAACTTGATTAGCAAAAATGACTCCAGTGACCTTGACCTTTGCGGTAGAGCAAATAAGATGGCACGGAACGCAGGCCATTAACCTAGGTAGTTCCTATGAGGTTTAGTAAAAATCCGTTCAGTGGTTCTTGAGATATGGCTTCCAGCTCAAGAGCTGTCTAAGAAGGGGGGCCAAAAATGGGCTTTAACTCATAGGCTCTAACTCATAGGCTCTAACTCATAGCCGCCGCAGACCACAACTTTCTGCTTGACGCGCATCGTATAACGTCCCAGATAAATGAGAAAAATGTATTCTGAACTATCGAGAGTGGGATGGGGCATAGTTTATGCTGGATGTTAATGTAACTGGCATCCAATCGTATATGACATGAACGGCATGATCTTTAAAGTCCGAGCGATGGAATCCATGCGTGCACAGACCAGATCTAAGTCTTTACTCTCGTCCGAAGATAAGAGGACATGTTAATAAGAAAACCATATATCCATATCCATCGATCCAGATGCTGCTTACGTGCATCGTTGAGAAAGCAAAGCGATCTGAATTATTGTCGCATGGTAAAACGGATAGACTTTTGTAGTGCTTGCAGAAAATGAGCTAATGAGTGCAAATATGTCTGTCTCCTTATTCATATAAGGCGGACGTAAGATCTCTGATCACTAATAACATATTCAATACATACAATACACTTTACATAATTACCACAACAAAAACACTATAGCATTAGCCTGTTGTCTCTATAGAGAAGAAGAGAGGTAGGGTTATGACCCCTTTCCCATTATGGCCTATTGTTTTCAACTGTTCAAGTTCGTGCTACATTTACTACTACTCGTCAGTGGGATCTTCTGTTCACTTATCTGTTCTCTCCGTTAGCTCCTGAACATCGGCCCTAACATTATTGAAGGCATCAAAAGTCTGTATGACAAGGCTACCAGTGCAGTCCTCCACAAC